>OX443565.1:5125912-5495912 GCA_949372485.1 Cheilosia soror | reverse complement strand
GACATTTTTTTTTTGTTATGAAAATATTGTTGTAGCAACATATTAAATGAATATAAGAAGCAGACAAATTACGAACTGATTTGACAGCTACTAGTCTTAATGCGAAAGCAGCTTTATGTGTTTGTCTGTTTGTTTGTTACCATTCCACAACTAAGCCTCTGAGCCAATCGTTATGTAATTTGGCAAGAACATAGACTGGGACTAGAAGGTCTTAGGCAAAATTTTGAACTGAAAATTTAGGAAGAAAGGTGGGGGAATCAGTTACTGCCTTCATTATTACAAAAGAAAGTCTGTCTGTGTGTTACCATTTCATGATTAATCTTCTGAGCCAATCGTAACTGAGTTTCAAAAATGGTTAGACTAGAGCCTGAAGAAGGACATAGGCGAGTTTTTAAACTCAAAAAGCTGTCCGAAGACAACTAATTTATGTTGTTATTGAAATTTTTCTAATTTTCAACTTAATTTTTATTTTCTCTCAAAAAGAGTATAATTTTAAAATTTGTTACCTAATTGACAGCTCTGTTCTTTTAAATATTTTTAGTACGAAGTGACTTTTTGTTATCCTGCAAATTTTGCTGAAAGTAAAAGTATATCAACACTACCAAGAGACATCTATCCATTCGTCAACTTTTCTGATATAAGAAGCTTATAGGTAGGTATAAAGATGTAGCTAAATATCATTTTAGCATTGTAAGCTTTATGTCGTACAACTTCTTGTCTCATTTGTAAAACTCAAACATTCGGTCGATATCAGTGCGATTTTGGGCCCGGAAAGTCAAAATCGTCGACCAATTTTCACAATCCCTCAAATCTTAGACATCAGATCAATGCACACCACTTTCTTGATTGACTTCAAAGTGGCCTACGAAATGTAGGGACGAACTATACAAAGCCATGTCAAAAAATGCCGGCAAACCTGTCTAACTCGTCTGTCTGTGCAGAATGATGATAATGAAGAAATCCACCTGCTTCGTCAAAGTCAGAGAGATCTCCGGCGAATCCTTTGATGTCGAAAAAGAGACGCACTTTTATGTAACTTTTTGAATATCATTCATGAGGCAACCCTATGAAACCTAGAAGTCGGCAACAGTTTTTCAAAAGTCCGTTGCAAGTTGTTGACATAAATGTTGATGGTATTGACATTATCCGGACAACACGCAGCGAGTTGTCAGTGACGTAATTACAAGTATTGAAAAGGGAGTCGACGAAGATGGTTGTATTCCTGTCTTCCTTTGCTTTTATCAGTGTTGCCAGTTGTCAATCCGATTGATCATACTTTTTTTTCTCTCAAATTTATAGGTTCTCTATTCACTGTCGCAAAATGAATTTCAATGCCATCCCAGAAATAGTTATTGACGATTTCGATTCTCTAAGACTATCCGATGAAAGTCTAGAAATTCTGCCTGAAGAAATGCCTGCAGCATCTCAAGAAGAAGCACCTCAAGAAGAAGCACTTCAAGCAGAAGCATCTCAAGAAGAAGCATTTGGAGCAGATGCACCTCAAGAAGAAGCATTTGAAGCAGATGCACCTCAATTAGAAGCATTTGAAGCAGATGTACCTCAAGAAGAAGCATTTCAAGCAGATGCACCTCTAGCAGAAGCATCTCAAGCAGAAGCATTTGAAGCAGACGCACCTCAAGCAGAAGCATTTCAAGCAGATGCACCTCAAGCAGAAGCATCTCAAGCAGAAGCATTTCAAGCAGAAGCACATCAAGCAGAAGCATTTGAAGCAGAAGCATCTGGGGCAGAAACATCTCAAGCAGAAGCATCCTCTGTAGAGTAAGTTTTTATTTGTTTTTTTCCCCACCCCAAATGTCATAAAATTTAATCACTTTCCAGATTTGATTCAAGCCCATCAACAGAGGAAATGGTAAACTTGAAAAATATCATCAACCTAATCGTACCATGTTTGAGTAGCGAGGTCAGTTCAGAAATTCCAAATCACTTACAACTTATTTACTAGAACTGTTTTTATTTCTAAGGATGACAGTTCTGATGATGATGATGCTGCAACTAAATCGCAACTTCCAGTTGTTGTCAAAGGGTGGGAGAAGAACAAGCCGGCCCAAATACGCATAAACTACAGCTCCAAGGAATTCGCTAGAATTTATTTATTGCATCAACTTAAACTCCATTGCGAGCAGAATAGGTGCTTGAATAAGTATCTATACACTGAAGCATCCAAAGAATCACTCGGACTATCCGTATTGCCACTAATCAAGCCGAGAGCCTGCGTTCATTTTATACCAACCGAAGAGCAAATATATCGCTTTCTCTATGGAAGTGGCAGACTTCCAATGCAGCCTCAAGTTGACACGGCTATAGCCAAACCAACCAAACCAATTAAACCACCACGTGCAAAGGGAAATATTCAAAAGTTTTAAAAAACAAAAATATACCAATAACCGCAAACATTCCTCGTGTATAAGCACAATAAGGGTTGTGTTTTTTTTTCTATGCTAATCCAATATAAAATGTTCGTTATAGAGGTGTATTTTCGCAAGGAAGAAAGAAGAAGAAGAAGAAGGTCACTCTCACTGACCAAAACCTCTCCTCACCTCATTCATATCCTTGGTCAATCCTTGCTCTCTGATCCACATTGAGTCAACAATGAACATTTTGTTTGTATTCTTCCATTGCGAGGATAGACCTTTATACAAAATTATTTACATATCCACGCTTATAGTCATATTAATATTATTCAAATAAATATATTCGTACTTATAATAAAAAACAATAAGGTTCCGTTTTGTCCCGGAACATTAAAAAGGAAAAAGTGTTTTTAAATTTTGGTATACTTCATCTTCAGTTAAAAGGACTGCAACAGCAGCGAGGAGTTGTCTTAGAAGTGAGGGTTGAATTATACAGGGCACTATGGTAACTGAAATTTTTTTTAATCGCCGAATTTATTTTTTAATTTTAATGTTTAAATTTTTATTCAATTAAATTTTTTTAAAGCGAGTTTCATGTAAGAAAAACCGAAAATCGTAGATCTCAGTTAAAGTTAGTCAACTTTAGATGGCGAAAGTCCCGGGTGGACAGCAGCCTTAGCGAGCAAGCCCCTCCAGCCAACTCTGTCCGCAGCTACCTCATAACCTCAGTTATGCACACACTATTGGGTTGAAGTGGTTCGCGGGGTTTTCTTGTGCTTCGTTATCTCTAACTGCTATCCCAGTCACCGCAGTCGGTTTTTGACCAGTTATCCGAAAAATTCGTTGCTAAATCTCCTGCACCGACACAAACTGGACTGCAAATCACTCCGAAGAATCTTTCTCTCAAAGCGTGCCAAGAGGTTTTTACTTGGTTTCGATCAGGTCCATGCTACCATTTAAACCATACAGCTTCTTCACACTTGATCTCTGTGACGATTTCATACCACGAGGCAATTGTAGAGCTGTACCAAGCCTCGAAGGTCGATAACAACTGAGAAGTTATGTCTGTCCATAGACACGTTTTGCCAGAATAAACTTCATTATGACGTCTTTAACCAACTCTAGCTATCTTAGTCGCCTTCCTTTTCAATACTTCCTAACGCGACGCACTGACAACTCGCAGCGTTCTCTGGATAATGTGAATACCTTCAAAATATACCAAAAACATACAGTGGACTTTTGAAAAATTGTTATCTGAGGTAGAAGATGTGTAAGAACCAATGCACACGGAGCAACTGGAAAAAACTGATCAGCGATGTGAGTTGCCAAGTAGTTTGCTTTGAGTCATAACCTGTGTAATCAAATGCGACCGCGCACACGACGCTACTGGTTGAAAACTCGTTTGCGATTCATAAAAACCAATTTGTAACCAGTCGTCTGTTGATTTGCATGTCGGGTTGCCTATTGATTTCAGTTTCTAGTTTGCCGAAGATGAGCAAACAACAGACGAACATGTTGCTGGTTGGGGAGGTTGAAAAAAAAACTACGACACTGAAAGAACTATAGATTTTCATTTGCGATGAGTTTCCTTGTGTGTGGAGTTAAGTCACCGCTGAGTTGCCAACTGAGTTGAGCCAACTGGTTTAGTTTTTTTCTTTCAGTTGCTCCGTTTGCATTGGGCCAAAGTATCAAGATCAAGAAAAGCGCTTGAAATGAATTCTCGTAAAGAGTTTTCAGAGTGCTTACACCCCTCCCACTCCACAAGGAGACATTGCTGATGTGGTGGTGGGTGGGTTTATTGGGTCGTTCTTGGGTCTATACACAGCAACTTTGCCAAACTTAAATTTGAGACCTTATATTACCAACGGACTGATTGCGATTCGTAAATCTTCCACGATATGACGCTCAAACTGAGCGTTGTTCTATGCTTCGAGGTAGTTTATAATTGAATGAACTCGTGGTATTACACTCCCGTATATCGCAGTAAGACCCTCTTCAATGCCATTTCAAAGTTTGTGGAGTCTCAATAAATAACCAGTTTATGAACTCATCAGTATGAAGGATAACCTGTCAATTGCTCAGCGGTCGGTCGCCTTGACGATACGACTTTCACTACTTTTGCAGCCGCTTGACAGGTTTTCCTTGCAACCTCTCCAATTTCTATAATAACATTGGAGAAACAACGGCTTCTCGCTTCAATTTCGGAGCAGCCGCTGACTTAATTTGCATCTTGAGTTAATCGAACTAGAAACAGACTAAGTCTTAGTCTTGCTAAGCCTAAGTCTTACCCTTGCTAAACCTAAAGTCGTAACGTAAAAATTTTTTTTTTTAAAGGCACAAGCAATTCCGGGCGGCAGCATCTGTTAAAATAAAGATGCGAACCCTCAGTCTCTATGCTCAAGTCTTATCTGTCAAATTATGTCCGATGGCCTTCGTCAAAACCGGTTCAGTGACACATTTGCTATCTTTATTGCTTCGAATTTATTTTCGTTGCGAATATTATGTTCTTATCATTTTTTTTATAGCAAGTGCCAATTTGTAAGGGGCTAAGAGGTCAAGTATACGCGGGCGTACTTCTGAAAAAAGAACTTAAATACGGGTGGTAGGTCCAGATAACAGTGATGGACTTGTATACAATTATAATTGTTGTGTTATCTCGCCGACTGTAATCGAAATCCATTGGCTAATTTAAATTGCGTCTGTTTCGTTGTTAAAAATAATTTTGAAAAAACCAAGACGCTGCCAATTACGCGATAGTCACGAGCCGGTTTTTCTTTGATATAAATAATAATTGAAGTTGCAAATTGGAGGGTTGTAGAGGAAGCGTTTATTTCGGATGAATACCCAAAGCTAACTCCTGGCAATAATGTCAATCATTTTGACACTACGAACTACTTCCTTCCCGAAAAACAAAGCACCACCTAAATGGTAGAAAAGGGAGCTAGGTCGACAACCTTAGAGTATGGCGAAGTTTGTCAGAGGTGACGCCATATACAATAAGTAGGTATTTTGTTAGCAAAAGGCAATTGAATTGAAGTACCTTCTTCAGTAGAAAGTCAAAGGGGACTTTGAGACTATGCGTAAACTGTTCTCAAAAGAGGCGACCGGACCTAGCTACCTAAAAGAACGACGTGACCTGGTGGAATCTCATTTCCCGCCGAGGGCTACTCTGAGAAATCGATAGGGCCCCTTTCCCGGGGGAGCATAGTTGACCTATTAAAACGAGACAAAATTGCCGTTTTTACACCTCGCGCTGCTAAACTTTACATATTGACCAACTTGTGGGAAACAGTGCCCGACGGCTCTGTAAGTGCGCCCACCATCAGACCAGATATGAGAATATCTACTCAAGTATCGCTTCGTTCTTGGCGCCATCGGAATGTGTGATAAAGTGTGAGCAAAGAAATTCTCTTTAACTAAATTAAGACTGCGACTGTTGACAGATCCAAACATATGACATTAATTTTAGCTCGATTCATTCAAACTATATTCACATTGATTGCTGGATCTATAGGCAGCACGTCCATCGCCACCTGAAAGAAGTGGCTGTGGGACCCTTTCCCTCGGTAGCTGGAGCACTCACTAACAATCCAACTCTCCAATCGAAAGAGCGGTCACAAATGTCGAGTGGATAGTTGCTAAGCTTCACACAATTGAATGGCTACCCTTTGACCACGTATCCTTCTTATCTGTGTTTACCTACGTATGCCATTTAATGAACAACAAATCCCCTCTTACAGAGCTTTTGACATGTGGTGTGGGTGTCCCTTCCCTGGCCAAGTTTCCAATAGCAATTACGACGGGTACCATCAATCAGCTTATATCTCGATCTGAATCCACACCATTCGGTGCAAATCCTTCGACAAATGCGACTAATACTTGTCCTACTGTCCAGTATAATCCACCTCGTATCCATGCATCGACAGACGTTAACTTCCTGCAACAACTTTAATAGAACCATCCACCGAATGTGCATTTGTGTATTAAAGACACAAACAATTACAAGGACATGATGGACATTTCAATGGACGACTGGACCCCTCCGTCACAACATGCTTTCTGCTGAGCACCATGGAAACGATACACACGTGCACAATCCACTCCAGACACAAGCCATTCACCCCCAGTCGTCTTCCTAACCCAATCACAGTAACAAGCTGCTTGTTACGGAAACGATATTCAATTAAGCACCGTTCAAGGAACACCAACACATCATATTGCCATCGCCTTGACCCCATTCAAGAGGTGACTACAACAATCATCAACCTTTTTCTGGTCATTTGAGTATAAATAATAATGACATCACCTGGTCATTTGTCAACAAACAACGGCTCATGGTAATCTGAAGCAATTAAAGGCGATTTCAGGTCATTCCATTAATTAGCGAGTTCATCGAGTCGATTGCCACAAGGGAGATGATTTTCCCAAGGACCCATGAGAATGGGAAAATTATTTTCGGTTCAATTGTACTTACAGCCATTGTCAAGGGTTTTACAAAAGATACGAGTAGCAGAAAAATGCTCGCCTTGAGAGGGGTGAATCGGGTGAATCCCCTTTAATCCTGGCGCGTATTGAGTTCAAACCTGATAGAGCAACACTGGTGGACCTGGAACTCATTGAATGGATATAAACATCCGTGTGCATCCGTCCTAGTCGTAATGGAAGTTACGCTAATATTATTATCCGGTGTTTTTTTAATGTCCTCTCAGGTAGCCCTTCTCCTTCATCATTTCGCGGTTGAAATTTTTACAACTCTCTCAACAGACGGGCTGAGTGGAAGGGATGTCCAACTTGTCTAAGGGACAGTGTCAGTCAATTCCGACAGGACCTACAATTAAGGCACAGATTGATACAAGAAATCCAAAATTAGTTATTATTAACTACACACAAGAAAGGAACTCAACGTGACTTCATCTCCCGCTGAGGTAAATTTTTTTTAAATTAATGCTGCATAATACATGTTCATGTGTTATGTATTTGGCAACCTCCCCCTGTCTTACTCATACGCAATGTGTGTAATGTCAGATTACAAAATGTATATTGCGTCATTTGCGAACGCTTCAGTAGGTAGATACTCCCGCTTGTGCGAATGTCGAAAGCAGATACTTATCCGTTTTGCAGAATTTTTGAGAACATTTTTAATTACAGTAGACGCTCGATATAGTGAACTAATAAAAACCAGGCATGTTCACTATTTCGAGCTGGTATTTTTAAGTGTTTACTTACTTACTTACTTACTTAAGGCGGCGCTATAGTCCGGGGTGGATATGGGCCTCAACCAACAAGCGTCTCAAGCCAGCACGATCTTTGGCCAGCTGTCTCCAGTTTCGCACGCTAAGTTGGTTAAAGTCCCCTTCCACTTGCCTGAGCCACCTGAGTCGCGGTCTTCCTCTACTGCGCCGTCCCTCGAGTGTGGATTCGAAGATCTTCCGGGCCGGAGCATTCACATTCATTCGCTCTACCTGTCCCAGCCACCGCAGTCGTTGGAAACTCACTCTTCTGGATAGGTCAATGTCGCTGTACAGCACGTACAGTTCGTCGTTGTTTCTCCTCCTCCATTCACCATCTATGCAGACGGGACCGAAAATTACTTGACGAATTTTCCTCTCAAAGCAACCAAGAGTGACCTCATCTGCTTTTAATAGAGTCAATGCCTCTGCACTATAGAGAAGGACTGTGATGATTAAGGTCTTATGAAGGGTCCCTTCAGTTGTTAGAGAGGGCTTTGCTACTCAATTGCTTTCTTAGCCCAAAGAAACTGCGATTGGCAAGAGTTATTCTTCGCTTAATCTCAGCGCTGGTGTCATTGCCTGATTTCATAGCGGAATCTAGGTAGATAGTCCTTAACCACCTCTCTGTCCGAGACGTCGGTGTTGGGTGTCCTTTCTTGATGACAGCATATACTTTATCTTGCCCTCATTGATCGACAAACCCATCTTCGCCGCCTCCGTCTCAATGCTCACGAACGCGCCAGTGACATCACGCTGCGTTCTCCCGATTATGTCGATGTCGATGTCGATGTCGATGTCGATGTCGATGTCGATGTCGATGTCGATGTCGATGTCGATGTCGATGTCGATGTCGATGTCGATGTCGATGTCGATGTCGATGTCGATGTCGATGTCGATGTCGATGTCGATGTCGATGTCGATGTCGTCGGCGTAGGCGAGTAGATGGACGGACTTTTGAAAGATAGTGCCTCCTTGATGGAGCAGGGTGCATACTCCATTGTCATCCTGCACAAGCGGAGGAGTTTGGCAGGGATGCCAAAACTAGAAATTGCTCTCTATAGCTCATCTCTATAAATGCTGTCGTAGCGGCTTTAAAATCGATGATAAGGTGGTGGGTATCGATTTCAACTTCCTGGGTTTTCTCCTAGATTTGCCGCAGTGTGAATCGATAGTAGACTTTCCTGGCCTGAAGCCATACTGATAGGGACTAATTAGGTTGAAAAGCTTTAGGCGTTTACACAATACGGCAGATAAGATTTTGTAGGCGATGTTAAGATGACTAATACCTCTGTAGTTCGCGCAGTTCAGAGGATCTCCTTTCTTGAGGATCGGGCAAACAATGCTGAGGTTCCATTCAACGGGCATACTTTCCTCCGACCATATTTTACAGATGAGTTGGTGCATGCTGCTAACCAAGTCATCGCCTGCCGCTTCGAATAGCTCGGCGGTTAGGCCATCTGCTCCAGCGGCTTTGTTGGACTTAAGCTTAGATATGGCTATCTTCACTTCGCCCAGGTCGGGTGGATGGAATTGTTGGTCTTCATCGTCCAGGTTGAGTGGTGCATTCTGCCTGACAGCGGGATTTAGTTCGTCATCGCTGTTAAACAGTCTGCAGAAGTAGGTCTTCCATATCCTCAGCATCGTGTTTACAAAAGCTTAATTTGATATAAACACAATTTTGATGTTTATTTTAGATTTTTTCTCAAAATTCAAAAGTTAAAACTAAAAAAGCAACAAAAAAACCATCCAAGAAAAGTCGGGAAATTGGAAAAATCGAAAATTTATTTTTTGTATGGAATTTTGTGTGCTATTGCCCCGGAATGGCTTTTCGAATAGAAAAATAGAAAATTCTTAGTGGAAAACTTGGAAACTTCCGGAAAAACGCGAAAATTTGATTTTTTTTCTTACGAAATTTTGCATTTTATCACATAAAGGTGGAAAATCCTGAAATCTTCGTCCTTTTGGCGGCATGTCAAGGGGTTGAAATTGACCACGAATATGAGAGTCGCATTGCAGAACGACTCATCTGTTCCTGAATTCTCGAGACAACTACTACCTGTTAATATTTCGACTGGATTCATATCGTTCCCGGCAAATTTTTGAGAGTTCACATCGTCGAAGGAGGAACTAATCACCAAAGTGGGAACCTCCTTATAATTATAAAAATTATAAAAATCTCGATTGGATTAGGTAGTGAACGGGTAATACTAGCAGGGAAGAATAAGGACGTCGATAGCTTGAATTCAAAGTCAAATCGCTGGAGAACTGCATTCGTAAAAACTACAAATCCGTTGAGAGCGTCACCGACGAGGATGAAGCGACCAACTATCCGACGGAATTTTTGATCCCGCTTGATGTGCCACCGCATAATTTACAGGTGGTGGTCGATCATAATCATGTTGCGGAATCTGAATCATCCGAAATTGTGCAACGGTACGCGGTTGTCCGTTAAAAGCTGATGATTCAAGCGACGATCATCAAGGGCAAATTCAAAGAAGAGGAAGTCCTTTCCTTATCCCACGAATTCCGATTATTCCAACTGATCTTCCATTCAATTCCAAGAGGATTCGGCATCAGCTCCCCTTTCGATTGGCTTTTGCGATGACAATCAATAAATCCCAAGACCAATCGTTGGAAGTCTGTGGGATTAATCGTCACCTTCATTTATGTCTTCTTTAAATTTAATTGCACAGCTTTTTTTTGTAAGCGTTTCATATCTATAATATCAAAAAACACACGCTAAATTATTCTGAAAATTAGTTGACATGCAGGCGCATTGCAAAACTGGAACATTTTTCGTTGAATTTTGCGAAGAAAAAGTCTGAGTTCACTATATCGAGATTTCCATAGTTCACTATTTAGAGTAATCTGTGTAAAATGTTGGTGGTTCACTATATCGAGCGTCTACTGTATACAGTCTGTCACGTAATCAACAACGTGTTTGTTTAAAACCACTTGCAGGTATGAATCCAACTTTTATCTTCGTTTCTCGAAATCAGAAACATACACCCCATCCCATTGTGGTTTGCCATACACGCGCGTCTAACGTATCTCGTCGTTTTAACTTCGAGGCGTTTTTTTCTTATTCTCATAGCTGCTCGTTTTTTCTGTCAAAATAGAAATAAATGACAGAAACATGAGAAAAATAAATGTCGGGATGAACGTTTGGTACCCTTTTCCCTATAACCATCGGACTTTTCTTCGAACTCATTTCCAAGATACTGCTGCTTTAACAGGTGATTTGTAAGTGCAACAAACACCACCTTCAAGGGCTTCTTCTACTTCTTCTTCTTTCTGGATGACTTCTTAGACTCAGGGGCGCTATATACACTGGCCACTGAGGCAGTGATTTTTCTAGGAAACAAGTGGCATTTTTCTGTCTAATTTTATGGAAGATTTCGAATTTTGTCCGATGAAAACCCTAAAATGATTTTTTATATTTCGAACCGCAGTTATTTTGCCTCAGCTGTTTTTTGCGTTTTCTTTCCATCGTTTATGGTGATTTTAATTCCAACCGATTCCCATGCCATTCAAATAAGGGAGTTTGCGCCAAATATAGGTGTTTCTTAAAGTATATGCATTTCCGCGGACACAGCGGACTGTGGAATAGAATTTGAAATTCAGACAAACGAACAACCGTCTTCTTTAAGAGAGAAATTTAATTTGATGTTGGACAAAGTGGGTCAAATTTCGTATAAAAGATTTACTGAGGAAGCTGGAGCCTCACTCTTTAGAAACTACTACAGCAAACTTAACTACCATCTAAATGAAAATACATACTTTATCAACTGCTACTCTGTGGACAAAATCAGTACGATCTTTAGAATGAGAGGTGAGATAATTAATCTAAATTTTATACCCCTTTAAAAAAACTAGTTTGCAATGAAATTTCCCAATACCGAAACGCTGAATGGAATCACAAACTAAACTGTTTAGACAAAAACGCAAAACCATTCTGGAATATTGTGAAGGTTATAAAAACAAAAAATAGACAATTGCCATTTCTCAAAAATGCAACCAGCTCCTTCTTCACTGATATTGAAAAAGCGAATGCTCTTGCTTGTAGCTTTGCAAAAAATCACTCTGTATCTCAGCACCTAGGTGATGTATATACGAATAACTTGGTGAGAAACACAGTTCAAGATCTAACCTCAACAAACGCAAATTGTACACCTGATATGTTTGTAAATGAAGAGGACATTCAATTCATTGTTAATAGTCTGAGTATTAGAAAAGTGGGAGGTATAGACCATATAAGAAATATTTATATAAAACAATTACCTAAAATAGGCATCAAATTTATTACTTATATAATAAACGCCTGCATTAAATTGTTGTATTTTCCCGTTGCTTGGAAAAAAGCTAAAGTGGTTCCAATACTTAAAGCTGGAAAACCACCAGAAAACCCAGATAGCTATAGGCCGATAAGCTTATTAAGTAATTTAAGTAAAATATATGAAAAGGTAATTAAGGAAAAAATCTTAAAATTTATTAACGAACACGAAATTTACCCTAACGAACAATTTGGTTTCAGGCGTTTTCACAATACTGCCCATCAGGTACTAAGAATCTGCAATTTTATAAAAGGAAATCGTTCTCAAGGTAAATCTACTGGCATGATATTATTAGATATCGAAAAAGCCTTTGACTCGGTTTGGCATGAGGGTCTTATTCACAAAATGGTAAATTTCAACTTTCCTCCGTCCCTTTGTAAAATAGTTCAGTCATTCTTGTCAAATCGTTGTTTTAATGTCCATATAAATTGTAGCGTTTCTAGTTTAGTTGACTTCGATGCAGGCGTACCTCAAGGTTCAGTCCTCGGACCGGTCCTTTATAACATCTATACGTCCGATCTTCCCATTATACCTTCCTGTGAAGTGGCTATCTTTGCTGATGACACTGCCATATATTCATCCCATCAATTCGCTCTCAATATTGAGAGGAATTTAAAAGATGGGATGAATTTAGTAGACCTTTTTTGCAGGAGATGGAAAATTAAGCTTAATGAAGCAAAAACTCAAGCTATATTTTTCACAAGAAAAAGAAAAGCTTGTTTTCTTCCCACCAGCCAGTTCCAGGTAAATGGGAGCTACATAAATTGGGAGCCTTCGGTTAGGTACTTAGGTGTTCACTTGGACACCAAACTTACATTTAAGGACCATATCAATAAAACAATTAAAAAAACTGGCATCGCAACTAAGATGTTGTACCCTCTTATCAACCGAAATTCCTTACTTTCAATAGAAAATAAAATTATTATTTACAAAATGATCTTTCAGGCAATCCTTTTGTACGGTTGCCAAGTATGGGGTGACTCTGCTGCCTGTCATATCAAAAAGTTACAAGTTACGCAAAATAAAATACTAAAAATGATGCTCAATTTACCATGGAGACATTCAACTCTAGAGCTCCATAAAAAGGCGAATGTTGAATTGATTGCTTATAGGATTCGGAAGCTAAAAGGCACATTCCTGACAAGATGTAGTTTTGCCGACAATCCCCTTGTTAACCAATTAAATGCTTAATGTTCATTTGTACTTGTTATTATATATATATACACTTTTTTTTTTAGTTATATATGTTTCTTATTTATTAGTGTACAATGTACACGGTTTGATGTTTTTTCAATGTTTAATATTTTTTTGTATTATTTATCTATTTACTTATGTATTTATGTATTTATGTATTTATGTATTTATGTATTTATGTATTTATTTATTTATTTATTTATTTATTTATTTATTTATTTATTTATTTATTTATTTATTTATATATTTATTTATTTATTTATTTATTTATTTATTAATTTATTTATTGATTTATTTATTTATTTATTTATTTATTTATTTATTTATTTATTTATTTATTTATTTACGTATTTATTTATTTATTTATTTATTTATTTATTTACTTATTAATTTATTTAGTTATTTATTCATTTATTTATTTATCTATTTAGTTTTAGCTCAATCTAGTCAACGATAATCTTTTTTACCTTTTTCTTTTTTTTTTGTTGTTGTTTGAATTGAGGTTTTTTTTTCGTATTTTCCTCAAAACTGGATTTTCCTGTTATCTAAATTGTCATAATAAATAAAACCATATCCCAATAGAAAGATAATTACCATATTATCAAATTATTGTACTGTAAAATGTGCGGTTACCAACTACCATTGTAAATTGTATATACGAAATAAAATATCTATCTATCTAAATTTTATACCCCACCGCTCCGATCTTACCAATACTCTGCGAACTATGCAATATGAGAACTAGGGAAAATATGTTCCATTTTCTGGCAGTTTGCCCAATTTTGAAGGAAATACGAGTTATGGTGTTTTCAAAGGATACCCTAGAAGAAGGCGAAGCATTAAGCGTTTTAAACGGCGAAAATGGATGGGACGTTTTATACAGATACACAGTAGCTGCACTTCGATATAGAAACCGAATTTTAGAGTGAGATTTTTAATAATTTTGTATTATCTTAAATTCATTTTTTGTTGTAAATTAGTTCAGGATATAATAACTATATTGTCAACCTGGTAGACGGCCTTAGGCCAAACCAAATAGGCAACATTGTTAATTATATTAATTTGAAATAAAAGTCATTATAAACTAAAACTAACTACAGTAGAAATCGGTTATAACAATACCTGATATAGCGATGAACCGGATATAACGATATATTTTCAAAGTCTCGGCCAAATTCCGTTTAATTCAAAGTAATTTGCAATCGGTTACAACGATGCCCGATATAACGATGAAATCGGTTATAGCAATGAAAATGTGCCAGATTTAAGTCTAAAAAATGTTTATAACGATAGTAAAAACTGTTTTTACCGTCTACGGATTGCTATTTCCATTCTGTTTCTAAAGCCGTGTACCAATTGCGCTAAATAATTATCCTCGGATCATTTTCTAAAACTGTCGTGGTGAAAATCGATTATTCAGCTGTCAAAAAATTATACTGCTCTGGGAGCAAGATAATAAATTATCCCATAGGCTCTTTTTTTTTAAGTTTGCTTGAGTTTTGCTAGATTGTTGAAAAGAAAATAAAAGCCGAGGATAAATTTAGTGCAATTGATGGTGTGTAAATTTCCCGAGATCGCAGTCACCGGTCCTTGGATGTTCTCACAGGTCTACAGCGTTAAAGTTATTGGAATTTTCGATTTCCACATATGGTATCTAAAGAGTTTAATAAATGTTGATTTTTGTTTGCAACAAGTATCTATAGTGCGTCTAGGGGAAGTAGTTCTCAAAATGGTATATGGCCGCTTCAAATTAAAATCCAAATATTGGACAACTCTCTTAGGAATATATTTTGCACAACCAAATGTACAAAAGAATAACAAATTTGTGATTTTGATCCTCGACACTTTTCTTAAACTTGGAGCGCTTTTTTCAATAAAGTACAAAATTTTTTCTTGTATTTTTTATTGTACCGGATATAACGATGAACCGGTTATAACGATGAAATTCTAAGGTCCCTTCGACATTGTTATAAACGATTTCTACTGTATATGCAATTCCAAATGTCAAATTGGACCGTGGTTGTATTGAACAATATTTTCTTTCAGAGGAATGTGGTTTACATTTTTATAAAAAAAAAACTGTAGCCACTATTTAGTAAGGGGCTTTGAAATTGAAATGGTTACGACAAAAAAAAAATATGTCAGCAATTTGCTGGATGAATACAGACGCAGACAACTTCACTGATGGCTCTGATGATAATTTTATTATTCTAACCATGAAGCACATGACGGTGAGTATACTCGGACATAGATGGCATCGACAATAATGATTGAACAAGCTGAGGTTTCTGACTCCAAAGGTCACGATGATGGTAATAAATTATGAATATGAATAATTACGAGGCCAACGAGGATGACCAAACGGCCGCTGATATAAGCGATGTGTTATACGATACCCCCCCTATACACACCAAGCCGAAAAGTGGGTTTTCGCGAAAACAGTCGAAAACTTCCTCGAAAACAGAAGTTTTCCCATACATATTGCAGTTTTCAAAACGAGTTGTTTGAGGTCGTTTTCCATAAAAACGCCACGAAAACGAGTACAATCGTTGGGTTGTTAAAACAGACACACCCTTTGCATCTCAGCAAAACTGCTGTCAGGATGTGAGAGACTTATGTTAATTTCGATTCGCCAGAAAAAAACACTTTTTCCTTCCCGAGATCACTTTTTCGTTCGTTTGGTACAAAAAAAGCAGAGTCGAGAGCACTTTTGCGAATCTAGATTTTTTCTCAGAGTCGCTCGAGATTTACCAATACACTTACACATGATTTGACATTTGGTAGCTGGCGTTTGTTTACGTTTTATGAAGTCGGTCGAACAAGTCAGAGCTACTGAAAAACCATACTAAAATAAATAATTTAAACCAACATTTGATAAATATGGTACAAATAATAGAGGTGTAAATTTCATCTTCATCATGTGGCACATCTTCATCGTCGTCGTCGTCCTCTTTGGATAATACTGGCTCGTCTTCGTCATCACAAACCAGTAAGAAATAGACCGTCGACTCATCCCACATAACGGACTTTGCCTACAAGCTGTTGGCACCATAGGATTTATTTATGTGTTGGGCCTGTATAAATCAAAGGGAAGAAATTACGGCACACGCATACTTAGTAAAATCCTATGGCAGTGGCACCTGGCAGTGGTTTATGGCAGTGGGGCTGTGTTCTGAAGGTTACTTCTTTTTTTCCAGTTACACTTCGTTCACATCACAGTTTAGTTTTAGGAAATATTAAATTATTCAAACTGTTGATATCAATTAAAATTGGCGATGTAAAGGAATATTCACATGAGAATGAACAAACGAATTGATAATAATATGCGAACAAACAAACTTTTGATGCATTTATATAACAAAAAATTGCTCATTTTACTATTGCAAGAGTACCTAGAATAATAATTAATTAATGCATCAAAATATGGGAAAAACAAGTTTGAAGTTTGAAAAGAGTTTAAACAACGAAATTTCGAACTGAAAATGTTTGCCTCGAAGGAAAACACCCTTGGTGTGAATTTTCACAAGTTATAAATGTAAATTGACAGTCAAAAAATAGTGTCAAAATGAAACTCTTTTCGTGATTTATTTTTCACTTTGGTTTATTCACGTGGTTTTCCTTTATTTGTTATTTTGATTTTATTATTAGACCTGTTTTATTGCACATCTATCTCAGTGAAGTAAAGAAAAGTAGAAATTTTAACACGCAATTACAACAACTACACACTGCTTGACACTAAGGGTATTCATGCAACGTCGTAAGTTTACCATTCGCGTAAAGAGAAAATTGCACATTTCACTATTCCTAGTGTAGAATAATTAGTTATTCTATCAAATTGTATTAAGAAAACAAGTTTTAAAAGGGTTTACATAACGAAATTTCCAATTCCAAACTTTTTGAGGTGAACGAAAACATACTTTGTTTGGAATTAAAAATTTCGTTATTTAAACTCTTTTAAAACTTGTTTTCTTAATACAATTTGATGGATTAATAATTTATCCTACACTTGGAATAGTAAAATGTGCTATTTCTATTTATAAAAACATCAAAAGTATTATAAATGCGTGCAAAGTATTTTTTTTCTGATTTCGCGCCTTTATTTCAAGTGTGAAATGTCACATTGACCTCGACGTAAGTTTACCATCTCGGTTTTTTTAACATCTTGTGTGATTTTCCATACAAAATTTGACAGTTCATTTACCACGTTCGTTACGACGTTGCATGAATACCCCTACTTTATAGATGTGCAATAAAACAGGCCTATTGATGAATAAATGCTGAAAAAGTTAAAGTTTTTCGGAGACAAGAATAAAACAAAACCAACTCGCTTAAAAGAAAAAAGACGCGAGCGTTTATTCGAAATGAACTGTAAGACAGAGAAAGCAGTATAATAATTTATGGTGATGCCACAAGGTAATTGTAAGATAATGTTCTCGTGTTAAACTAAACCACTATTCCAAAAGTTATCCCTTAGTTGGTAGCAATTTTAACAAATTTGCTGGAACGTAAAATAAATCGCCAGCGATTTTTTTTTTCATTCTCTAATCCCTACCTCTTTTTTATCGCGGGTGATTTGTTGTTGCGATGAATTTCTTGTGAATTGAAAAGAGTACATATTAGTTTTCGAATGAGCGAACGAAATATTATCAACGATATAGATTATATTTTCGCTCAAAATTAAGTTTAAATTATTCCAACCAGCCGTCTAGCTACTTGCAATATGATTTTATCTAAAATGTAAACAGTACCTAAACTTAGTTCCCAACGTTTCTTAACACATCCCAATAAATGGCCGCTCTTATGTTTTATTTACATTCCCGCCATTAATTTTGACATTTACACGTATTCACAGACTGGGTAATTTTTTCCGGGGAGAATCGGGTAGGTGTACGGAAAGTCGGCGGTCTAGTTCTCTGTGGTTTGTGTTCGTCATACGAGCAATTTATGCAGTTGCAGTATTTGTTATTTGTAAGGGAGAAAAAGCATCGCGGTTCCAATTTTGTGGAAGACGTTGTGAACATATATTCAGAAAATTTATTATGAGATTTCTGTTATGTATGTAAAACTTGCAATTTGCAACCACTCTACGAAAAAAAAAATCTTCACAATAAAAAAGGTAAATAACTTTTGGCAGGTACACCACCAACACCAACAAAGAACAGCTCAGTATAATTTTTTTTGTCCCATTGGCCACACGAAATCTAAAGAAATCTAAAAAAAAATCTCAGATTGCCAATCGAAATTAGCATGAGTGAGAGTTTTTTTGTTATCTTTGCATTGCACCATAAAGAGCAAACTAGGTAGGTACCTGCCCTGCCACAACTAAATGGTAATTTCAGATGTTTTGATTTTGAATGTTGCCTTGCCTATGTTAATTATTTTATGCATTTAACCATAATTTAACGATTATCAAGTAGCTTAAATAATTTTGTTTTTATATTACGTCAATACGAGCGAAGTTTAGTAACTAAAATAAAAGTCTAGTCGCCACAAACAATTCATAGCTAGTTTCACAGCTAATTGAAACGTCAAACGAAAACGAGTTGGTGTTCGGTGTGAATGCATCTACGAGTTTTCTAAACTTTTTTGACGAAAACTCGGTTTTCGGTTTGGTGTGAATAGGGTATTAGCAGGAAAGCTGATGGGCAGGAAAAAAAAAAATATGAAGATCGGACCATGCGATTCCGTAAAATCAAGCAACCAGAACGCCAAGCAGAGCTGGGGCTGTTCAATGGACTCAATAGCTGTCGCAATCAAAGCTGTTAAGTTTATTTTTAACCACCGATATGTCCACCATTGTAGTTCATGGTGAAGCTAACCGAAAGGCTACCAGCACTTGTATGACCGCAAATAATCTTTCGCTAGATCCTAGAGTTTGAAGGTCACTTACAATTCTGGAGCTTAATGGGTATCTTGGAATATTAAAAACAGATTCATTATAGATCTCTTGGAAGGTTACAGCCTTTGGGCCATATAAATCGATTCATCCGATTCGATAACTATCTGACCCGTATGCATCGTCTGACAGACAACAAATCTGCCACAATTCGAGATTTGTGGGACATAGGTACCCCTACCTAATGAATGATATTTTAAAGAAGAACTACAGGCCATCAAAAAAGTTAACAATCGATGAGTAGCTTTTCCCCTACAGAGATAGAACACAGTTCACGCAATACATACAATCGAAGCCTGCCAAATATGGTAAGTATGAAGTTGTGGTGGGCTTGTGATTCGAAGACGTTCTATCCTCTTAATGACCCACATGAAACACAAGGGTAAAGGTAGTCAAACGGTTAGTATGGACAATCTTTTCACTTCTAAAGATCTCGCCGATTATCTCTTGGGCAGGAATTTAACATTGGTTGGAACGCTGCGTGCAAATAAAGCTTGTATCCCAAAAGAAATGCTGAAGAATAGCTTGCTTGGGTTCATGGGGAATAAGGCCATCGTTTCCTATGTTCCCAAAAAGATTAGGCTGTAATACTTTTATCTACAATGCAATCACGACAATGCCATATCGGATGATAAAATTAAGTCAGTCATGATAAAATTCTACAATAGTACAAAATAGTTCATTTTACTACAAAACGAGCTACCAGACGATGGCCAGTTTTGTCATGTTTTATAATATTCTCGACGTTTGTGGATTGTGTAGTATCTTAAAATCTATATATATAAAAATTGAGCCCTAAAATGTTTATCATCGATTCACGCCTTAACGCATTTACCGATTTTAACCAAACACATCTTTCTTATTGGTCCATATACGGTTTCTGTGAAGTTTGGTCAAAATTGGACAAAGGGGCGTGGCACCGCCCGTACAAAAAAAAAAACATTAAAAATCGTATATCTATAGAAAACCACCAAATAGATTGAGCTCAAACTTACAGATGATCTTAGTTATTGGCCCTGGAGTGCTCCTGTGAAAATTGGTCAAAATTGGACAAAGGTGAGCGGCACTTCACATACAAAAAAAATATTCAAAATCGTATACCTCCAAAACCATTTTCTTTGGGGTGAAACTCGATGACGTTATATCTCGATAACCGCTGGGCCGATTTTTATTATTCTTTTTTTGTTTTGTTCGTATTGCTGTATTTCAGGTTTAGACAGAAAGAAAATTCCACCAAATAAATCGACTTGGTGGAATTTTTTTTAACATTTCTCGCATTTACCGAAAGATCCTGTGCACGGGCAAAGCCGGCGGGTACAGCTTCTTCGACAGTCTTTGAATTGGAAGACAAAGTTTTTTTTTTTAAATTTGTAACATTGATTTAAATAATGAAAATCAATAAAATTGTCTAGGCCATGAGTTCCCTATAACTGTGCGTCGCGACGCTCCAGGGTCTATCCTAGGGACGTCGGACAGGTCGCCTGCACACGACCGACGTTCCATCAGCTTAAGCTCGATTTGAAAAAAAAAATATCAGGTCGGGGTCGCTCGATGTTGGCCAAGAAGTGCATATAGGTAGGTATTTTTCAGACTTGAACTTGGCGAATTTTGCGTCTGGACTTGGGCCTATACCCGTTCACGATCCAACTGACCCAGAAGCTCAAAGTTGATGATAATGTATAATGACTAATGACTAGTGACCATAGAAAAATCACCTTTAGCGACGGGGCGCACTTTTGGATGAATGGCTATTTTAACAAGCCAAATTACCGTATAGGATGACGCCAACTAACACGAGGTGGCAATGCATCCATGTGGTTCATGCGGACATGTGGTTCCAGCGAGAGATGGCTACGCGTCACTCAGCTGCAGGGTATGGTTATCTGATCTCTATCAGAAGTGACGTGAATTGGCCACCAAGATCGTGCGATCTAACCTCGCTAAATTTTGTGGCGTTGCCTGAAGTCGCAGCCCAATGCGAATAAACCGCAATCGACCGATGTCCTTAAACCCAACATAACCAATGCCATCCCTCAAATTAAGCCGAATCTATGTGGCAGATTTGACCACTCGGATCCGTGACAACATGAGAAGCTGCGGTGGACATTTGGGCAGTGGTGTTATATTCCATACAATAATGGCATACATGGGATTCGTTAATAAATTGCACACAGTTTTATTCCATTTCAATGTCGGCCAATCCTCATAGAAAACCCCTTTAGTGAATCTCCAGTAAGCACAGCTTCTATTCACATATCTGGTGCTTTGTTCCGTTGTCTGCTCCTAGAAGGGCGTCGCAAAAATCTAGGCAATACGATTTCTAAAAAAACAAAAAAATGTTGTGTAGGTATAGGTACCTACCACAGAGCATTACAATAAAAACAGTCTATTTAATTATTTTGCACTACGAAGTGTGCACGGGCTTCGCTATCGCTATTGTCAGAATTTTAGTGTATGCTTACAGAGTATAAAATGTCAGATTTAATAAAATAAAAATCACTTTATATGAGACTACAGAACCAGACAGATGTCATTTATTTAGGATACTACAGATTGGCCGCCTATACATTATTTATATTGAACACAACAAAGAAGCGGCAACGAAAAATGAAAAACGTCAAAAATTCCCGCAAGAGTTGGAAAAGCAGTTGTGCATGGCGAATATTCTTATATTAAGAAAAGCGTCTTTGGTAAAAATCAGGGACAAATGTGATATCGAGGCAAATCTCACAACTATCCATCGTGTTATTTCGAATGGCATATAAAAAGACTAAAAACCAAGAAGAAGCCACCCCTTAACCCGTTCGGAAAGATTTTGTCGGGTCGTCTTCCCAGAATAAAAAAATAAAAATAAATGTTGACACTTTCGTAAGAGTATGCACTATCCACCAGCGGAACAGAACGATGTTGCTATCGTCACTGCCGATATACGTACGACTACTAAATTTTTGGAGCTTTCAAATTGCATTCGGTAGTTGATGCAATGCAGCGCGAGTCGTTCAGTATCGCCGGGAATGTGTATTTAGGTGGTGCGGCGGGTGTAATATGTGAGATGAAAGGAGATGTTTCATTACACCCATATGTTATGCCAACAATCCGGAAACGATTCGAGCACTTAAGACCAATATCATCCAAGCAATCCGTGAGTAAGGTCTTGGAAAATTAGAGAAACAGGATGCGCTACTGCGAAGCCAGCCGAGGCAGCCACTTGAACGACGTTGGATTACATATTTAATGGGAATGTTTTCTCCTATTATCAGTTTTTATTTTTGTGACCAACAACTTTTTGCTGTTTTCGAACCGCGCCGAATAGAATGACTTTTATAGGAAAATTTTTTCTGTTAAGTTTTGTAGACGTTCGCTAGAGATAGGCACAGTGAAAAAAAAAACTGCTCCTTCCTCACTAGTCCAGAAACTTATCTAAGAAATTGTATGAGATACTTACTACCACTAGCCCGATGATAACATATTGAATTACCGAAAAAAAAGCACTCTAAATTAAAAGTTGCATCTTTGTTTTTATTACATAAAATACAAGTACATTATTATTAAAAATATATATAATTTAAAATATTTATTTATTTATTTTATTTTATTTATTTTATAAATATCAATATACAATTATAAATTGTTACTAATATGAATAAGAGCAATTAGCAGCAAAGGCTTTCGAGCTCTTGGATGATAATCTGGTTTCTTTATACAATTTTTACATAAGGAATTTGTACAGTGAAATCCTTCAATAGACTTTTTAAAAAATAGTTTTTTTGCACAAAAATTTCTATATATCTACAGAGTATAATTTGTATAGAAAATATATTATTTTTAAATATAAATCTTTTTTTTTGTTTTGATACAAAATCTGTCAAATCAAACATTTTTAACATTAAACTTAAAAATGTTAATAGAATTTAATAAGAAAATAATAATAATTTTTATTTAGCAAAATACTTTCATCACATAGGTTACAATTTCCCTACATATGGGACAGGGTGTTTTACCATTTATCTTCTCTATTCTAAAATAACACGACATACATATCTTCATATGCATACACGGTCCCAACACCACGGATCGTTGCTTATTGATGCAAATGACACATAAAACTGGCTGATCTTGCAATCGATCATTATAACCGATCGTGTCTTCATCGTGATCGGCATTATTGAAATGCTCGTCAAGCACTGGCTGCAAGTCATCCTTACGTTTTATGATTTGATTGAAAAATTCACTAAATGAACAATCTCCAATGCGTAAGGTTGCAGTTGCAACTCCAAGTCGATAGCAGGTATCTTTGGGTCGTTTTCTTCTTAAGGGTTGTTCTTGTTCCAGTTCAATAATATATTCGGCCAATTTTATTGACATTCTGTTGTCCTCCTCCAAAAGGATGGTAATGGATTTGAAAAAACTATTATTCAGTTGGACGAACTTTCTATTTATGCGAACGTTGTAGTCCTCTAGTTGGTGACTTATACGGATTGCTTTTGTCGATGTGTCAAATTCCGATGTTTCCTACAAAAAAGAGAGAGGTTTTATTAAGTTTTTATTTAATCTAAAAATCATCTAAAACGTCTAAAAACATTTAAAAATTGGTTCGGTGGTATAATAATTTTCCTTTGTATGGGAGGTCCACCGCCAATTTGTTCAATTTTGACTAAACTTCACAAAAACATCCCTGGGCTAACAAATTGGAGCTCAATCGGATTGGTGGCTTACAAATTTTGGAAAAACATACTTTGGTTGAATTTTTAAATATTACACATTTTTTTATTTTTTATTTTGTGAAGAATGTAGTAGTATTACAAATTGCGGAAGCACTGAAAAGCAATCACTTCATGAACGTATTGGAATATGGACAGGACATCTCTTGCGAATTTCGTCCTTTGGTGGTTGCAACAACCGTGGAGACACCCTATGTCTGTCTTTTCACAACCATTCATTTATGTGAGTTTTTATTCAAATAAAAAAATGTGTACAGTGCTCGAACGGCGGAAATGAAAAGCTTTTTCAGATATTCGCCACCGTAACCTCTGTTTGCGGTATGTCGTATTTTACATTTAAATAAGTGGTACAATAGTGGACCAAAACACTTTCTTGCGACACACCAGTCGCTATTTCTTGAGATTTGTTTCAGCATACGCAGACACGATTGTAGGATTTTTCGTTCGAACTTGTCTTAATATAAAACTCTTAAGGCTTTCATGTCAGACCTAATAAAATATGGACAATTTTGCCCGCGTGACTGCCGACTTGTGGGGTAATTTTTGCTTATAATCGATGTCGACTCAGTGGTCCTCTAAAGTCCCAATGAAAAAAAGTTTGAGAGACTTGAGTTCGGGGTCTCATTTATGAGCGATGAAAAGGCGCTTGTAAATATTGAACTGATGAAAGCGTCATTAACGTGACAAGTCAGAGGAAATTTTGTTAACTTACAACCCCTTAATTGAAGTACCAGACCTCTTTTTCTTACCACAACGACGAGTAACCGGCTTTTTAAACGAAATCTTTCCAATCCACACGAAAGGACCTACCTCTGCCTGTCTGTTTGTTACGACCAAACCTCTTAAGCAATCCTAATGAAATTTTGGCAAGGGAGAGTCTAACATTTGAAGAAGGACATAGGCTGAATATTTGGGAACAAAGATTTTTATCAATAAAAATAAATATATTGTTTCTACAAACGAATTATTAAAATTCAATTTCTTAACACTCGTGCATAGTAGATAATTAAATATTTTACAAACTTTTTACATACCTTTTCTAGCCACTGCTTTTGCACACAGCCGATGAACATTTTGAAAATCTCCCCATCGTTGGGTAAATTTTCGATAGTATTGATTTCATCTCGCAAACATTTCAATGCATTTTCCATCCGATTCCTACTCACCAGGGGTAACGCTAAAAATTTCTGAAACATGGTCTTCGCATGGTCATTCATTCTCACAGTTTGCGGGAAGTTTTTTATTTGTTTCGCGATTCGGCGAATCGAATGACAGTAGTGAAACCAGGAGATGCCATGTAAGCAATTTGGAAACACGGTTTTTAAACTCTCTTCTAATTCTCCATCTTTGTCATAAATGAAGCCGTTTGGATTAAATTTAAAGCCAGTTGCTTCGATGTGACGGAACATATGTGAATATGTAGCTGCCTTCCTGTCACTGGTCATTACATAAAGAAATGGGAAAATCTGAAAAGTAATCACATTTTTGTCAAAACAACTATAAAGAGGTTTTTTTTTTAAAGTTTTTATACCGTTTCCCCAATCAGAATATGAACAACTAAAAAAGTGTCATGTCCACACTTGGGTACATTGACTCTGATGTCCAGATAATATCGCTTAACTGTCAAGTCAGCAATTTTTGCGGCAATTGTTGGCGACATGAAGATAGTGTATGAGAAACTCGGCTCAATAATGGTTCCCTTATAAAATCTGGCACTGGTGTCGTATTTGGATGTGCCAAAATTTTCCAAAATCTCAGCATTTGCGAACAAGTCACTCAGATCTTTGCTGTTCTTTGGGTCATTGGGAAACGATTTGCTTCGCATATTTGACAATGTTCTTTGACTTTTATTGAATGACAAGTTCTTTGCAGTTTGTTCGTCTCTCGAACATTCTGCGTTGAAAGTTTCACGTAAAACAGTTCTATCCAAGACTGGGTTTGAGCATTTGTTTTTGATGGCACTTGTCAACTTTAGTTGTGCTCTTATTTGATCTTGCTTTTCGTGGCTGGCATGCAAGTCGTTTTGAAGTAGACGACACAAGGGATTATCACCATGTTTAATGTCTACCACGGCAGAGGCTTTGCATTTTTGGTTATAGCAGACGTATCGTCTTGCATGTCTGTCTTTTGATTTTAATCTATACAGTTGTTTCTCTTCAGCCACATATAATAGGGAACTTCCCTTTCGCTGGCCCTCAACAATTTCAAATTCAAACAATTTGCCGGTACTCATGGTGAGTTTTATTTTTTTATCTGCAAATAGAAAAGAGGAAATTTAATTACAGAATGGGGTTGAAGGAGATTCTTGGGGATTGAACACAAAATGTTTGCCACGATTGCAGGGCAAAAGAGCTGAACTAAGAACAAAAACTGAATGTATCAATCGAAGATTCGCTGCCAAGGCTTCAGTGGATGACACAATGCCTCACGGGAGAAAATGTAAACAAACTGACACCGGTAGGTTCGGCTAAAACTGAATACAGCGACGAATGCTTCAACTTCATTGATCAAATTAATCAATTCTCTTATGGGGAATGTTACAACTTACAACTTACAACTTACAACTCACATTCATCAGTTTATATTGAGGCATGCGCATCTAGCATTAGGTAGCCCATTCAAGGCGGTCCACTAATATCCTCTCATTTTTATATAACTCGCAAGCTTTCACTTTACACATACGTTCAAGTTGCATAATGATGCATTCCTTAGTCGCAAAAGTTGTCCTTGACCCGTATGATGCACACAACAATAAGCACAAAGAAAAATAAACTGCACGTGGTGAAATTTGCTTAGATACATTCTGTTATTGCCAACATTCACTTTCTTTCTGTTGAAATGATGGTTAGTGTTTGAAGTTAAAAACAAAAATTGTGCAACCCAAAAAGCAGGCAAACGCTGAGCTTATGTTAAAACTGTGAGTTTTTATTTTTAAATTAGTCTGGTCTAGTGGAATTTGTTGTTTCTTTCTGGCTCAAGTGAAGCCAAATATCTTTCTATATCAGCCGGTATAAATGCTATGTGTTTAATAGTAAGGTTTCAGTATCCGGCCACGGAAGATCACGCTTCTAGTACCTACATCCTGTTTCAGTACACATTGAGACAATTTGGTTTATTTTTATAGGAAATGATCGCAGAAACTGAAGGAAACAGTTCGAAAGGCTTACCGCGAAGTCATAAAATCAAGCTTGCATTGGAAGATATTCGGCAAAACGGTTTGAGCCACAGAAATGCTGCTTTCAAATACGACATCCCAAAGAGTACTTTGTAAGATAGGTTACATGGGAAAGTAGGTGAGAAAAAAGGACCCGAATCTATTTTGTATCCTGAAGAGGAAAAGGCGATAACATACTGGTGGCATTGATGTGGCCAAATGTGGCTTTTCCCTTAAGAAAACGGACCTTCTTGACACAGTTCTAAATCAAAACACCATAATAACCCATTTAAAAAGGAGGACATGGTTAAGATTGTTTTTTAAAAAGAAATCCCTACCTAAGCCTTAGGCAAGCTAAGACCATTTCGAAAGGCAGAGAAATTGTAACAGAGAATTAAATAAAAAAATTGTTGAAAGATGTCCAGCATTTTTTGAAAGAAAGAGGAAATGAAAATGTGCTAGAGAATTACTAACGGAGACGAAACTAGTTTTTGCTTATGCCCGAAAACAAGAAAAGTCATTTCTCCAAAGAGTCACCAAAGAAAAATTTACTATCACATTGTTAGCTATGATGACTACCGTCTAGCGGGGAGCTTCTTCTGGCATTAGTAATTTTTCCATATATTCGACCACTCCTGCCGATATTGTCAGAAGCGTTCCCAGAGAATGGTTCTTAGGAAAAACCGAATCATGGATGGATGGACAGTACGAGAATGGCACATGAATAATATAGGAAAGGTTTTGACTCGTAAGGACTTTTGTACACTTCTAAAAAATTGTGCTCACAAAAAATCGAAAACTTTGCCGGTTACTAAAAGAAACGGATTTAGAAAGTGTGGTGTGATCCAAATACTGTCGACTATGGAAAGTGTGTTTAAGACATGCTTGAAAAAGCATCTACAATATCTCATGAACCATAAAGAAATGTTTCCTACCGAACAAGATCGCTTTGCAGTATAGCTGCATCTGTAATAATTGAAAGGAAAAATGAACTGAAAAGAAACGTAGTCAGAAAAGACAAAATTTGCATTTAATCCAAAGCCAGCGCCAGAACTCATCGACCTTTCCTCAATTCCGATTAACATTGTTATTGATTTGAACGAAGATGGAACACAAGTTGATGACGAAATCCTAAACAATAACACGTTTTCTGATCTTAATGGTATATTAAATGAAATACCGGAAGGGGCATGATCATCCTCACCAGTTTACTATCTGAGCAGACCTATACTTCGTCACAAAGATCTCCACTTGCCCCCATAGCTTTGACAGAGCCAAATATTTTTGAAAATCCTAGTTCCACTTTTAAAATCAACTGAAAATCAATTAACCCCATCAACAGCATGGATAACTTCATGTTAATAAAACATACTGATTTGATCAAACGACAGATCACCCTCCTGTTCACCATGGAGATCTCGTTCTCCGCTTTGTCGAAGCATTTTGTCTTATGCATACCCTTTTAAGAAAATGAGTAGGACCTCTATACAGCCTTGCAGCGCAATTTCTTTGCCAGGCTTGGAGTGACATATATACGAGCGTAAAGAGCGAACGAAGAAAGAAAAAAATCGATGCTGTCGAAATGATGAAAGACGAAGAAAAAGAAGCTAAAAAGTCAATGGGATATAAATCAATTGCAGAAAATGTAAAGAGATCGACCACAAAAATAAATGTCACAATCGCGCCCAATAATATTTTACTCTTCCATCACATTTTTTCCTAAAAAAAAAGACAACAGGAAAAATGCATGCAGTGGCCTATATAACCAACTTACAAAATTTGTAGTTGCAAGAATTTTTTTTTTTTTACAATTTCTATCAGACAACCCCCATCCCCATACTAATAGAACAACGGCTGCTTACAGTCCTACCCACCTATTTCCATAAATAAAAAGAAAAAACCCAAAACTCCACTTTCAGCCATGAAGATCTCGGTAGGTACCTAACAAAAATATTCTACATGTCGCACCTCCAGTAAAACAACGACGTAAGTGCAAAAATGTTAATTCTGAGAAAAACTCATTTGAATTTTTTATAAATCGTTTAAAGAAAAAAAAATAAGGAACACAATTCTCAAAATTATTAAAGTTATTTGTAGCATAAAGAAAATTTCACACACTTTCTGGTGTAGTAATTAAATTTTAAGAAAATATAACCAAAATTAAAAAAGTTCCATGTACCTATTAAAAAAATAAGCACTTTTGTCGTTCCACTGAAAACGAAATGAAAAAAAAACCTAAAACTATATTTTATCACTGTCATTATTGTCCACTTACGTCTTTGTTACACCAAAAATCGAAATTCAACTACGAGATTCAGAACACAACTGACTGATATATCATTGTTGTTCCAATTTTTTTTTCAATGACGGTGTGTTATAACGGAACGGAACAAAGACGCATCAGCCCTCTAGTGGCAAAATTAGTGTTAATCACGTAGGTCTTTGTTTTATTGGAAAGAAACTATATTTTATCACAGTCATTATTGTCCACTTACGTCTTTGTTACACCAAAAATCGAAATTCAACTACGAGATTCAGAACCCAACTGACTGATATATCATTGTTGTTCCAATTTTTTTTTCAATGACGGTGTGTTATAACGGAACGGAACAAAGACGCATCAGCCCTCTAGTGGCAAAATTAGTGTTAATCACGTAGGTCTTTGTTTTATTGGAAAGAGCTATAATTTTTTAGGCTTTTGACATACTTAACTCAGAAAATCAAATTTTTGCACTTATGTCGTTGTTTTACTGGAGGTGCGATATTTTGTATTTTTTCGAATTACAACGCTTTGAAAAATTTTAATAAAAAAACTAAACGAAATAAATTCCCAATTCCAATATCAAAATGATGCGAAAACAATATCTATCTCTATCTACATTTTATTTTATAGATACATGAGAAAATTTAAAAAAGCATATTATGAATACGATATATCTATGGGGAAAAAAATCCATTAAACCGTGAAGTAAAAATCGCCTACGCTTTTGAATATTGCAATCAAGGCGTATCGATACAAAAATTCACTTAAAATAGACTTGTCTCGCGCAAAACGACGACTTTCATGGAAAGGCCCGTGTATCCATGAACCAACTCTACATCTGGATACATATTTGCAACGTATATAATTGTGCGCCGGCGCCGACATGATGGCGACCGGCCGGCCGGCGTGTGTATCTATATTTGTATCCCAGTATCCCCCTTGAAAATGCCGCGAATTTCAACCTTTAATTCGCCTATAATGAGTGCAAGTAAGACAACAATATGCTTTCTTACCAATAATTTCAAAATCAAAGCAAAAAATTTGCATAAAATGTACATATCTCTTCATTCAATAAAATAAAAATAAAACTACTTATTGCCCACCATTACCATCTTTTTTTTTTAATATCTTATCTGCTACCTACTGGAATTTTTTTTTACACCAATCTATGGATACAACACTTTCACTTGTAACACTCAATTTTAGTTGCAAATGCAAACTGAGAAAAAAAAATGAGAGCCTCTGAATGTTCATGAATCCTTCATACACTTGTTAGAATGAGAAACCACTATATGTTCTCTGCAGAAAAAAAAGTATCTATACCCTAACTGACCACATCAACTGTAAATTTAATTTTAATATTTTAAAACCAGGAAAATTTGGGTCCAAAAAAAAGTTAATCGACAACTTGTTCCCTGTAAACAAACTATCGAATAGTTCCAATCTATACACTCTTCAATTTCCTACACAACAAATGCTGTATCTACCTATAGATACATTTTTTTGTTATCTCAAATATGCACCATGCAGAAGTTAATTAAGAAAAAAACTTACCTTAACCGAACGTAGAAAATTCAAATTCAAAAATGTTAATTAATATTATTTAAATTTTTATCACACAATGAAAAAAAAACACAAAAGAACTTCAACTTTGACTTCTTCTGAATTTGATAAGCGGCAGCGGTCAGATCAAGACGTGCAATCTTACTGTTGAGTACTGATACTAAAATTTATTGGATATCATCATCGGTTTCACCCACTCAAACACAGAGAGAGAGGGAGCTTTCCTTGTTGCATCTGTATCCGAGTATACATAATATACGAGTACAGCATAAAATTGTGAGACTAGAATATTCTCTGTTACGAATTGTGGTGAGAAATGCGAAAGGTAAAACAGCATAAAACAAAACAAAGAAAATGTTAAAAAAAATATAACAACTGTCTATGTATGTTAGAGAAGGATAATACTTGCATTTGGAAGTATAGTTAGAGTGGACGAAAATTTAAAGCCAAACAATGCTATGTGTATCTGTTGGCGCTGATGAAAGGAAAACCGAAGCATCCACCATATCATCACGTCTTTGTCTTTAAAAGGAATTATAAATACATTTCATTAAAAAAAATGGAAAACATAAGAAAACAGGAACGCAAACTACCAAAGGCGATAGTGGGAATGGTTGATTTTATTTTCTATTGACTGTATTTTTGTAGATACTGAGATACTGTAGCTGAAAATTATGCTGTCGAATTGGAAATTTCACGCAAAACCAGTAAATTAAATGAAAAAGAACGAAAAAAACACGTTTTAGTTGAAATAATTTTTTTTCATTTAGTTTCTGAGTTGCGTTGCGATGCACACTGCACAGTGGACCGTTTTCATATACTACATGAACTGGATAAGTATAGATGGAAAAAAGTCAAAGTGGATTTGATTGGTAATTTTTTTGGCATTTTATTTGTTGTTGAACTGTTTTTGATTTTTCTTCCGGATTGGATTGCAGTGGAGTCCTGTGGAGATACTTTCAAAAATGGGCACTTTCTTCATGTATATTTTAGAAATGGTTATAAGCTGTTTTTAATGGGTGGGCCAAATACAAGTTTCTTTTTAAAAATGCAATAAAATGAACAAAATTAATTTTTTTTCCATGTATTATGGCTTTGTTAGTAAGAGCAAACATTCCCATTACTTATTGAACATAATGTCATTAAAGAGGCTGCATCGACTGACTTCGCCAGTAGCGCATTCTGTTTCAGGCTGTAGCTCACGAATTGCTTGGACGATATTGGCCTTAAGTGCTTGAATCGTTTCCGGATTGTTGGCATAACATCGGTTCTTCACGGCTACCCGCAAAAATATAGTCCAAAGGGGTCAAATCGAAGCTACCAGGCGGCAAATCGACATCGTCAAGGCTGTTTGAGCTACACCTACACAGCACTCACTTTGGAAATAGGTTTTCAATATTTCCCAACGTTGGTGTTGGTCAAGCGTAAAGCGACTCATTTCGTATCGCGGAGATATGGTACTGATTTTCCGTCAAGATTTCGAGCGGGAAACCACTAGATGAAGATGGCCCATGTTTTTTTTATTGAGTCCGTCCTTCTTCTTAATAAGTGGGTAGACTCGGTGAAATGCCTTTTTAGCGCTTAGATGTGGATTGAATCGCTCTTTAAAGTTGACTAAAAAAAAATTAATAAATAGTTGACGCAACAGGCGTATATATACTTTAGGCCTAGGCCTTCTCAAAAACGTTCGTTTGTGTGAGTTTTATTTTTGGGACGAATGGACCTACAATTTTATGCACGGCTGAATTGAGAAGCTTTTTATTAGGTCAGTTATACTCTCGGATGTTTTAGTAGGTACTGGGCAAGGCTTCCTAGCTTCAATTATTCAATTCAATTCTTCGTGTTTGGGACATCCAGCTGCTATATGTGGCGAAGTGGTTGACGAAAATGCAGCTGTTGGTATACTATTCTCGGGCTCGGGCTGGTAAAGATATTAAAAAGCAATGGACTCTTTGTGCCACACCGTCTCTGATACCTTTCGTCTCTGAATGACTGTCTTCTATTTGCACAAAAAGGAACATATAGTGAAGAAAGCTAAAAATTGTGGTAATGAGAGGCTTAGGGTTTAAGTATATATATATAAATCTTTGAACCCACACAGAACCGGATGACGTCTCCACTTATTGGAAGCATGGGACTGTAGGTCGAAGCCGGCGGTTCAAGATGAACCGAGATAGTAGTACCCATAAACAGAGCTGTTAGAGCTTCTTCAAGGGAGAAGTGCACCTAAACGAACAGGTGAAGCAGCTTAAAATATGTGGTTGTAAACTTCAAGTACTTCATGACTCGTTCTTGTCTGGCCACAGCCTCCTCGATTTGTGCAAGATATCCCTAGATATGTGGGCGTAGTAGCGCAGTGGTCAGTGCGAGTGATCCCAGGTTCGATCCCCGGAAAAACACAAATTATATCTTGAAGTTTTTTCTACTGCGCCACCTCTCGCGATCGTCTGACAAACATCCGAGAGTATGACTGTCATGAAAAAGCTTCTCAATTCAGCCGTTCGGACTCGGCATAAAATTGTAGGTCCCTTCCATTCGTCTCAAAAATAGAAACTCACATAAAACGAATGGTTGCGAGAAGCTAGGCCTTGGGTGTCACCCGCCTGTTGCGCCACCTATTTATTTATTTATTTTTTTTTTCCCCTAGATATGGATAACCTTAAGCTTGCTATGTTATGGATATAGCACACTTTTTTATTTGATCCTAAACTACCTGAAAAATTGTTCAAAAATGTTGTCCTTTAAATAAACTTCTTCAGCCAGGATACCAACACATAAGAGGACAACAAAAAAATCCTCATGTGTAAAATGAGTAAAAAAGAGGTTTGATACCCTTAGAGAAAGCACCCTTGACTTCTAATAGCCATTGAACACAAGTGCAACCAGATTCGAACCACGCTATAATGTTGTGGCTATTTTTTTCGGTGAAAAGGACTGATCACTACCAATGTCATCGCATACACAACCCATCAGTAGGCCAATCACCATTTACATCATCAATCGAACTGATTGAAACGGACAATAGGGAGCTTTTGTTGTGGCACTGGTGGATTATGGTATTTTGAATTTGTATCTATACAGGTACCGACAATTTTTGAAACGCGCATCTTTACTGCATATACTCGCCAATGTTTCAAAAAATAAAATAAAATATTAAACGATTTTTTACAGCTGCATTGAAGGGGGTTGCTTAGGAGACGGCAAATTTCGCCATAAAATTTCGTTCTGCATTATTCATTAAACAATGCAAGCAATTCTGTTGAAGCCGCACGTGCGCTCAAGGGTTCAGGCGAAGGGATTATTTCAGCAGTCCTCAATGCTATTCCAATAGAATGATTGAATGTAAAAAAAAATCAAACACATGTTAAAAATGTTCAATTTTATGCATTGTTACATTTTTGTTTGGGTATTTCATTGTAGCTGCCATCATATCCTGTATCTGTCAAATACAATGAGCATTGTTAAGTGTCAGCGGCATTTTTTAAGTCCGTAATTATATACGGATGAGGAGAACGTACGTAGGTATACAAAAACGTAGATATCAAATCAAGTATTATTGTTGTTTGGCCTTGTGCAAACCCATTATTGTTTAAATTGATTTAAAAGGATGCTGTATAAAATTCAGCTGTCATAACTGGGTATTTTGATGCGCGCCGTCAATTTGGAATTATCCCATGTATGTTTTTTTTTATGAATTTACACCCTTACAGTGGAAAATCTGGCAAAGGGATGTCAGGAAACTATCAACGCACACTTTTCAATAAATAGTGGAATGACCGGTGGTCGGCAGCGACGAGATGTGCTCCGCTCCACATCTCAGAATCGACTGACCGCAGAAATGCGGATGAAGCTCTTTTATAGAGAGACAACAGATGTTAAAAATTAACTTACTTAGACTAGAGGTACGCATAAATTACTTTATTCAACATGCTCAATACACCAATGGTGCTGATATCGAAATGATTTGGAAGTTCTTCTTTGTGGGACAGAAAATTAATTGGTTCATATTTATCATTTAAACGTTTTTATGTTCAATCACTCAAACCTATGATCAAATTAGATTCAAACGGAGGTTTACGCACCCAAACTGGATTATTAATTGCAATAATATGCAGTATTCCGTGTGAATATATGTAACCGTTTTTTTAATTTGTAATTTGTAATTTGTTATTTGTAATTTGTAATTTGTAATTTGTAATTTGTAATTTGTAATTTGTAATTTGTAATTTGTAATTTGTAATTTGTAATTTGTAATTTGTAATTTGTAATTTGTAATTTGTTTAATTTGTAATTTATTATTTGTAATTTGTAATTTGTAATTTGTAATTTCTAATTTGTAATTCGTTTAATTTATTATTTGTAATTTGTAATTTGTTTAATTTGTAATTTATTATTTGTAATTTGTAATTTGTAACTTGTAATTTGTAATTTGTAATTTGTAATTTGTAATTTGTTTAATTTATTATTTGTAATTTGTAATTTGTTTAATTTGTTTAATTTGTAATTTGTAGGTAATTTGTAATTTGTAATTTATTATTTGTAATTTGTAATTTGTTTAATTTGTAATTTATTATTTGTAATTTGTAATTTGTAATTTGTTTAATTCATTATTTGTAATTTGTAATTTGTTTAATTTGTAATTTATTATTTGTAATTTGTAATTTGTAATTTGAAATTTGTAATTTGAAATTTGTAATTTGTAATTTGTAATTTGTAATTTGTAATTTGTAATTTGTAATTTTTAATTTTTAATTTTTAATTTTTAATTTTTAATTTTTAATTTTTAATTTTTAATTTTTAATTTTTAATTTTTAATTTTTAATTTTTAATTTTTAATTTTTAATTTTTAATTTTTAATTTTTAATTTTTAATTTTTAATTTTTAATTTTTAATTTTTAATTTTTAATTTTTAATTTTTAATTTTTAATTTTTAATTTTTAATTTTTAATTTTTAATTTTTAATTTTTAATTTTTAATTTTTAATTTTTAATTTTTAATTTTTAATTTTTAATTTTTAATTTTTAATTTTTAATTTTTAATTTTTAATTTTTAATTTTTAATTTTTAATTTTTAATTTTTAATTTTTAATTTTTAATTTTTAATTTTTAATTTTTAATTTTTAATTTTTAATTTTTAATTTTTAATTTTTAATTTTTAATTTTTAATTTTTAATTTTTAATTTTTAATTTTTAATTTTTAATTTTTAATTTTTAATTTTTAATTTTTAATTTTTAATTTTTAATTTTTAATTTTTAATTTTTAATTTTTAATTTTTAATTTTTAATTTTTAATTTTTAATTTTTAATTTTTAATTTTTAATTTTTAATTTTTAATTTTAATTTTTAATTTTTAATTTTTAATTTTTAATTTTTAATTTTTAATTTTTAATTTTTAATTTTAATTTTTAATTTTTAAATTTAATTTTAATATTTAGTTTTTAATTTAATTTTAATATTTAATTTTTAATTAAAGTTTTGCTATACTCACAGATTTCATCCTTGACGCCATCCTTGACCGGAAGTCGGCGGCAACTAGATGTGCTCCGCACCACATCTCACAATCGACTGACCGCAGAAATGCGGATCAAGCCCTTTTATAGAGAGACAACAGATGTTACTCTTTGGCGCCGAATTGATCATGTTCTAAGCATAGGTCACTACAGAGAGACAACAGACGTTACTCTTTGGCGCGCAATTGACATGTGCGATCATGTTCTAAGCATAGGTCACTTTTGACTTTTATATTGGGACAAGAGAGAACCACAAAGGCTAGAGAAAAAAAGGAGACGTGCCGTTTTTTTAAGAATGGGAACATTTGAAGTGGGCTTAATGTAAAATGGATGCGAGTATCTGAAACTATAGATTGTATCTGTTGCTTGTGACCTTTCATGAAATGGAGGCTCTTTTTCAGCAGTACCTACAGTGTGTGACCCTTAACCTGAACTGGAGGCAAACGGAAAAGTGGATAATCCAATAAATAATGGATGAAATGGGTCGCTAGGCTTCGACACTATTGAAGCAACCGCCTTCGCTTAATATTCATCGAGGTCTGGTTAAACCAATTAGAATGGTTGGAATTGTCTACTGTTTACATAGATGACCCGGAGGATGTGCATCGATCTGATTACGATGCGATTGAAAAAAAAGAGTTAGTCGAGTCTGAAGACAGACAAGAAGCAGGTCTGTCGAAAACTGCTCCCGGAAATTACTTCAGATTTTTTTCGCAAAGAAAGCCAAAAAATTCTTGCTTTTCTTCCTAGGAAAAAAGGTCAGACTTTTGTATAGAAAATGTTCGGCCATTTTTTATAAAAAGAAGTCTGGCGTATTTTCCGGGAACCGTCAAAAACTACAGCAGACTTTGTTTCGGTCACCCTTCGTCTTCCCGGAAGACAAATCGCCACCCTTTCTACGGCTTCACAGTAAATAGGGTAGTTTGTTTCGATCAGGTAGCAGCAGTCTTCATCCTTAAATTCGAGCCAGATTTGAATTTTGCGCCATTTGTGCGATAAAGTGTTGCCAATCCATCACCTACAATCCACTGACGGAGAGACAGGGGCGCACGCAGTTGGACGGGGACCTTAACCAACTTAGCGTGCGGAACTGGACACAGCTGGCGAAAGATCGAGCTGGCTGGAGAGGCCCAGGTCCACTCCGGCGGACTGTAGCACCACCTTAAGTAAGTAAGTTATGAAAAAAAGACGTGACAACGTGACAGCTGACAGTTCAGGGTTAATAAAAATGGAGCGCGACACGAAGCAAAAATGTATTTAACTGTCGATCAATATTTCAAAAATATCTAATCAAGTTTTAACATTTAGGCTAGACGCGCACATTGGATACGATTTCGTACGAATTTCACTCGTGCGAACATGTACTAAAACTGATAACTGAACTGAAAACTTATGGAAAATTCATCAGTTTCAGTTAAACGCTTGAATTTTTAGATTTAGACATCAGTTTAACTGATAGCTCAACTTAAACTGAAATGACCGTTTAAATGGGGCTTGAAGTTCGCGACGATTTTTTTTTCAAAAATGTTTGGGATTTAGAAAATCCACGATTGATCGTTGATAAACAAAGCATCCACAAGGTGTCATCGCTTGGCGCGGACTATAAGCTGGGGGCACTATCGGACCGTTCTTCAGGCAACTGTTAATGATGCTCGCTATCGCGACTTCCAGTTTTTGCTATGAAATATAAAACAAAAAAAATTATCCTTCAACCCTTCAAGCTTATAGATATAGAGATTCAGAAATGAAGGTGTTCAAGCAATGACAATGGAACATGGACGGGACATGTACAGGTACACGTTTGGTGGTTGTTGACATATGTGAATGTCATTGAAACTTTTCCGACAGATAAGCCATGGCCATTCATTTGATGGTTACCATCGATATTTTTCTCAAAGAAAATAATTAAAATTATGAGCTGAATGAGGGTTGCCATACTCACCCTTACTACTGATGCTATACAAAATATATCCATGGATGTGAAAGTCATAAAAGCGTTGCTTCCAATACAGACATATAATTTCGTAACGAGTATCTATGCTAATTAGGAAAATATTGCAGTTGATTAAAATACAGGGGTGGCGTTCCAGAAGGACATTCAATAAATTCATGTTGAGTAGGTAGGTAATATTTTTTTTTTTTTTTTGAATGTCGGCATTCCCAAATGATTTCGAAAAATATCCCGAATGCATACGTTTGATGAAATCAATTGAGTCCTTTGATTTGTGTATGGAAAAGGGGAAAAAAATGCAAACATTGGAAAGTTTATACGATATGTGACGACCCTTGTAGAGTAGATGGGAGGGTTATAGAAAATGATGATGATGATGATGAGTTGCATCAAGATTAACAACATGATAAGTGACAGAATGAAGGTGCAATTGAGAGTCCCACAAGGGGTCAGAACTGAGTCGGATTAATTTTACACGAACGAGCTACTTTGCGTTTTTGAAGAAAATGTTCTCTTCGTTTTTATTTAAAGTGTTTAGAGGGGTTCTCTAAAAACCACAGACAGAAAGACCTTTGTCTGTGACGGATACTAAAGATGGCAGCATCGAAATCCAATAACTAATGACAGTTTTAAGACCGAGTGTATCCTTCTAAAAGAGTCGTTCAATCCCAAGCCTCTTTAAGATCTCTATTCCCTGACTGAATCCAAGTCTTTCCGTTTTTCCGTTTGATTCTTCTATTTCTCCCTCCAGATTAGACTCGATGACTCTACGGTCTGGAGCACTTACTTATCTTCTTCGCACCTACCTTTATAACAACCTACAAAGGCCCTTCAGCACCAAGTGCCTCATCGCATCAACACGTCGATCCACTACTGCTTGGTTAAAAGTTAAAAGTGGCTGCCAGCCGGGGAACGCCAACACACCATTAGGTGTCCATTGTGATCATGATCACTATAACGCTTGACATTATAAACAAACTCAATGGGGTCAGCAATGATGTCGCAGCTTCCCGACCTTAAAATTAATTTCATACCAGAGCTTCGGCAGTCGCAATCGAAATCCTAGAATCAGCAGAATATCCAACCCCATTCAATCCTCAACCAGCAACAACGACGACTTTAACAACACCAACAACCACTACAACTGCAGCAATTTCCACACCCACGCCGGCCTTGCAACGTCAACTAAATCAAGCAATCTGACACAAAGTGCTTCGGTGCGATTAAGCCGATACAGCACAGAACTGCATCATCCAGCATGCAGACGTCTCTTGGATGAAAAAATTTTTCCTGTAGCATTTTTGGCATCTCCATCCACCATAGCTGCCAGATAATCTCTCCAACTAACACAAAAAATAATCTACTTAAGCTCGACTAACCTTCCAAATATTAGTGGATTTTTTCGAGCCCCTTAACCGACGTCTACAGTTTGGGAAAGATGACCAGCAAGTTGAACAATACAGGAGAGCTGAAACTTAGTAAAAACAATAAGCCTAGTATTAAGCCATTAAAAAACGTAAGTCTTAGAATCATAGCTTTAAATCTAGTCCTAATGCTGAACCACTCACTTTTCAGCCATTTACCTCTATAACCCACCGTCAGTCACAAACTCTTCTCAATCAACCACTTTTCTTCATACAAATTTTAACGTAGCACCTCCTCAAGGTACTTCAAATCCTGCCCTGCCTGCCTCCAATTCTGCTCCTCAACCACTTTTCCTCATACGAACTTAACACCTTCTCAAGGTACCCATCATCACCCCATGGTAATTTCAAAGCCTCAACGTATTCAGGTAGCATTTAACTTAAACCCAGATCATAGTCTCCCCTCTGATTATCCCCTAACCCCTGTTAACCATCGACTTCCGATTACCCGAACTTCATGCACTCCCATGTTCTCAATTCTTTCCGCGTCCAACTCTGCTGCCTGCAATTCTGCTCTTTCCACTATTTCTCTCCATAAAGAGACGCCTACCCAAATATCTAAGGCTTCTGCTTTTGCAATTTTTGATCCTCTACTAACCCCAGCAGTTAAACTTACTTCCAAGTTTTTTTTAAACCCTATATCCTCCCCCAACGACCTTGATGGCCGATGTATTATGTCACGGCTGAGAGACCACAGGCTTTTGAAAATGTTCGACTTTACTAAATTTTTTTTTTGGGTATTTTTCCATCAGTCAGGATCCATCTAAGGCCCGAAACACACATGCGATTTCAATCGCGCGATTGTTTAGTCGCAAAAAATGAAACACACACATTTCAATGAGAATACGCGCACATAATTTTGGTTTTTATGTGCGCGCATTCATATTGAAATGTGTGTGCTTCATTTTTTTGCGACTAAACAGACGCGCGATTGAAATCGCATGTGTGTTTCGGGCCTAAGTGTGAAAATTTCATCGATGGTGGACTTTCCTATAGCCTTCAGCCGAAGGAAGAAGAGTTAAAGGCGTTCACAGGGGTTCAATGAGACTGATAGCTCTGTAGTTGGCCAGGCACATGGTGCTGTGATTAAATTCATCTAGCATGCATTCAATTGACCATATTTTTTAAATTAATTGTTTTGCTCTAAGATTACGACAAGGAAACCATGCTATCCCTATATTTTTTGTTATTGTTGTGAGGATGGGCATTCTATCTATCGATTGTCGTGTAACTTGCGGGGTATTTTCTTAGATTCCCTTCTCTTTATCATAACTAAAAAAACCCACTTAACAGATCTCGCTTTAGGTCCATCCTATCGGCGGCCACTGGAGTTCCTCAAGAGAGACATTTAGGTCCCCTTCTCTTTATAACATCTAAAAAAAAACATTGAACAAATCTCTCTTTAGGTCCGTCCTATCGGCCGCCACTAGACTTCCTCAAGGGAGTTACTTAGGTCCCCTTCTCTTTATCATTAGCCAATTCGAAAAGATCGTTAGAAATTCCATCTTGGTACCAACATTTCTCAAACTCATTTCTTGACAAGATCACTCGCGGCCTCCTTCAAAAGAACCGGCCAACATGTCATTATATGCATTAAGAACATTGTTAACCGGTGTACTTGGCCTTGTCGGTGTGGTAGCTACAGGGCTAAGGAAAAATGGATGTTTTAATATATACACCGGACTGAAACCATTAGAAGTATTAAAATTAGGCTGTGCTATTCCGAAACCAATTTCATCAGCGAATTGTAATCTGGAGCCAGTGCCGTAACTAGGCTTTTATGCGCCCTGTGCAAGCTTCTATATTTGCGCCCTCTAAAAATATACTGATTTTTCGGATATCTAATTTTTTGTTTAGTTTACTTGTTAGAATTAAAAATATATTAACTTTAGGCAAACAAAACAAATATATTTGCCAAAATATGTACATACAGCTAAGTATAACAGACATAAAACACCAGTAAACGTAAACAAAATAAGACTACTATTTACTTAAAGATTTAGCCGGCTCTCACATTGAGGCAACAATCAATAAGCAACAACTGGCAATAGGAAACCAGCAATATTATCGCTCACAGTTAATTTGCTTTGAATTTAATCAGAGGTCTCACATCAAAGCAACTCAATATCGCATTTACGAAAAATTTTGCTGATTGCGGCAATAATTATCGCTAGCGATACACAGCGCATATTGAAAAGCAACAAGCTTCCTACTAGCAATATTTGTGATTATTCACACTGTTGCGCTTACTACGTTCTGGGAAATATGTCGGACGATCCTCTTTTCAACACAAAATTCGTTGAAGTTGTAGAAAAATATTCCTGATAGGTAGAAATTTCAGGCAATCTTTTTGCTTCGATGTGAGAATAGGTTAAAACAAAATTGCGTATTGCTTATTGATAGTTATTAGTTGCTTAGTTGCTTACTGCTTGTTGCCTCAATCTGAGAACCGCCTTAATCTACGTTTACGGGCTTTCCTCATACCGAAGTCCTAAATGACATCATCATACGACAGGAGTCGTGCTATGTCAGCTTCAATCGACAACATTGCTAGGCCAGATAACCTTTCCTGACTCATTGTTGAGCGCAAATATGCCTTTATCAGTTTGAGTTTACTGAATAAACTTTTTCAAGAAGCTACAGTCACTGGCATCGTTAAAAAATGCTTATAGCTACTAATACGCTTGGAAAAATGTCCTTTAAGTCCAGTTGTACTATCTTCTTAAGAGAATTAGGCCCGGTTTGTTCATATTTGGTTAACTCTAATCAACGGTTATTCCAGCTGATAACCATAGAATCTGTTTCTTCAGTCAAATTTTAACCAGAGAATCCATGAATTGGGTAGTTAACCAGAGAAATCGATAACCAGCCGATTTTGGTCGGTTAACGGCATTTAACTAAGGAAATTCTGGAATTTTGTTCTTTGAAAAATAAAAATTTATTATTTCAACGCGAATTACCTAAAAGTTTGTCCTGGGGCCAGATCGCGTAAAATTAACACGATTGAACGACATCGTTTTCACTAAAACTGTCTCTATCATATCTGTGACAATAGACAGAGACTGCTAGTATCGAAACAACGTCGTTCGATCGTTTTCATTTTACGTGATCTGGGCCCTGGTCATTTTTGCGCCCTCCTGGGCCTACGCCCTGTGCCTGGGCACCGCTGGCACCGCCCTAGTTACGGCACTGTCTGGGGCATATGCCGGGGGTTAACAGTTCTCCATTTAAGTACACTCCAGAATTGCCAGGCAAGGATGCGATATAAATTTGGTACTCATCGTCTGAGATGTACATTGTTGCATGTGTATAGGCTAATAGCATGGAATGTATCTGGATGTGTATGAGTCGGAAGTGCCACTTCCTATTCTAAACAGTCCTATTGGAAGATCTATAACTTCTTGTGTCACAACATTTGTCAGGGTCCAATTTGAATGAAATTAAATGAAATGATGTAATAAAAATGGAGAAATAGCTTTGGTTCACATAAATTGGTTGAATAACGTAATCCCATAAGTCGTTAATGAAACATACAAACAGAAAAACTAATTTTTTTTTATGCAAAAGTCGTAGGTACAACTCGAATTTTTTACTAGAAAATTTTAGAAAAAAAAAACAGAAAAAGTTATATCGGTCTTCGTGACTCATAGGACTCCTGAGAAGACCCACTCAAGCACACAAATATGGCCCATTGCAATGTTCAAAAGCCTCACCTTAAGTTATAATCTATCATAGACATTTTCCCGCATCAGTTTTAAGCGTATACAAAATGCCATAACAATCCTATACAGCGCAGCGTTGTAAATAGAATTAGCAAAATTAAAAGCATGCATAGGCTGACCAGACGTCCTCTTTTTAGCTAGAAAAAAAAATGTACGGTATCTTTTTGGAAAAATATGCAATTTGTCCTCTTTTTGGGATTTCTCAATTTACGGAATTTTTCGAAACCACAAAACTACTACTTTTTTCAACACTAATTCAGACATTTTCTCCATCTTTCTGGTATGGACTGAATACAACCTAAAATTTGTAGTTAAATGTAAAATTTGCCTTACCTAAACGTGAAAAAAATTTATTAAAGGTTTATTAATGGTGTTTAAAATATCTTCAGAAATGGGCCGAATCTCTCGATGAGTTTGATTGTTTTACAATTACATTGACGGATTTAAACAAAATTCCCAACTCCAGCTATATCGAAAATTCATTGCTTTATTTGCGAAACAAATGTGTCAAATTAAACTAAAATAAATTGTTTGACCAATTTTGAACTTCAAAATATTTGTAAAGCAAGAAAAAAAACAAGAATAACTTTTTAAATTTACATACATATGTACGAAAAATGAATAGAATACTTTTAAAAAATATATTGCATTTGGTGCCCCCTCATGTAGCTGACCTCCCCGCGGTGGGGGGCGGGCAACATGTCTAGGTTTACCTAGACATGGCTGACGAAGCACACACCCAACGATGACAAGAAGAACTAAAAGAGCCTCGGATATTGCCAAGCCTGTCATAATAGGGCGCCCTTTGGAGCCAGGCCTGGAGGGTGGCAGTTTGCGAGCGTCTGGTGGTCGGCTTGTCACGCTCGGCAGTCGGCCGGGTTTAACCCGAAACGGCTACGAGCTTCCTGTCAATGGTCTCGCAAACCATTATGGGGGTCAGAGGGTGGATGCGCTATGCACCAATAGGGGCATAAGTGGACTTTCGGTTACTCGACAACGGCATCGACTTAGGATAGGCACGTGGAACATCTCTTCGCTCACGGGAAAAGACCTGGAGCTTGTTGGGGAGGCTGTTAAATATCGACTAGATATAGTTGGTGTTTCCTCAACAAAGCAAAGGGGTTCTAGAACTGTGGACCTTGCGGATGGGTGGAAACTCTTCATGTCGGGAGTAGCACCTTCAATGTCTGCTCAGGCGGGAGTGGGGATACTCACAAGTCCCAGGCTGTCAGGCAGAGTATTGGAGTGGATTCCGTTAGGAGGGAGAGTTGCGATCTTAAAGCTTAAGCTTGAAAGATCAACTTTGGCTCTAGTGCAGGTGTATGCACCGAATCTGGAGTCAGGGTACGCAGCTTTCTTAGATGAAGTTGATGCAGCCCTTGAAAAGGTTGCAGATATGGATTCTTATATCCTGATGGGTGATTTCAATGCTCACGTGGGTGCGGATTTCTCGACATGGGGCAGCGCGATTGGGAAACACGGTGACCCCGATCAGAACGCGAACGGAGAGAAGTTGTTGGACTTTTGTTGTTCAAATGGAATGTCCATTATGAACACTTTCTTTCCACACAAAGATATCCATAAATACACATGGTACCGTCGAAGTCTGCAGCAGAAATCGCTGATAGATTTCTTTGTGGTACCGTCGTGTATTAAAAGGATGGTTTGTGATGTTCGTGTGTTGAGAGGGGCTGAACTGTCAACTGATCACCACCTGGTGCTGTGCAAATTGTATCTCAATGATCAAATACCTATCCTGCCAAAGCGTAAACCAAGGATGGTTACGCGCATACGGTGGGAGGGGCTGCAGAACGATGAGATACGGGAGGAATTTGCACGGCAGGTATCTGCAAGGTTTGAACAAATTCCAAATGTTCCATTGAATGTAGAGGAAGAATGGCAGTTGTTTTCAACAGCAGTTATTGCCTCTGCAGGACATGTTTGCGGAGTGAAGCGGCTCGGTGTGGCGGCTGGTGGTGAGAAAAGAACTGCGTGGTTTAAAACGCCCGGAGTTCAAGAAGCTATCAGAGAGAAGAAGAAGGCTTTCAAGGTGTGGATTCACTTGGGGGACTCTCCTTCTCGAAACCGGTACATTGAGGCGCGAAGAACTTGCAAATTGGCTGTTAAAGCAGCCAAAGAACAGTCTTGGAAGGAGTTCGGCGAAAAATTGGACCGTGATCACAGATCTGCAAGCAAGGTGTTCTGGCAGACCATCCGCCGTCTTAGAGGAAGGAAGTGGAACATTATCGAAGGAGTCAAATCCAAAGATGGTACACTTCTTTCTAATGAGGAGGACATCTTGCGCAGATGGAGCGAGCACTTTTCCGAATTGCTCAATCCAATCCAGGGCATCGAGGATGACACATCTATCGCCTTAAGCAGGGCGGAAAATAGTCCCACGGTAGAGGAAGTCACTTTTGCGATCAAATCGTTAAAAGCTGGCAAATCTGCAGGAGTGGATGAAATCCGGCCAGAAATGCTAAAGGCCTTAGGTGAAGAGGGAGTCAAATGGCTCGCTCGTGTCATTAAAGTGGCCTGGGAATGCGGCGAAACTCCCAGCGATTGGCAGATTGGGGTGATTGTGCCCCTTTTCAAGAAAGGGGATAAAAGGGATTGCTCCAATTACAGGGGTATATCACTTTTAAGTCTCCCCGGAAAAGTCTTTGCCAAGGTGCTGGAAACGCGTTGCAGAGCTGTGGTCGAGGCACAATTAGGAGATGAGCAGTGCGGCTTTCGTCCCGGCAGAAGCACAACCGACCAGTTATTCACTCTCAGAATGGTACTTGAGAAGGCTTGGGAGTATGCTACACCTGTTTACGCTTGCTTCGTCGATTTGGAGAAAGCATATGACCGAGTCCCTCGAGGGAAACTCTGGAGTGTATTACAGGAGTATGGAATTGATGGTTCTCTCTTGAGAGCCATTCAATCTCTTTACACAAACTGTAAAAGCTGTGTTCGGGTAAACGGTGTTAAATCAATACCTTTCACCGTGGGCGTTGGACTTCGTCAGGGGTGCGTCTTGTCTCCTCTCCTTTTCATTACTTATATGGACTGGATGTTACAGCGCAGTCTTGGCGAGGAACGTTTCGAATTGGGAGATCTGAGGATAAGTCATTTGCTCTTCGCTGATGACTTGGTCATCCTTGGGTCCTCTCAGACTGAACTTCAGCGCGCACTCGATCGGTTTGTAGCCGTTTGTGTTGAAGCTGAGATGAAGGTAAACGTGAACAAATCTGAAGTGATGGTCGTCTCCAGAACGCCTGTTCAATGCACTCTGCATGTTAGTGGAGTCCCATTGAAACAGGTGGAGAAGTTTAAGTATCTCGGGGTCTTATTCACGAGTGATGGAAGGAGCAATGCCGAGTTTTCCTGTAGGATTGGTCAGGCTGGGTCAATTTTGAGACAGCTTGGTCATTCTGTTATTAGGAGGACTGAACTTGGTGTCAAAGCTAAGTTGTCAGTCTTTAATTCGGTGTTTGTTCCAACTCTCACCTATGGTCATGAGGTTTGGGTAATGACCGAAAGAATAAGATCGCGGATACAAGCTGCCGAAATGAGATTTCTCCGTAGTATTGCTGGTGTGACCCGTCGAGATCGCATCAGAAATACCAGAATACGTGAGGAACTCAATGTCGAGCAGCTACTTCTCCGGACGGAGCGATCCATGCTTCGGTGGTTTGGTCATGTTAAACGCATGTCCCCGACCAGGATTCCACGACGTGCTATGGAATCCGTACCATCGGGTAGGCGTCCTCTAGGTAGACCAAGGATGAGATGGTTAGATCAAGTCCATAATCTCTCCTATAACCGTATGGGGATTGCCCTTGATGATTTAGAGTCGATGGCGGAGGATCGAGAGCTATGGAGGGTCCACTTGAGCAACCTACACCCGCGACCCACTTAATGGACAAGCGGACCATTGAAAATGAATGAATGAATGAATATTGCATTTGGTTATTGGGGCATGGATCTGGTCACCCTAAGCATGCATCCCTAAGCTCACAAATGGGGATTTTCGTTTAGAAAAATTATAGTAAGCCGAATATTGTTTTGCTGTTTCAATGAAGGGGGTTGCTTAGGAGATTGGATGAACCATCTCAATGGTACCAAGAACTCGTTCAAATGCGTTTTCAAGGGTGGTCACGGTGTGTGTACGGATTACTATCATATTTCATGAATTGTATATGAAAACTAGGGTAATGTCCAAAAATTTATTTCGACCCTTGTTAGACATCTTTATAGAGACACACATACTAGTTATCATTTTCATTAAAAAAAATACATAACGCATTGTGTACTTGTACACAAACACAATCCTTTTTTGTGTAAATTGATCCGAAAGGATGCAAATTCTGCCGCCAAGTAATAAGGTAATTGCCGCCGGCACTCTGTATGAAATCCCGGAAGCCCTACACTTATATTCAGAGTTGTAAAAGAATTAAATCATTTTAGAATTTAATTCATTTGATTTATCTTTAAAAAAGCTTAACTCATGAATTCACTTAAAGATTTCAACTTCAAAATATGAAATCGCCATTCATTTTGAAGTCAGTGATTGAGAATTCATTTTGTTGAAGTCAAAGATTGCATTCAGTTGAATGCATTCTTCTGTGATTGCTGTGAAGTCATTGAAGTCTTTTTGAAGTCATTGAAGTCATTTTGAATTCACGAAATGATTGAAGTCATTTTGAAGTCATTGAAGTCTTTTTGAAGTCATTGCAGTCACTTTGAAATCTTTTGCGTTCAATTTAATTGATTTGAAATAAAAACCATGTATTAACGCTTTAAATAAGTTTATTATCCTTTTTTTGTCAAAAATTTAAGTTTTACATAATAAAACAAAATAATTCAAAAAACATTGGCGGTACGCCATTTACGATAGGTACGTAAGAAAATCTATTTAATTTTCATTTATAAAGCAAATAAACAAAATAAATCTCCAGTTTGCCTGCAACTTTCCACAGATCCCTGTTAAGTGACAAACTTTTGCAAAACAATCGACGACAGTTATTACCAAAGTCTGTCTCTTAACTTACGCATAAAAAATTATCGTGGGTCTCTTGAACCTGATTAACAAACTAGATAACATAAATATGATAACACTTGTCAGGAGTTGATTTACAGAACCGATAGCTGGCGATACCAGGCAATATACGAAACTTTTTTGATCACCTTGAGCGAAGTACGCAAAGATCTTTACTGCTTCGCAAAACATAAAGATTTTCAATTCATTACGAACGGATTAATTGCTTTACACTTAGCTACATGTGACCGTTTAACTTTTGAATGCGAACGAATTGTCCTTATATGTATTTGAACAATATAAAGACGATTACGATACTGACAATGAATATCTGATATAATGAATGTCCAACAGTAAGTTATATCCGTTGATTAATTTTGCATACCTACCTTATTTTGTTTAAATTTCGCAGCGATCTGGGATACATTGAAAACGAGCCGGAATAATTTGTTGTAACGGGTTTTTCAACAGGGATGCTACAAAAGTAGGGCCGCTCTTTTGACATTTCTCTTCAGTAAGGTTTGCCATTTCATGATGGAAAGATATACGAGCCAACAAAGAGTCGAAATTATTAAAATTTACTACCGAAATTCGGAATCAGTGGCCTCAACGTTAAGAGCGCTACGTCCAATTTATGGTCGTCATAATCGTCCTAGCAGATCAACAATTGAGCGTCTAGTGGAAAAATTTGAAACCACAGGCACAGTACAAAATGTTCCCGTGCCAGTGAGACAAAGAAGTGCCCGTAGTAGTATATTGCTGCCTCTGAGGCTTCAGTTGAAGAAAGCCCAAATGTGTCTCTCACACGTCGTTCTCAAGCGTTGGGCATCTCTGTGACGTCGTTGTGGCGAATTTTGCGAAAATATCTTGGCCTACATCCTTACAAGATTAAATTGACGCATGAACTGAAGCCGCTTGACCATCAGAAGCGTCGTATGTTCGTGAATTGGGCTGAGCAACAACTTGAAAATGATTCGGATTTTCATCGAAAAATGATCTTCAGCGATGAGGCTCATTTCTGGCTGAATGGCTTCGTTAATAAACAAAATATGCGGTATTGGTCAGGCAGCAATCCACACGTACTCCATGAGTCATCATTGCATCCCGAAAAAATTACGGTTTGGTGTGTGGTTTATGGGCCGGCGGCGTCATTGGCCCGTACTTCTTCCGTGATGATCAAGACCGGCACGTTACTGTGAATGGGAATCACTATCGTTCAATGATAACCGAATATTTTTGGCCCCAATTGGATGATATGGACTTGGAGGACATGTGGTTCCAACAGGACGGCGCCACAAGCCACACAGCGAATGTCACAATCAATTTATTGGAAACCAAGTTTGGAGAACGTGTTATCTCACGAAATGGTCCAGTCCCTTGGCCGCCTCGGTCGTGCGATTTGACGCCGTTAGACTAAAATTGGGTTCAGCGTCTGGACTTCTGCAATCGTGCCCGTGGTGGCCATGCAAAAGAAATCGAGTTACATACATAATGGCATCGAACGTACTTTCACAGGAATAAAGAATTTCATTGATATCCAAAACCATTTTTGTTTTATTTAAAAAAATGTTTGTAGCGCTCTTATTGAAAAACCCTGTACATGTACATGTATACTTATTATGAAAAAATGATTTATTTTGTTTATTTGCTTTATAAATGAAAATTAAATAGTTTTTCTTACGTACCTATCGTAAATGGCGTACCGCCAATGTTTTTTGAATTATTTTGTTTTATTATGTAAAACTTAAATTTTTGACAAAAAAAGGATAATAAACTTATTTAAAGCGTTAATACATGGTTTTTATTTCAAATCAATTAAATTGAACGCAAAAGATTTCAAAGTGACTGCAATGACTTCAAAAAGACTTCAATGACTTCAAAATGACTTCAATCATTTCGTGAATTCAAAATGACTTCAATGACTTCAAAAAGACTTCAATGACTTCACAGCAATCACAGAAGAATGCATTCAACTGAATGCAATCTTTGACTTCAACAAAATGAATTCTCAATCACTGACTTCAAAAGGAATGGCGATTTCATATTTTGAAGTTGAAATCTTTAAGTGAATTCATGAGTTAAGCTTTTTTAAAGATAAATCAAATGAATTAAATTCTAAAATGATTTAATTCTTTTACAACTCTGACCTATACACAGCCCTTAAGGACCATTCACATGGGAGCGAACGAACGAATTGATGAAATGCAAACAAACCACTTTTTATGCATTTATAAACAGAAAGTTGAACATTTTACTACTCCAAGATGAGGATAATTAATTATTCCATCAAAATTTATTAAGAAAACAAGTTTATTAACAGTTTAAATAACGAAATTTCGAAATCCAAATTTTTTGCCGCGAACGAAAACACCCTGGCGCGAATTGTCAGTCTATTCACAATCCACATCATTTAAATCGCGTTCCACAAAGTAGCGAATAAAAAATTCGTTCGAACTTAACCTTATTCCATCAGGAGGATATCTTGGAATAATAAAATGTGGAATTTTCTGTTTATAAATGTATAAAAAGTGGTTTATTCGCATTTCATCAATTCGTTCGTTCGCTCCCATGTGAATGGTCCTTTACTTTGGGAAAAAGTTTCCAATATTTTCCAACGTTGTTCAAGCTTTAAGCGTTGATACAGACTTTCTGTCAAGATTTCGGGTGGGAAACAGCTGTGCCAGAACTGAGGTAAAAAATGTTCCATGATTACTCTTGACACCAATTCGTTCACACTATTGTTTAGGTCGTTAGACGCAATTCACGGCCATCACCCATTTGCTAATGAACTGTCTGCACTTTGTAAGAAACATCTTCAGGTCTTTAAATGTGCCACAGATATGTGCATATAGAATTGGCAATCTTCAGCCATACGGCGCAGTGATATTTTCAGACAAGAAATATAGTCTAAGCGTCGCGTCCTACATTTGCCATGGTGCGATTTTATGTTTTTTTTACATTCCTTTCCTTCTCCATACCAAAGACAATAAAATGATCTCTTCGCGAACATGCTAACACACAAACCCAGTAACATACTTAAAATCATTTCAAAATGAGAATGAGAACTCATTAATGCAATAGAAAATAAGAAAAATGTCACAAGCGTATCGAACTCATCTCATTTAAGGGATTGCACGCCTATCTCAACTCATATTTAACAGCTCTAAGCATCCGATGGATTTTTCCTCCTTTTTTCTTCTTTAAACCATCGCAAAAGTATGAAAGTATCTTCAAACGAGTCATATTCAACACCATAAACTCAAACGTGACAAATTATATTTTTTTTGTAATCAGTACTAGTATATTTACAGCTGGTACTTAAAAAATGTCTAACCAGTGTCAATGTCATGATGTCGTATTATTTAACCAATGGAGTTGTGAAAAAAAGTTACACTTGTCACAGATGTTTTTATGGTGACGACAAAAAAAAATTACAATTACAAGAGCTCGCACTAAAGAATAGTAGTCATGAGATACTTTTCACATTTTTAGTCCCTCCACTAGCAATGAATCGGTTTAGGCACATAACTTTAAATACAATTTGTTTTTGTAGGATACGGATACCTACCTCCAAAGAAAGTGACCACCCAGATGAAGGAAATAGCTCTCAAAATATACCTAGTTAAAGTGAGCGCATATACGTGAAGGCGCTATAGAGCGACACTTTAAGGGATGATGTATAATGTTACAAAAATAAACAAAAGCGCGGCAAGCCTTTTGTCATTATAAGATATTTGAACTAGATCAGTGTAAAAGAAAAACAGTGCCGTGGTGTTGTGATAGCAATATCGAAGAGTGTCACCATCGTTGGTTAGATTTTCTTCTAGCTATTAATAGCAAAGAAAAAAGGCGTCGATCTCGTAGGTTGCTCAAGTGGAGCCTCTATAGCTCTCAATTCTCCGCCATCCACTCTAAATCATCAAGGGCAATCCCCATATAGGAAAGATTATGGACATGATCAAACCATCTCATCCTTGATCTACCTAGAGGACGCCTACCTGATGGTACGGATTCCATAGCACGTCGTGGAATCCTGGTCGGGGATATGCGTTTAACATGACCAAATCATCCGAAGCATGGATCGCTCCGTCTGGAGAAGTAGCTGCTCGACATTGAGTTCCTCACGTATTCTGGTATTTCTGATGCGATCTCTACGGGTCACACCAGCAAACGACTATGAGAACGTGTCAACAAAAATGAATATCACATAAAAAAATTAAACAATTTTGAGACAAGTAATCAGAGTCAAATATTTAGAATTTAGCGAAACCAACACCGTTTCTGGGCATGTCGAGGTGTTTTGAAAAATAGGTTTGTACATCAGTAGCGCGCTCCATAAGGTTATAAAGCTCAAACTTAAACTGCCTATTTTCTAGTTTAAAACAAAATATGCCATGTTTTTTTAAGGTGTATTTCATAGCACGCCTTTTTTAAATTTAGCAACTTTTAAGTACAACCCTAAAATTGAATGTTAAATTTTCTTAGTTTTCTACACAAAAAAAAAAAAACGGTCAAATGCGCACCGAAGGTTCCGTAGAAGGTTCCAACTTGGCCAGAATTGGTGTCTTGAAATCGTAAGGGTGTCGGTTGGTCTTTGATTTGATAGACCTAGGTACAAAATTAGATGATTATTTGTAAGTAAAATATTTGTTTCAGCAAAGTAAAAATTCCTCCAAACAAAAAATTCGATGTATTGTTACCATTGGCATTTTTCGTTTAACTAGAAGTTTATACCAGATGTTGCGTACAAATTTTAACCTTCTACGTCAATTAGTTTTTGAAATAGACCAAGGTACAAAATTTGGCTGGCGCACTGCAAAAGGTCTTCAGATTTCTGGAAGTTGGCCAAAAGAATAAATGGTGGAAAATATGCGATGAGTAGCTTACCCCGAACACCCTCCAAGCTCACTTTGATGCCCTTCTGAACCCATCTGGGAATGTCTTTAACAATACGCCATGCCTGACTTTGGGAATGACCTTTTGGATAGTCCGATTGTCTTGCGGGTACTTAAGAAATCATTAAGTAGCTTAAAGGATGGCAAAGCAGCAGGATCCGACAAGGATTGCAGCTGAATTTTACAAAAATGACACAAATGAGCTTCAAATGTGGAATAATTCCACAGCGATTTAAGGAAGCCCTTATCTTACCCACCAAAAAAAAGTTTGCCCGGCTGACCCAGCGAACTACCGTGGAATTTCGTTCCTTAATGCATCGTACAAAATTTTTACTTCAATCAATGACTTCATGGATAGACAGCAATAACTTAAGGAATATCAAGCAGGTTTCCGGAGGGGTACTCCACTGTTGACCATATTTTTGTCCTCAATACTATGGTGGATTGTTTTCTATCAAAGAATACAAAACTATTTTTTATTTTTTTTTTTTATAATTCACACGCGCTAAAGAGTTTATGACTACTCTTACGGTGTAGTGTGATTTACACAGCGCGGGCGTTAAAGAAAATGGGATAGAGAAGATAGGAGATTCCGATGCACATTGGTTTTAAATGTCTGTAAATTATACTGAGGAGGAAAGACAGAGCCGGGCAAGGCATTCCACATTCGTGTTGTACGGCTTTTGAAAGAATCTCTATATTTCAAAGTACGGCCGAAGATAGGCTGGATGGTAAACTGATGGGCATTCCTAGCAAGGCGAGTATTGCGGTTGAATTTGTGAAGGGGCGGAATGCAGCTGGCAATTTCGTTTGAGCCCTGTTTGTTAAAAAAGCGATAAAACAGCGAGAGACACGTAACGTTTCTGCGATGTTCAAGCGAATGAATAGAATTCGCGATATTCGAGTCTCCGATAAGTTTTAACGCACGATTTTGGATCCTATCCAGTATGGTTTTCGGCGCACCAGACCAGATATGGGAATTGTACTCAAGTTTGGGGCGAATAAACGCCTTATATATTGTAGCCAGATCAGAAGGGGTAAAATATTTCTTGCACCGTTTGAGAAAACCTAGACATTTCGCTGCATTCTTGGCGACTTCGTGTATATGGTCATTCCAACGAAGGTTGTCATGAACACACATACCGAGAATGGAAAGTCTTTCGGTTTCGGTGATGCAAGTGCCATTCATGGATAATGGCTGTAGGTTCGGGTTTCGCTTAAGAGACAGCTGACAGCATTGTGTTTTTGAAGCATTAAATTCCACTCTGTTGGCTGAACCCCATTTTAAAATGCTGTCAAGGTCGGAATTTAATGAGCTTAACATACGTTGCCGTTCCAGTTCTACGGCCGAAGAGCAGGGACGTGAGTCCTGGAAAGAATATGAGAAGCTAAGAGTGCTGTCATCAGCGAAGGAATGGATTGGATTATAAGTTGCAGACAAGAGATCATTTATAAAAATGTGAATGAGAGTCGGAGACAGAACAGAGCCTTGGGGAACACCAGCATTTATATGGTGAATATACGCATTCTTTGCCAAATTCAAAGCAGCTTTTGACACTGTGAATCGAAACGCACTATTTTACAAGCTGCATGAAACCTATATATTGATACGAAAGCAGCTGTATGGAATGGTGAAAAACTGTCAGAATTATTTCTATACTGCTCAGGAGTAAGACAAAGCTGTGCTCAGAGCCCATGCCTTTTCGCACTATTCATTGAGGGTATAGTTGATTATCTGCCAGCCAGGAGGCATAGAGTACGCAGGAGTACTAATCAAAGCACTTTTGTTCGCAGATGACATTGTATTGTTGGCGCATTCACCGGAATCCCTACAGCTTTCAATATTAATCGGTAAGCAAACTATATTATCAAATGTGGAGTCTCGTAGTTATTTTAAGTTAGTCGCAAATAATCACCCCTATTCCCGTTGGCGTTTGTCGTAAACGCCTAATATTTCATTTCGGTTTTAAGTCAGTATTTGTAACTTTTTTAAGAAAAACTTTTTGAAATTACAGTGAACACATAGAAAATTAAGCAAAATCGTAACAAAAGTTCGAAAAAAAATCTTAATATCGTTTTTACGACGACACGACACATGAGTCGTATACGACAAACGCCAACGGGAATAAGGGTGAATGTATCGCGCACTACGCCCATTTCATAAGCGAATTTTGTTTAGCGATGAAGCTCACTTTTGGTTGAATGGATACGTCAATAAACAAAACTGCGTATTTGGAGTGATAAAAATCCTCAAATGTATATTGAGACACAGTTACATCCACAAAAACTGACTGTTTGGTGTGCTTTATGGGTTGGTAGAATAATTGGTCCATACTTCTTTAAAAACGATGCTGGGCTAGAACGGTACAGTCAATTGGTGACCGCTTCATGAGCCATGATTATTGACTTTTTCGAACAACCATGATGTACAGGAGATGTGTCTTCAACAAGACGGCGCAACATGTCACACAGCTCGTGCCACAATTGATTTATTGAAGGAAACGTTTGGTAACCGCTTGGCCTCCAAGATCGTGCGATTTAACGCCGCTTGACTATTTTCTGTAAGGATATGTAAAGTCGCTAGTCTACGCCGATAAGCCCGAAACGACTAATCACTTTGAAGACAATATTCGCCCCGTTATTGCCGATACACGGCCACAAATTTTGGAAAAAGTCATCGAAAATTGGACCTCAAGATAGACTACGTCCGGATGAGCCGTGGCGGTCATATACCAAAACTTATATTTAAATTATAATGCCAGAAGTTTATCTTTCGAATAAAGTTCCATACATACGTTTTTTATGATAAAACTTTTTTTTGTTTACCTTATTGTCCTGAATAGAATGTATGGCCTAATTTATAAGCTTATTCCTTCCCACAATAAAGTACTAAATAAAAATACAGTAGTCTACTTTAATATGATTTCTCCATCGACGAAAAATTTCCATTCCAGCTGCCATATTCCCATCTTTTTAATCATCCTAAAATTCACAAATAAATAAAATAAAATCATGTTGATTGAATCTCCTTCCACATAGCCCATCCAAACCAAAGTAGATTAATTTTAATTTAAGCCATCTACCCCGTGAACGGACCCACTGTAAGTGTGCTGTGCAGGTGCAGTATAAATAATAAATATATTCGTTCGCTCCCATGTGAATGGTCCTTAACATCCACAATCCAAAATCTCCAGTATCTACTGTTCACTAATGCGGTTATTTGTCTCTGTCTCGCTCATTTTCTCTCTGATAAATTCTTCGCAACTGATCAGATCACATCTGACATGCGCCCCGTTTTGTTGCACCATGAAGCACCCCTATAACTTATGTGATCGCACTAGGTGCTTCACCTTATCACCTACTCATAAACCGATACTACCAGGTGACTGGGGTGACCTGTCACCTTTTCCCCAATCCCAATCCATACCACAACCACTTGGAACAAAACAAAACAAAAAAAAAACAATTAATGTTCGGATTTATGGCCTTGAATGGACGAATGCAAAACAAATGCAAAACAAATACAAACAAAAGGAAACGTTTTATTTTATGATCCTTACGATTGTCTAAACTCTAAATTGAAAAATAAACAAATAGTTGTCACAAGATGTGCTTAAGGGGCCCCAAACAATCAATTCGCTTTGGTATTTTTTTTAGTTTCGTTGACGAATGGAAGACAAAGGAAAAAAAAAGGGAAACACAAATTTTATGTTTGTTAGTTTGTACATACCGTGAAATTAAGCTTCGAAAGGGATACTTTTGAACACACTTAATAAAACACAACTCAATCTTATAAATAAATAAATCGTTGAAAATAATTATAATTTTCACAAATTAAATTTCACAGGATATTACTTAGAGATCACAGTAGATCTCCTAAATTGCAAAGCAAATATTAAGAAAGATACTATAGATACATAGATATAGATACAAGCTATTAATTTCCAGTCGGTAATGAAGTGTGCGAGCTATGAGTATGAAAAACCAGGGTGATCATGGCCGCGTTACTTTAAATATTTGTTTAGGTAGGTACTTTAGATGCATTTACACTTAAAAAAAAAAAATGCTTTTGTTTTTTATAATAGGTATGCCTATGCGCTAAAAAGTGTATGACTAACTTTTTAATGTGCACCGAAATACACAGTAACACAGAGCGATCGTTAATGATCGGGAAACAACAAATGTGTAGTTTTTCTTGGGCGCGTTCATTTAGACTTTTTTTTCTGTCAGATCAGATTATTGCAGCTACATCTTGATGGCACATAAGGTTTTTTGGATTGACATACAATACATGAACTGCAAGCAGTAAATTTTTTGTTGAAGCAAACATAAGCACTAGCTCTTTTGGTCCACGGCGGAGAGAAACGAAAACACTCAAAATATCGTCGAGCAATTCGTGCGTTTTTGTTTGAGTGCTGAGTGTGCCATCTGTTATAGAACGTTCGAAATAATTTGAATAAGTCGTTATTTTGCGCAGTTGCAATGTTTGTACAATGGATGGCACTGGAGTTCTATGTTAAAAAATAGTAATGTCGCGCAGAGGTTTTATACTTTCGCCGCACTACTGAACCAAAAAGGTTTTTTTTTTAAAGGGGATTCCAAACCCTGGAGCACTCAGACGAATCTAGGTCTATTGTACTACCAAGCAGAAACCCCTTTTTTTGGTGTAGTGGTGGAGAAACTCTGACCAAAAAGGGTTAGTGCTTATGTTTGCTTAATTTTTCCTCCAGGTTTGTATGAAACTGACATTTCGCTAGCAGTCCACGTACAGTATGTCAATGGTTTTTTTTATTCAGCTGATAGATGGAAAAAATAAACGGCAGCTTGTCGAAGGTGACACATAAGAAGCGCCATTGATCTGTTGATAGTTTTCACATTAATGCTCACTTTCATTGGTAATAGTATTGAGAGAATGAGAGAAACTGTCATAATGGTAGTTTATTGATTTGTGATACATCGCATTCATTGGTGGACATTTTTATTTCATTCTATGACAGTTCAATAAGCGTAGCTAAAAAGTCATTTTCATAATCGTCATATATACAAAGTCAAACCCCATATAATGAGTAATGACCACAATTACCCACAAACTGAGAGCAAAAAAGGGGCACTGCCAGCAGCTACAAGTTGTTAAATGGAAAAGTATGTGTGTGCCGAGTAAACTAAATGGGGGGAGGCATTCGCTCGCGCTCGCACGTAATAGCATTTTACATTGACAATTCATTAATTATTTCCCTTCTTGTAATAGAATTTCTTGCTCTTGCATTTTCACACGTATTGACAAATAGGAATAGATTTCCTACTGAGATTTTTGTTTAAAATTTTGATGGGAATATCAGGTACATTGGTATAAAGCTAATGGTCTATTGTGTGTATAGTTTGCGGTCGTGCTTAGCCAGGTAGGTATAGATTTGGAGTAGAAAATGGAAAGGACTTTAAAAAATAATAATGGCACGGCATGGATATGGAAGTTTCGTTTTCCCATCATTAGATGTTCAATAAAAATATTCATTGAAGGCTTCTAGCCAAATCGACTTTAAGACGCGTTAGCTTTTATAGATATAGAGTGGCCTTTATTTACATTTTTTCAATTTCTTTTGTTGTTTATAAAGGGTGTCGTGGGATCCCTACGTTATCCCCTTTTCCAAAATCCTTTATTGGACATTATCTCTCATTTTTTATTTTCTCTTTTTCCAAAATCTCCCGGGACGAAATCCTCCATGCCAAAATCTCCCACAAGCAAACTAAACCTTGTATATAGCCAACCTTGCACCTACTCCAAATTATACAGTGACCCCAAGCCAGGGGGGCAGCATGCCCCTCATACGTATTTCATTTTTAACACCATTTATAGGTGTTGCGGCGACAGAATTAATAATACAAAATCTAAAAATGGGCGGATTTTGTCCCTGGGGATTTTCTCTTAGGGTCTTTTGGAAAAAGAGATTTCACAACCAGCTCGGGTGTCGTTATAATTCACACAAAATGTAATTTTTATAGAAAATACAGTTTTTTAATAGATGGTATGGACTCAACAGCAGAGGCACTTAACGACGGCACTGAAATCGAAGAGTACGGCGCAGCAAACGCAGCCGGTTGAGAATAACTCTGGAAAAATGACGATGGGACGTGGTATCTGGTGGATTTTCATTTCAACGGCAGTACTGTCACTGGAGGTTGAAGAAATCATTTTGATTAGTTAAAGGGGCCATCAAAATTCAATACCGTGAGATTAAAAAAAAAAACGAAATGCCGAATTTTCGCTATTAATTGACAATAAATTGTGTGCGAAAAGAGAGTGGAGAATTGTACCAAGCAATCTACTACAATTACCCACTTTTCGCCATAATTTCGCCCAACAGCGGCGTACTGCAAAACGAAAAGGAGAGTGACATTTTTCGTTCTGTCACTTTGTTATGGAATTTTTCGTATTAGAAACCCTGTGCTTTATTCTTGTGCGATTAAAAAAACGCCGCGTTCATTGTCGCCTGTGCGCTTATGTTCATTTCCTATTGCGACAAAAAAAAATAAAAAATCAATAGTTGGCACAACAGGCGAGTACCTATACACGCTAGGCCTAGCTTCTCACAACCACTCTTTTGTGTGAGATTTATTTTGGGACCTACAATTTTATGCCGAGTCCGAACGGCTGAATTGAGAAGCTTTTTCAGGACAGTCATAATCTTGGATGTTTGTCGGACATGGTGGGGAGGTGGCGCAGTGGAAAAACCTTTTAGACGTAGTTTGTATTGCACAGTAGTCCAGCAAACTATAACCACTGCGCTACTGCGACTACTGTTTTTTTAATCGCTGCGACTGAAAATCGCATATACGCGCCTAGCTTTAGTGTGTCTATTGCTCCCGTTCTATAATGTTCCTTCAATTTTGTCTGCTGTCAATTGATTTGCAGAAGCAAAGCATAAATTGTACTAATATCGTTTTCGGTTGGTCGTCCAGAACCGTCCAGAAGCAATCCGAACGCTTCTGAAAGCGTTCGATTGGCACTCAACTGACAGTTCTGCTACTGAAAAGAAGAGAAATTTGCATCTGGATTTGATTTCAGAATCGCGGAGAGTTCTTCCGAACGGTTCTGGACGACCAACTGAAAAGGACATAAGTTTTCACTCACCTAACGTTTTGAAAACTATTTACTTGTCATTGAATTGAATGACTGTCAAAATATGCGTGACAAGTAGAAACAACTGAGTTGTAAAAAAATGCAATTTTTATTGAGAGTTAAAATTTATCAGCATCATATTCAATTCAAAAGATAAATTTCGATAGACAAATTCCATCAATTTGTCTTTTCTCTAAACATACAATGTGTTGGCAAGGAGATGACAGTTAAAAATTCACCGCACAAAATAGCTTTAAGGAAACTGACAAATACATTGGCCCCGTTCAATGTGCTTAGGCACCTAAATATTTAGGTGACAGCTTATCACAGAAAAATCTTGCCTAACACACTAAACTTGCCTAGATTTGCAGTCAAATCCACCGATGTTGACTAGCTAGTTAAAAGTGTATTGAACGTAGCCATTAATTCGCAATGAACTGAACAACGTTTTTGACATTGCTAAGTCACCAACACAATAAAATTCAAACTTTTTCAAAAAAATGACAAGTGGAAACTCGTTTAAAAAATAATTCCATTTCACAGCAAAACAGCTGATTTAAAACTCTTCCAATTTGATGTTTTGTGAACCGATAATGAAGTTCATCAGCCAAATTTTATGATACGTCAGTTGAACGAATGCCTATCGGATACAGTGCCGCCGGCATTATTTAAATAATTATGTGATTTTTTTTATGTAAATGTAAGTCAATCGAATGTTCTATTCTGTTTTTCATTGGACAGTCGCCGTTGCAATGGAATTTCCTTGTATAGCAGCTTTCGTCTTGAACTCCACCCTATAACAGGCTATATCTATAACAACACGTCCAATCAGAACGGAGATAAGAATTCGGAATCTTGGTTCTCTGGGAAAATTTACAAGTATATAGGTATCTTTCTGTTGTATTTCTTAAATGTACCTACCTAGAAAGAACACATATACCTACTATGTACCTTTTTTCAGTGGGAATCACAAATGCTATTGTCTCTGGAATTTTCCGAAAGACGTAGGTAGGACCTTTTCTTCCCCTCTCTTACACAAGTATCTGAGGGACTCCGAAATAATACATATAGACGAAGATTTTTAAAATATCCCTTTCAATAGTGTGTGCGTGTTCCTTTATGTCCTTTGTATATACTTGAATGCCTATCTCACCAGAGAGCAGCAGAGAATTCTTTGTGATTTGTCTCTATCCAACAATTTTCACTCAAGAGACTAGGTAAGCTGTATCTATACCTACATCCAAGGATGTTTTACTTCAAATTGGAACCTATTTTCATTAGAAAACGTTTCAAGATTATTTTTTTTTGAAAAAAGATTGTTTGTGGTCCTTTAAATAATTAAAATTGCCTTTTAGACCTTCAATGGACCATACAAATTATATTTAATGCTGCTCCGTCAGAGAGAGATTTTTTCCACCCTACCTAATGTCACTCAATTCGATTATAAACTACTCAAAGAGAAAACATGCGCGCGTAAAAGTCCTTAGAGCTTAGAGACTGCTCTCACTTTCTATATACAAATTGTATCCTCACCAACACAAACTCATGAAACAAAATTATTATGTTCAATTCGAATTGAAAAGTCTGTTACCATCCCTTAGAGCTGTATAACCTCTATTGAATCCCGCCTCAAACTTCACCCTTAGCCTTATGAATTGCTATTTATGAATTTGTAGTTAAGGTTGATCTACCACATCCACACATAGTACATAACTTTTTGAATAGGATTTTCCAAAATGGACTACCTAGCTATTTTTAGGTTGCACTCATTTTCCAACTTTCTGTTACAATTGAGTCTTCGGGTACGTCGTGTCGCATCGAACGCGTTTTTGTCATCATATTAGAGTTTTTTTTGTTTTTTTTTTTAAATGTGTCCATCTACCTTTTGTCTATTCGGGAAAATCGATACCTACAGTTATATGTGTTTAAAAGTTCTCAGTGCTATGAATTATGTGGCATATCCTTAAGGGATAATAAATCTATGAGTGATAAAAAGTAATACATACAAAAAAATGCATTCTATATTTAAAATCAAAGGCAAGATGAAATTAAGAAAAAAAAAATGTTTTAATCTGTTTTTGAGTGAAAATAATTATATAGAAAAAATGTACCTCCTTTGGATCTCAAAAGGTATCTACAATATAATTTTTTGTCAAGCAATAGTGTACGTATAAAGATATAACCAACAGAGAACGTTACTTTTGCTGCCATTTGAAAATATGATTTAAAATGTTCTCATTTCGAAACTAGGTTATATACACTGAGCGTCAAAAGTGAGTCAACACCAATGCTGTTTTGGAGTTTAGAAACTATTTTTTTTGAAATATGTTTTTTTATTGTTAATTTGTCATCAAACTTTTTACAGATTGTTGGTCTTTAAGACGTGTTTCAAGACATTAAAAAAAAAACTTAAAAGAGCATAGGTGTTCACTCACTTTTGGCGCTCCCTTAGGTACCCACAGAATAAGGAATACCAAGATATTATGCAATGGTTAAAAGAAAATATTTTTTTTCGACTTCTGGAATTCTGGATAGCTGAACAAGAGTTTTATGCCGTTTTGGGTTGGTCGTCCAGAATTCAAATCCAAAAGCAAATTTCTCTTCTTTTCAGCAGAAGAACTGTTCGTTGAGTGCCAATCGAACGCTTTCGAATTGCTTCCGGACGGATGTGGACGACCAATCGAACATGACATTAGAGTTTATGATAACAATTTTGAAAAGTTCTGTTCATTTAGTATTTTTATACCCGGTACCGTGCATATTCCCTTTGACATTCTATTTGTAACGCACATAAGGAGGCGTTGTAGGTATGACAAACTTTATATATTATTGATCAGCATCACTTTCTTAGTCGATCTAGCGACTGTACGTCTGTCTGTCTGCCCGTCGGCACGATTACGGCCGTAATTTAAGAGCTATCAACTTGAAATTTGATACGTAAGCTTTTATCCACCAACATGAGGCTACGTTCGAAAATGACCAAAATCGGATGAAAACTACTACTACCTCCCATACAAAATGTATAGCTATTTGATGTTAAAAATTTAAATATCTACAGTATAAATAGCAAGTTTAAGCTTTGCAAATATTGTTTTAATAATATTTAAAATATTTTTGACAAAAATGAGCTTGGTCGAATAAAAACTACCCATACCTCTCATAAAAATATGTAATTTTTTATTACTACAATATTTTTTTACAATAATATAGTACCGTATTTGAGCTTTGGCAAAGTAGAAGATAATTGTCTTACTGGTTTTGTTATTTTTTTTTTAAGTTTACAAACCCAGAATAAAGGTCCTATACGATTGACAGATTTTGTGTTTGGAAATTTAAATTTTGTTTCTCGAATCTTGGGCCTTTATGCTATGCCGACGGCAAATCAAGAATTTTTAAAAATATGTTTTTAGTTTTAACCTAAATACCTGGCACAGTTGATTTATAAGTAGATAGGTTCAGTAGGTAGTATCTTTAGTCTTTTTGTTCATAAAAAAAGTTGTTTAGGATGAAGATGCAGCTATAAAAAAAAATTGAATTTAATTTTTTTTTTTAAATAAGAAAAGTTGGAAAAAATGTTCAAGAAAACTTATTGAGACGTTTAGAAAAAAAAGTTCTTCAAAATTACCTCCTCTCTTAAACTTCGTAAGCTTAAAGAACCATCGATACGTTGGTTGAAAATTTCAAACAGCTGTTGATGGATTAAATTGCCTCTGCTGGTTTGACCACATCGACATACGTTCCGTATTCGCCGCTACACGGCATATCCATTAGACCTAAGTTCTTATCGAATCCAGTCCAGGATTTGTCAATAGGCCATAGAGGCAGCGGCCTAGGGGCGGCAGATTTCAGAGGATAAAAGTCAGGCAAGTTCACTGGTTTTCTCATGGTTTTTTTATTCATTCCTATCGAAAATTATAATTCCTAGGTACCTACTATTATTGTACCTATTTTATTATTTCTGCGTGAGTGATGGATGAGTAGGGATGTGGCAAACTGATTATTTCTCAAACCGATTTAAACCGGTTTAAAATTGAAGTAAATCGAGTGGCAAACCAAGTTATCCCACTCGGGATATTCAGCGAAGAAATTTCTTACTGGAAGTACACTTTAAAGAGGGTTATTGCTGTAATAAAAGGATTAACTTTTAGAGGTCTCTCTTTTAGAGGAAGTAATACAAAATTTGATGGCCAGCACAGTGGAATTTTTATTACTTATAATTACATTATGCTTCTGGGAATTAATAGCTAATAGCTATCGAAAACTGTCTGCGACGAATTCATTTTTATTTAATGGCTGAAAAAGTACCTACTGATATACATCAGTGATGAGATAAAAATAAAAGCAAAGTATTCGAAAGGATTCGATAGGTTTTAGACAACGAAGAACCACGTGAGTTGTGAGAAATTTCTCTAATTCTTACCTTCTGTAGTATACAAGGCTCAAGAAATGTTTGAAAAACTAAACATTAATCTCAAAGATGCCTTCAACATGTCAGGACATTTTACAATCTAAAATTTAAGAACAAGCGCCATTTGCTATGTTTGTTCCTTGTGCAGCTCAGCAGCTCACTCATTGAATTTGGTGGGAACCTCGGCCGATGAGTCTTGTACAGACCCCTGTCACTTTTTCATTTTCTTAGAGGAGGTATATACTTTCTTCGTGAACTCAACCGAACGCTGGAAAAAATTGACTAATGAGATAGGTCGGCTAGAGCCCTAGAGCAGATGCCTGTAAAAGTCTCAGAGATTCTTGGGATGAAGAAATTACAGTTTTACAAATGATTGAAAATGAGACTACACAGAGAAATCCGTCACGCGAAATGAGGCAAAGGGAATTCGCATTAAATTAGAAAGTCTTGAAACTGCGTTTTGGTCGTATTTTGGAATGCTATTTTGAAAAGGTTAAATAAAGTGAGTGTTCCGATTCAGAGCTCATCTGTAGATGTATTGCGGTATCTGATTTTCGAGTAAAGTTTACAATAGCAGAACGAGAAAACTTTGACTATTTCGAAGAAAAATTGAGATGGGCGCACTTAAGCAATATCAAAGGTGAAATAAGGAGGGAACCTAAAAAAAAAATGACGGCTGAAACATTGAGTGAAGAATCTGAAATACCCTCTGGCTCCAGAGATTATTTCAGAGTGAAAATTTGTTGGTCATCCTTGATAGACTGAGGGCTGAAATACTGAGAAGGCATAATGCTTACTTAAACTTTAAAGAAAAATTTTCATTTTTAACAAAAGGAGTAGAGTAAGGAAGACTCCAGTCTCTCGTGAAATATTAAACCAATGATTTAGAGGACGATTTGGTTTAAGAATGGGTGCATTTTCACAGTCACATTTTCTCTAATAAAACTGCAGAGTGTACAATGAAGCCTCGATCAAACTCGCCACTCAGTCTCTCAACATTTTTGAAGAATCAATCTTTGTTTAATTGTTTACCCTAAATTGGTTATAGCTCTCCGCATCGCAATTTCCACTCCGGCTACAAATTGTTCTGGGGGAAAGGAGTTTTTCCTGTTTAAAACGCCTGAAAAATTATCAAAGGTCTTTATTGTCTCAAGAAAAAATTAATTCTTTAGCTCTTTTCTGCATAGAAGTAAATATAATGAACACCATTAACTATGATGACATTAGAGGTGATTCTATTTTAAAAAGTCCCGTAAAAAAAAATTTAAAAAAATTCTTGTTTCTTTTTTACGCCCTTTCTTAATGACTAATTCATTCGTTTATTTAACTTTAGTGTTTTCCTTACTACGAATGAGAAATTATTATTTTAGAAAGGTACATGGGGCGGCGGAAATAAAATGGCTTACAGTCAAAGAAAATATAAACCCGGCACTGTATAGCTGACATTACCTCTGCTGGTTTTGACTACATCGATTATCCACTGCATATTAGAGCTAAGTTCTTCTCCACTGAGAGCCAAGCCCCAAATCTAGCTTTGAAATTGTTTGTCTGCGAACGTGCTGCCATTCTAAATGGCAATTCTAAAAAAACCTTTGTTCCCTCGCCTTGCTCGAAAGTCTTACCCACATTTTTTTCACACATATTTTACAGAAAATGGGGAAAACCCTAGTGTATTCCAGACAAAGCTCCACTGCATTCAATATTGCGCCAACCACATCAAAAATATTACCAGATAGTCAATCAGCTATAAAGGCCCTTAGCTCACCTATTTTCTCCAAATCTCCACAATTTCAACACCCCTTAAGGACCACCACTTTTTATGCACTTATAAACAGAAAATTTCACATTTTATTATATTGTTCTACAACCTGTCATCTCATTTAAGTTAGGAATTATTATAAATAAGAATTTTTTTCTTCCACCTGTCGTTTCATCAGAGTGAGTAGTTATCGCCCATCGAGTCCTATTTAGTTCCACCTAAACCCGTCGCTTTTTTTGATTCATCAGAGTTTGGAATTATTGCCCAAATAGCTTTAAGAATTTTTTCTTTCACCAGTCGTTTTATCAGAGTGAAGAGTTATCACCCATCGATCCCTATTTAGTTCCACTTCAACCCGCCGCTTTTTCGTTTCATCAGAGTTTGGAATTATTACCCAAAGAGCTTTAAGAATTTTTTCTTCCACCTGTCGTTTCATCACAGTGAGGAGTTATCACCCATCGAGCCCTATTTAGTTCCACCTAAACCCGTCGCTTTTTTCGTTTCATCAGAATTTGGAATTATTGCCCAAAGAGCTTTAAGAATTTTTTCTTCCACCTGTCGTTTTATCAGAGTGAGGAGTTATCACCCATCGAGCTCTATTTAGTTCCACTTCAACCCGTCGCTTTTTTGATTCATCAGCGTTTGGAATTATTGCCCAAAGAGCTTTAAGAATTTTTTCTTCCACCTGTCGTTTCATAACAGTGAGGAGTTATCACCCATCCAGCCCTATTTGGTTCCACTTCAACCCGTCGCTTTTTTCGTTTCATCAGAGTTTGGAATTATTGCCCAAAGAGCTTTAAATTTTTTCTTCCACCTGTCGTTTCATCAGAGTGAGTAGTTATCGCCCATCGAGTCCTATTTAGTTCCACCTAAACCCGTCGCTTTTTCGTTTCATCAGAGTTTGGAATTATTGCCCAAAGAGCTTTAAATTTTTTCTTCCACCTGTCGTTTCATCAGAGTGAGTAGTTATCGCCCATCGAGTCCTATTTAGTTCCACCTAAACCCGTCGCTTTTTCGTTTCATCAGAGTTTGGAATTATTGCCCAAAGAGCTTTAAGAATTTTTTCTTCCACCAGTCGTTTTATCAGAGTGAGGAGTTATCACCCTTCGATCCCTATTTAGTTCCACTTCAACCAGTCGCTTTTTCGTTTCATCAGAGTGTGGAATTATTGCCCAAAGAGCTTTAAATTTTTTCTTCCACCTGTCGTTTCATCAGAGTAAGTAGTTATCACCCATCCAGCCCTATTTAGTTCCACTTCAACCCGTCGCTTTTTCGTTTCATCAGAGTTTGGAATTATTGCCCAAAGAGCTTGAAGAATTTTTTCTTCCACCTGTCGTTTTATCAGAGTGAGGAGTTATCACCCATCCAGCCCTATTTGGTTCCACTTCAACCTGTCGCTTTTTTGTTTCATCAGAGTGTGGAATTATTGCCCAAAGAGCTTTAAATTTTTTCTTCCACCTGTCGTTTCATCAGAGTAAGTAGTTATCACCCATCCAGCCCTATTTAGTTCCACTTCAACCCGCCGCTTTTTTGTTTTATCAGAGTTTGGAATTATTGCCCAAAGAGCTTTAAATTTTTTCTTCCACCTGTCGTACCATCAGAGCTTGGAAATACGAGTCATAGTAATTTCACTTCAACCTATCGTTTCATTGGAGTTCGGAATTATTGCCCAGAGAGTCATAACAAGTTTGACTTTAACCCGTCGCTTTTTCGTTTCATCGTAGAAGTTTCATGGAAGATGTTTCCCTTTAAAAATGCCCAACTTGTTGATTTTGACGAATGCCTACCCTGACATTATGATATTTTCATGATCTGTAGAAAAAGTGCGAAGGGACAATCTTACGCCACATAATTCCTTTTGTAAGCGACTTGACCTTAGGTATTCACACGTTAGCAGCATTTTTTTTTTATTTTTCTTCTCATACCGGCAGACAATCTCCACATACATCGTCATACATTTTACTGATTATATTTCAATTCTACCGTCTGCCGTCATTCGTTCATAATACCAGACCTTGACTTTGACATAGACCGACAGAGCGTAGGACGATATATTATAACTAATGACGCATTAGATGTAAGTTAGACGATGACCTTTCAAATTTCTATGTACAAGTATCTTGTTTCTCCATTTTTATCACATGCATATATGTATTATGTACAAAAACCCTCTTTTATCAGCTCTCCAGCGTCGGCGTCAGATTGTTCCAACAATCATGGCGAACTCGCATCGCACCCTCCCAAGATGCCCCCACAAGTTCGGTTTTATCTCCATCTAACATCTGTATACAACAATACAACTCTCTGATATTCATTGTAGTGGTACAAAGCGAGTGGTAATAAAAAGGCGCCGCGACGAGCCGGTATTCTCCATTCATTCTCTGTCTGTTGGCGTGATTTGTTACCATAATTGTGGTCTTCTTAGAAAATTTTAACTTCAAAAAGACTTACTTTTAACTTAAAAAAAAATCAACAAAATGAAAATTACTACATCAAAAAAAGACAGGAAGCCAGTCACTGCGGCTCATATAATTGTGAGTTTATTTAGTTTTTGCAAACAATGTTCGAAACAGTTTTTTTTCGGTTTGTTTATTTATTTGGCATATTAGCAAAATTCGACAAAATTTTAGAAAAATGTGAAACTACCTACAATAAAATAATTTCCAAAACAAAACTCTGTTCAAAATAAAAATTCCTGAGGTTTTCTTCAGTCAGTAATTCGGTATTGATTTATTTGTGGCTATAAAAAAAATATTTAATCATATAATTAATATTAAAATGTGTACAAAATTTAAATTAAAAAAAAAACACACACACAACACACCAGTTTGTTATGAATAATGAAAGTCAAAATTAATAATGCCCTCGGACTGTGTTTAAAAACTAATAGTGGAACTTAAAAAAATGCAAGTTACAAAATTTTCTGACAAAAAATTTTAATCTTTAAACAATTTCTTATAAATTGACAAAAAAAATAAAAAAATAATAATTTAAAAAAATTTGATAAAATCAGTAATTCTATTTTTTAGAATATAATTTATTTACATTTATTAAAATAGTGAATATTGTTTAACAGTTTGTTGTTGGTCCAAATGACGTCTAAGCCTTTTTTAAGTGAATTTAGTGGTTCGGCTATATAAGTAAAATCGTATCTTTTATAAGGCAAAAAATCGTGTTGGATCTTTTGCATTCGTATGTTCGTACATTTCATATTTCTTTTAATTTCTGTTGGGATTCCTTCATTTTTATAATAATTAAAACCCTCTAATGCATTTTTTTTTCATAAAATAAATAAATCAATTCAGACTAAAATATTGACACGAGTCTACTTTTCAATTTAGTGAAGCTTCTGTAAAATTACAGAGCAAGAAAAACTCGGACAGGGTTGAACCTTTTCAAAAATAAAAACTTATTATAAGAAAATAATTTTAAACAAAAAGAAAACTTAATGAAATTGCAGTGAACAAAATGCATTTGGTGGAAATGCAATACGCCTGTATTTCAGACTTGCATCCCGGCGCAACTTGCACGCGTCTTTTTGACCATGCGGTCAAAGGTCAATAAATAGAAAATAATCGGTTGGAATGTAAATATTATGTCTTCTTTGGACGTTGGACGAACTTTTGTCTTTTTTTTTTATCTCGAAATCACACAAAGAGATTCCGCACTTTCTAAGCAAAAGTTCAGCAATTTGATGTTGCAGTCAATTTGAAGCTAAAAGAACTCTCTCAAAAATTTGAAAAGAGGTTTTTTGTTTGTTGGTAGATAACATTTTGTAACTTTTTAAACAACTGCAAACAGCCAATCGATTGGAACTCAAAAGGAATTTTTGACATTAAACAGGCGTAGATTTGTTATTTTAAATGCGATTTTATAAGGAATTTTCTTCTAACTAAAAAATTTACTTTTCGAGTTAAGAGGTTTCAATTTGTAAAAATTTTTCCCGAAAACTATAAAATGAGAAAACTACAATTTTGAAAATTTATTTAAATGCCCTCAGCCTACTTTTATTGAATATTAGAAAAATAAGAAAAGTAAGGAGGGTTACGGAGATAGTAAGGGTAAATATATGTAGGATATCTCTAGCCAATTCTGAGATATCTAGTGCCACATTTGGCTTGTTTGTTTATTGTTTTGACGTAAGCACCATTTTTGTGGATATATGTCAACATTTTTAAAGTGTTTGGTTTTTAAAATTGAAAAAAAAAAAAACATCGAAAAATTCAAAAATTGAATGAAATTTTTATTAAGGTAAATCAATTCTTACCATTTACTTATTAAATATTATTTCGTGTATATGTTGACCGCGACTACGCCTCGAGTGGTTTATTCGGAATGTCCAATTTTGTCATAATTTTTCCAGCATATCGACTGATATCTCACTAATAACACGAGTTATGTTGTCTTCCAAGGCGGCAATAGTGTTGCTGGCTTATCCGAGAGACTTCACAAATCACATAAAAAAATAGTCCACAGGTCGAAAACGTGAAATAAATTGCTCATCATGTCGCCACGCCACCCTATTGAAACCAAACCCAGCTCTTCCATTTTGGGCCAAAAAAATAGTCAGAAATCATCGAACGATTGCGAGCACGTTATTACCATCATCGTCTTTGAAGAAATACGGCCCAAAGATGCCACTGGCCCCTAAACCACACCAAACGGTATATTTTTAATCTACGCAAACGAGTCGGTTCGGTGGTTTAAAATCCAATAAAGTGAAATTAGTGCGAAATTTGGCCACAATGGCTTGAATAGCCTGCTCTGCTTAGTGAGACGATCTTTCATTCATTCATTCATTCATTCATTCATTTTCAATGGTCCGCTTGTCCATTAAGTGGGTCGCGGGGTGAGACGATCTATGAGTCTGAATGGACGCATGTAGTTGGCGTGTTTTTATCTCAAAACGTGTTTCACTGCCAAAATGAAATGGTTCGTCCTCTTATTATACAAGAAAACTTAACGCTGTTAATTTTTCTATGGCTACTGTTTGCTTTTCTTTGCGATTTCCCAACAACGTAAACATATCATATACGTCAAACCAATGGCCGACGAAATGTACATAAGTACCTAGAACAAAATTAGAAAAAAACAAAGCAAAATTAATGAATAGGAGGAGTTACTATTCGCGGGTTCTGGCACAGGTTGCAGTCACGCTATCGCTAGTACTGCTAGATGTCGCTGTAAAATGTGCTCTCTAACATGGTTCTCTCGTAATCTCAACAGCCTTTTTAGATCACCAATAGCCCTGTCAAGAACTGTACAGCCCTGTTTGGAATTGTAGCCGTTCTGTTTGGATAGCTAATCACCCTGTTAGAGGGCACGTTTTACAACGACATCTAGCAGCAACCTGTGCCAGAACCCGCCAATAGTAACTACTAATAGGGTACTTATCGGTCATTTAAGTTTAAACACTCTTTGGCAACGAATTTTTTTAAGCAAGTTCTTCAACATTTTCAACTATAGGTACTAATCACCACTCAGCAGTGTCAACGTTTTTCATGGAGCACGTTCATGATTTCCAGTTTATTAAGTTTGACAGCCTCGTACTTGGTGTTTCTGAGTTTTTATTGGCCTCGATTTATTACGTGAAAAGTTTATATTTATCTACACAAATAAAAAAAACTAGTGCGCTTCGGCTAACAAACACAGGGTTCTTCAAAACCCAGACGGGGTAGGTCATAGCTCCAAACAAAGGGAATCCTTCTCCAACATCCCTGATAAAACCAATGAAAGTTTGGGTCAAATTGACTACTATACCCAGAAAGGGAGGACTGGCAAAAGAAAGAGGTTTCGAATGATAATGAAATTTCGATTTATACGGATGTTTCCAAAACTAGAGTCAGGTATATAGTCTACCCACACGTGTCATTAAGACTTCCGGACACATGCAGTGTGGTCCAGGCAAAGCTGCGAATCTACTTGATATGGGATCAATATTAAACAAGAATATCGCTTTCTACATTGATAGTCAGGCTAGAGTCATTCATCATCAAATCAAAGCCAAGCCAGATTGTGTTGGATAAGCGGACACTGTAATATTGAGGGTAACGAAAGGGCTGACGTTTTGGCCTAAAACGGAGTAGAGCTTCCACAACTCGATACTATTGAAGGCATAAGACCACCAATAGCCATGGCCAAGAGAATTATTCTCGAGAAAATTGTTTGATCGTCATCGGTGAAAATTAAAATCACGAACTTTAGCAGTCCAAAATTAAATATTTTTAAAATATTGTTCAACAATAAAAAAATGCATTTGTTGTTTCGTGTAGTATTCCATTTTTGATAACCCTGAACTGTTAGCTGTCACGTTGTCTTTTTTAACATTGGCAACACTTTATCGCACAATTATTGACTATATAAAATGTGTTCTTAAAAAACAGTTTATTAACAGTTCCTATTGTAATGCTCTGTGGTACACAACATTTTTGGTTTTTCCATAAATCGTATTGCCTAGACCTAGATAATATTCTTGTCGATCAGGACAATGCACATCAATGTTTAAAAATTTTCCAAACTTTGGCACCCATGATTGTCGCAGAATAGCGCCTCCTCAGCCATTTATCTATTTTTGACCAATCTTCACAGGACCCTAATCGATTCGGTGGTTTTCGAAATATAAGATTTTTAATATTTTTTTGTTGGGATGGGTGGTGCCACGCCCCTATAAGTCATAAAGCAGACAGTATTCGCAGACTGTAAGAAATACAAAATTTGGCCCAACTCATGAGAAAGCTATTGCTATCGTCGCAGAAGCCAGGCATTTGGATCTTTGGAATCCCACAGTTTTGACTTTGTTAAATTTCTGCGACACTGCAAATGTTGTCGGAAGTGTTCTTCCAACGCCTTGCCTGTGATTGATTTTTTAGGGTCAACAGGATTCATTATTTGTTTTAGGAATCAGCCCGCTTAGGTCAATGCCACACGAGCTCCCAAAAATAGTCGCGCGTACAATTCTCCATGCTTATTGGTTTAAAACAGTCTTTCTTTAATTTCTGAAGCATTTTTATCTACTTTGTCGATGCCTGTCAAAAATTAACTAAAGACGTCTGTAGATGCATGAAACTTTAACATTACAGTGGTGCCTTCTCATTTTAACCAATTTTCATTTATTATTATTATTTATTCTCCCTCCACTGGATTTTTTTTTTCTCTCTGTCTATGAAGGTTTTTAATAGTAGCTTTTCCTTCCCTCTTATTTAAGTTCTGTGATATTTTTGTTATAAAAAATTTATAATTTTCCAGTAGTAAGGTAGTTTTACCATATCTCTGTAAATTGTGCAATAGTGCCTATGTGATGAACAATGTATCTTTCTGCTACAATAAAATCTTATGTTATGTTATTATTATTTATTTATTTTTTTCTATTTACAGGTTAGATTTTCTGTTGGAATTCCACTTCGTGGAGTGACAGGCGGTATCAAAGACGGGCAAAGCCTTACGCTGAATGCAATGTTTCCCTTGGCAATTTGGTCAAAGCAACAATTAAGTCCAAATTTTGTAATCTTAACTTATACAATACCTAAATTGTATGTGGGAGCACATAGAAAGCATCTGCATCTACTTGTTCCCACCTCACAATTAAACTTTTATACTAATTTCCATTTTGTTATTATAGCCTCTGTCAGCCGTTGTGTGGTATACAACACATCATAATCGAATTTACGCCATCATTTGCGACTATATGCAATACCATACAATTCCAGAATCTCTATTGGCTTCGACACAACGTCATGTGAGGCAGCTTAATAAATTCAATGAAGCTGCTTCTAGGCCACATAGCGCCAGAGTAGAATTGGTAATGATCGACGGATATTTGGCAGGTATGCGCCTCATTGTTTCTGGGGTCCGTGGTGAAAATCGTCTCATCGATTAAATGTAAGAAGAGTTGATGACATATATTTTTTTTTTATAATAAACGTATCTATCTACATAAATATATCTACATTTATACATTGATAACCATTATTAAAAGTTATAATCCACAGTTTAAGACTATTTAACCTTGTTAAAAAGAAAATGCAAAATTTTATTCTTAGAATGTAAGAACTAGACTTAAGATAAGACTATTATGCAACACTGCACAAAATGTCATCTAGCAGTAAGAGAACATTTGACAGAATATCCACAAAATGACACCATTTATGAAATTGTTGATAAAATCAATTTTTTTTTATGTTCTTCTGAATACAGTAGACGCTCGATAAAGTGAACAGGTCGAGCCGACGTGTTTTTTAAATGAATCGGTCTATTCTGCTACAGTTTGATTTCGACTAGGTTTGACTCGGTGTCCAGGTTAAGCTATAGCTTCAGTTACAAACAAATATTCAATATTCTTTGGCTTAATTCACAATAGTAATTGCACTGTCCAAAGTGGAGTTTGGATTCTTCTTTTGCGGGGTCAGATACAACAGACCCTTGCCCCGATGGGCAATTATAGGAAATATGACTCAGCCCAAGATTTCAGATTTCAGAGAAACAAGTCTTCGGTAGAAGCACAAGGCTCATCAGTCATCACATTTCGAAGACTGACTTTCTAAGAAGTCAAGAGCATTTTGAAACCGTCGATCATGTCGTTTGTCGCAGTATTTCAGGTTGTGCCACTTTTGCAGTTGTTTGCTTGTTTTTTTTTTACTTTTTTACTGATCGAAACTGATGACGATATGAACAATTTGGAGATGGTCTTACGAATCGCCTATTATAGTCTTAGTGGTCTATCGTCCCATCAGCTTCTTTTACCCTGGTCAATCTTTATTTTCTCCTCCTTTGGATAAGATACTTTCTTTGTCGCTGTAGTTCTGCCATCGAAGCATCGTACTTTACTTATCTTGAGCCGTATCTGTCAGTATTGCCTTCGCTCTTTCACGTCGTGATTTTAGCCGCACACACTTAGGAGGTGGTTAGGGTCGCTTCCCTCAAACTTCTAAATCTTCTTTTTAGCGCAACGTATTAGCGTGGGCGCAGTGGTTAGTGTGGTGAACTACTGTGCGAGGGATCCCAGGTTCGGTGCCCGGAAAAACAGAAATTGTATCTTTAGGTTTTTTCTACTGGAGCACCTCTCGCGAACGTCTGACAAACATCCGAGAGTATGACTGTCCCGAAAAAGCTTCTCAATTCAGCCGCTCGGACTCGGCATAAAATTGTAGGTCCTTTCCATTCGTCCCAAAAACAGAAACTCAAACAAACGAATGGTAGCGAGAAGCTAGGCCTGTTGGGCCACCTATTTTTTTTTTATTTATTAGCGTTTTTGCGCGCTGATTTTCGAGCCTTGTAGTCCGGTCTGTGTGAAATTGAATGTGACAGCGATTGTGACAGCTGTCTTTACTTCGTTTTCGCCCAATTGACTGTCTTCTCAGCGAGTTTTCTGTCTCCCTCCTCACACTATCGCTCACCAGTAAAACCTTCTCCTCCAACTAACTTCCAAGAAGGAGAAGAAAATACTGGATCGAGGAGACTCTGGCTTTCGTGTCCTTTCTTTTTTTTCTATATTTTACCATTTCATTCATATTTTGTTCCCACAAATAGGGTCGCCAATAATGGTCAACATATAGGCAGAGCCGCGCCATATCTGGGTAAGGCTATTCACCACAACAAGTCTTACCCTCAGCTTTTCAGCCTTCGGATGACTGGAGTTAGGCATATTTAAGTACATCACTCTAACTAAGAGTTGTAGGCAGTTCTCAGTTCGTTGATCAACGTCCAAAAAGAAGAAGCACCAAGAATGTGACCGCCCGTAGTAATAGGCCTCTCGAACTTCACTTACATGACACTTTTTTGTTTTTTTTTTCCGTTGGGAAGGGTAATATTCTAAAGTCGAAACACATACTGAGCACGTACTGAGTGACAGTGTGGAATTTTTACCCACTAAACCCCCCTCCCACAGCCGCCCCATCCCCGTGGGAGGGGGTTTAGCCTGATGTATTCAGTTTGCTAATACACACTTCAATCAAATTAGCGATTTATGTTCCTCTTTCCATGTTTGCCGTTCTCTGATTCCTGCGAGATACTCTTGGGCTTGGCTGCTCTCCCTAACTCTTTCCAGCCGACGAAGTTCCTTTATAATTATCGCTTTCTTCTATTTCTCTATGTTCTACCACAAAAACGTGGACACTCAAAAAATACGTGCTGCGCATCTTCCCTGGCATCTCCACAGTTTTAAGGCAGGTGGGAGATTCATTGAGCCCAAATCTGTTTAGATATACGGTAGGAAACATCCGTGTCCGGTCAGAAGCTAGCTAAGGTAGAAGTCTACTTCTCTGTGCCGGCCGGGGCGGTCCATTTATTCCTGAATTTTAGGAATAAGATGATGATGCGTCAATGATTGGTTCCATCTATCCTGCAAAGTTCTAATGCTTCGCTTTATTTCATCCTGCCTGATATCATTGATTGAATTTCAAGTATTCTGAATTTTGACATCGTAGGTCCTTTTTAATTCGGTTGCTAAGATATCTGTTGGTAGCATTCCCGCAATGACACATATAGCATAGCATATACTCTCAGCGCACATAATCGATTGACGGTATTTATCCCTCTTGCATAAGATTTAATTGTCATTGCTTTAGCCCATGCTTTAGCTCATTCTTGCTTCCCTGGTCCTCCAATATTCGTCATTATTTTGGACAAAGCACTTTGGAATGTACAGCCAGATCTAAACAGCTCTTTAGAATTTTCTCGAGCCTTGGTAGGGTGTTTTGTAGTTCGGCTGGTGTTGTGTATTGTATGAAATTTATCTCTAGACCTTAAATATTGGTTAGTTGTACTTTTGATCTGTTTGGATCTAAGTGACTATCTACTGACTTTATAGCTGCCTGGAAAATGGGTGTCGAATTGAATTTATCCGTCTTGAATTTATTTTTGATTCCCTAAATTTCAGCTTGAAATGGATACTCATGTTGTTTTGAGGTTTTAGAGCTACTCCGAGATATTTCTACGACTTACAACCTCTACCGGCTCACCTCCAAATTTACACATGTGTCTCTTTACCGGCGCCTTCCTTTTCATGTTCCGAACAACATGACTTGCGATTTTCTTCGGTTAATCTTAAGATTCCACATTTGGCAGTCATCTGCAAACATCTGAGTTTTTGTTTTGACATAATTAATACTCCTAGTCGTCAATGGTACATCGTGTTTCTTGCTGTCATCTTGGCTCAGGGCAGCTAAACAGCGTCCTTCATCGAACTCTTCCGCATTTGATTTTTATGTCGTCTACTTGCATCTTTCGAAGTCTGCACCTCATACATTCTCCTCCCTACTTGGGCTATCGTTTTGGCTGGTATCCACCAGGGACCTCTAGCGTAGTTTCGGACGTACACGTCTTCTCCATTTTCTAATTTTTGGCGGAGCTTCACGTGGGGCCAGCTGCGAGAGCAGAGTACGAGGTTGTCTAGCATGAAGCAGCTCAGCGGGTGACTTCCCCGTTGAGTTAGGCAGACTTCTGAAAGAAATTAAAAAATCTAGTAAAGCTTTGCGAATATTTTTACCATTTTGAAACAGCTTTTTTATTGCGGACTTAAAAGTCCGAACCATCCTCTCTGCTTCACCATTGGACGCCGGATGGAAGGGGGCTGAACGAAGATGTTGAATATCCCTCTGGCTGCAAAACTGCTGGAACTTGTCTGAGGAAAACTGTGGCCCGTTATCGGATACCAGCAGTTCGGGCAATCCTTCAATAGCGAAGACATTCTCTAGTGCGTTAACAGTTGCTTCTGCTGTGGTACTGAACAAACGTAGGGAAAATTGGAGTAGGCATCCACACATATGAGTTACATGTGGTTTAGAAAAGGACCAGCAAAGACCACATGAATCCTCTTCCAGGGCTTAGCAGCTATTGGCCAGCTGGTGAACTCTTGACGTGGGCTGGAACTATTCTGCACAATGACGTACTAACTGGTCTATCTCCTTGTCAATGCCAGGCCACCAGCAATGACGGCGTGCTAATTGCTTAGTCCTTACTATACTCCAATAGCCACTATGTAGCACTCTCTATAGGACTATTATGCGTGACATACCTGCTTGCTCCAATAAAACACCTTTATGCTGCATTATAGCAAAACGTCTGGCAAAAAATGGCTTCACATCGTTTCGACCAAATGGAAGACTTTCTTCAGAATAGTGTCCTTAGCAGTTTCCCTGGCAACTAATTTAGCGTTAATTGGAAACTCCTCAGCTTCCCTGTCCAGCTCGGCTGCAACCTCAAAACATTGCTCCTCTACAACATCAAACTCCACATCTGGTCCTGCGGGTAATCTCGAGAGTCCGTCTGCATTGCCGTGCTACTTCGTTGGCTTATACTTTATGGTATATCTGTGTCCCATTAGAATGATTGCCCACCTCTGCAATCGATGCGCAGTCATTGTAGGCAATTATTTGCTGGGATTAAATATGGATAGCAGGGGCTTATGATCCGTGACTAGCTCAAAAGTGCGACCAAAACATACTGGTGGAATTTTTGGACACCGAATATGATAGAAAGAGCCCCTTTTTCTATTTGGCTGTACTTTAATTTCTATGTATTAAGGGTTTTGGATGCATGTGCAATGGGGCGTTCCGATCCATCAGGATATCTATGCATAAGCACAGCACCGATTCCTTTGTCCGTCGCCAAAACGAGGGGTAGCTTATCCGTGAAGTGGATTAGGCGGGTAGCTTCCATAATTTGGGTATTTAATGCGTTGAACGAGTGTTCCTGACGACTAGTCCATACAAAGCGAGTATTTTGCTTTCTCAGCTCATTTAACGGAGCTGCAATTTGAGAAAAATTGTATAGAAACGTGCCGTAGTATGTGACCTTTCCAAGAAATGCTTGCAGCTGCTTGAGATCCTTGGGTGCGCTCATCTTTTTTATCGCTTCCAGTCCGCTGTCCGATGATCTGATACCGGCAACATCAATCTTGTGTCCAAGGTATTCAACACTTTCCTGGGCAAATACACATTTCTTTTCGTTGCAGTGTAGACCATACGACGACAACCGCGTTAACAGTTCCCTTATGGTTTCAATATGCTCGTCGTCAGTTCTCCCAGTCACGATAAAATCGTCCAAATAAGCAGCACGATGTTCAACACCTCTTATTATTTGATCCATAAGGCGCTGAAATATTCCCGGAGCACTAGCGACTCCAAAAGGCAACCTCTCGTGCTGGTACAGTCCAAGCGGTGTATTGATGACCAAATACTGCTTGGCATCATCATCGAGCGGTAGTTGAAAATAGGCGTCGCTCAAATCAATTTTGGTAAAGCGGACGCCTCCTTGTAGCTTGTGGAATATTTCCTCCACCCTTGGAAGTGGATATCTTTCAATCTCTAGCTGCGGATTCACAGTCACTTTGAAATCTCCACAAATGCGTATGTTTCCTTAGGGTTTTTGGACAACAACGATAGGAGCTGCCCATTGGCTTGTCACTACAGGGCGTAGAATTCCAGCAGCAACCAATCTATCCAACTCCTGCTTAACAAGTGCGTTTTGGGCAAAGGGAATGGGATGAGATTTGAAAAACTTTGGACAAGCATTCTCCTTAACATATAGTTTAGCGGAGAAATTATTACAGCAACCGAGACCACTATTGAATACTTGAGAAAACTGTGTACAAACCTCCTTGATACGTGCGGATAATTCTTTTCCAGTACTAGCTACTTTTGAAAAGAACACACTATCGCAGCAACTTAATTGGAACCGTAAGACTCAAACCAGTCCATTCCCAAAATGTTGGCTCCTTCATATGTGTCAGCAACCACGAGTTTGAGCTCGTGCGCCTGTTCCCTGAACTGGACGTTGACTTGTATATTACCTTTGACAGGAACGACAAAGTTACCATACGCTCTCAGTACCCTAGCTGGTTCGATGTAATTAGGTTTCCCTAGCTGTTCATACGTACGAAGATCAATCATGGAGCAAGTAGCACCAGTATCAAGCTGAAAATCGAGGACCATGCCATTGACAGATACTGGCACTAAAAACTTTCTAGCAAGCCGCTTAATGTCCCCCATGCCATCTTCTTTCAAAGTTTTAATTTGATCGCAGCTACCTCGTATGTTAGCGAATTTGGCTTTTGGATTTTGTCGGCAAACTGAGGATATATGGCCTTTGACATTACATACCCGGCAAATAGCATCCCGCACTGGACATTGCAAATATGTATGTCGTACCCCACAACCAGGGCAAGACCTTTTTGCTTCTTTGTTCATAGGCATAGCATTAGAAGCATGTGGGTTTTTAAATTTATGTAAACTATGGGACCTAGGTTGGAGCGTGAACGAGGTCTATGATTGTCCACTCGATGCACTACCTGAGGAACCATACTGTTACCTTTAATAGCAAGCACAGATTTTTGCGTCGATTCATAAGTTTCCGCTATTTTAACAACAACAACAACCACGTCTAAACTGGAGTTAGACTTTTGCAAAGCAGCCGATACGGTTAGGTCGGGGTGTGCAAAATAATGATATCTCTAATTAAACTGTCTACAAACGGCTCTTTACACTCGCTTTTGAAAATGAAATAAAGTCCAAAACTCGTTTTATTTGTGTTTTTATTTTGTGTAATTTGCAAAATAGAAATGTTGCTGCTGCTGATGGCACCCGCTATAAGTCCGCCACTGTTTGTCGCCTTTTGTTCTTCCATTCCATTTCCATTCCATTTCCATTTTCTAAGTATAATTCCATTTTCAGTAAAATTTATCCATTAATCTGGCAAAAAATAAAATTTAAATTTAATTTTGAACAATATCGAATAAAAATTAAATGCACACGTAACCATGAATAATAAACGAAACAAAATTTAAAATTACCATAACTATCCTATTTTATATACAAAATATATTACAAATTTTTATAAATGTTTGTCTATTAGATCAGAAATTTAATATTATATTCAGGGTATAAGAAATAATCCATAAGGCACTTAAAAACAATTTAAATCTAAATTAAGGCTAAAATGCATAATGCGCAACAGAGTTTGAGTACCTGATTGGCTTAGCTTTTGGTTGTCATTGACACCATTTTTGAAATATTTTTTTATTTGCCATGTCGACTTGCCAATCGATTTATTATTTTTTAAAAATTTAATGTTAATCTTAAGAACAGAAGTAGATAAATAAAATTAAATTTGGTTTCATGAATTTCTGTCATTTATGTACTCTCGTATATGGTAAATTAATATAAAATTGTTAAATTATGTCAAAATTGTCATATAGATGTGAAATAAATGTTGAAAATGCAAAGACAAAAAAAAGTTTATTTGTTTAAGGGTGGATAAAAATTATACCCATTGTTTGCTTTTTCGGATTATTAAGGTTTCAGGCGATAAGGCTGGTTGGAGACCTAACGTTGACTTTCTCACAATCGATGAAATACTATGTTGGAACGTGGCGATGAGACTAGACTACATATGGCAATTGGGCAAACGAATGGACACACACTCAGGTAAATGACCAGTTTATTTATTTTATGCCACTATGAGCCACACAAAATTCATTATAATAATTTAAAACTATTATTCTAACACAAATTATTTAATTATTCTGATAGAAAATCTTAAAGTAGAGAACAACATGATTAATCGAAATGTTAGATACCACATAAAATATTGCTATTTCATTTACCCTTGTCGCAGGGACGAAAACCGCACTAGTCCTCTTCTAATCATGCCTCGACCACAGCTCTGCAATGCGTTTGCACCCAAAGACTTTGCCAAAAAATACTTAAAAATGATATACCCTATAAAATTATTCCTATCGCTATCGAAAAATAAAACAATAAAGCACATTTTATTAATTTGTATGAGGAATAAAGATACATCCATACCGAACTCGATAAAAAAGAGGAAAATACAAGAAACCTACCACTTACTTCGACTCGAATCGAGTTCAATTGGTTGAGTGGGGTGGATTTCTTAAGTTTGTTTTTGAGTGTTTCTATTAGTTCTCACTCTCTTTCGATTGCGACATCTATTTTGGCTATTGGATAACTCAATAATTTTCTATTACCAATAAATGTCAATAGGTGACGCTGATGTTCACTGGTTTAGAAACTGGATAGCCCTATGCATAAACCTTGTGCAATTCGCCATCTAGTATCAAATATTGAAGCAGCATCGGGTTGAATTATTAGAAAGATTACTAAGCACATTTTTTGGTCATTAATGAAACGGAACCGGAATCTGCTTTTACCATCTATTGGCTGGTGTGGTGGCTCATTGCCTGACTATCATGCGAGTTTTTTTTTTTTTTTGCTTGGCTGCGCCAATGGATGTGGTAATCTTCTAAAGGTGCGGTAGCCCGTGCTACCAACATGCACGATTCGCAAACCCAAATAATCGATGCCAGGAGTGCGCCTGACGTACTAATCCACACCCTATTTCCTTCAACCACTCTCCCCGCGGGAGAGTCGTAGACACAGTTCTTTTGGTAGGAATGATAGCTATTTCGAACTACACCACTAATTCGTCATCGGACGAAGTGATTGTTTGAATAGTTTTGAATTCTGACAGTCAATTCTCCGTATATATCCACTTGGGAAGACATTTCTGTTTTCCCCTGTCAGGAAGTGAACCTGCACCTCGATTTTTCTCAATTGACCAAGTGACTACCACTTGCGCTAATTGAGCGACGAATACAAGTCCGCCAACTGGTGATCAGAACGGAGGAGCAGACCAACCTCTGTGCCATAGTTGCAAAAAGGCTTACTATTGTACTGAATTCAGTACAATTTGACTTTCCCGAGTACACAAGTACCACTTCTCAATTTTCAGTACTATTTGTACTATTTTTAATTTTTGAAAGTTTATTTTTATATCTTTCAAATCAGACATATATAAGGATTAAACAAAAATAAGCTAAACGCACTTCTTTGTTTTAAAATTCTGAATGCATTCATTACTCACCGTACCTACTTCGTTAAAAATACACTTTTGAAATATTCTGCATTTCTCGAAGATGTGGAAAAACGATTTGATTTCGGAGACATTTTTTTGAACTCATTACAACATTTTTCACAAACTGCCATTTGGACGATCAAGTGAATTCAATCGTCCAATTTGTCTTAAGGTTTTTTTCCTGGTGAACAAAAAAGTATTGAAATTATCAATTATGAATATACAGTTCTATCTGATTATGATAGAAATAGGTACATACTTCTTTTTCTGAGTTTTGGGCTGAAATAGGCCTTGTGCAAAATGAATGCAATGAGTTCATATTTTCAAATCCTACACCGCATACTCCAGGGTGCTTTTTGTATTTCCTCTTATTCTTCCGCAAACGTTTAAAGAATGTGTTCTTATCAAAATATGTAGCTATTATCAAAAACAAAAAAAGCTAAAGAATTGAATGCAGGCGTAATGTCTACACTATTAGAACCCAAACATCTTATTAAAAATTAAGGCTGCCACAGCTCTATGAATAAAACAGATCTTTACAAAATAAACTTGAAAATGAAGAACTTGTGTAGTAGATTGTTATCTGAATGTGGTACAGTCGTGTTAAAATCACTTGGACAATGGTAGATTTTCTGTACAAAGTCTACAGTTTATTCAATCGACCGTTGGACAAGTGATTTTGAACACGACTATACAAAGATTAGTCTTAATCTGTTTATATGTATGTACATGGACTAAAGTTCCTATCCGGCGTCTATAAGGCTTATATTACCTTGAGCTTGGTACGGTGCTCGTGCTAAATTTTAGCTCACATAGAAAATTGTCTCCAAAATTTAGCTGAGCTAAATTTAGCGAATCCATTTAGCCGAGCGGTGTGCTGCTTCAGCTAAAAAATTAAATTTTCATTTCAGACTGTATACTGCAGGTATAATGTCACAATTTACCGCGCCCATTAATGGTTCGGCACGTTTTTTCTAAAAAGAAAGTGCAACGAAAATATAACACATTTTCGCATCGATGAATTTTTGAAGGAAGTTATTTTCAACGAACAGCTGTTTTCTGTGACACTTATATTCACAGCGCAATCTATGTCAAAATTTAGCTAGGATTTTATTTAATGTTTGGAGAGAAAAATTGGAGAGCAGCTAAAATTTAGATTCGCTCGAACTGCGTACTAAGCTTTAGATTCAATTAAAAGTGCCTTTATAACACCCTCCACTGGAAAGTATAAGTATTCACTTGCATTTCTAACACCAAAAAGAAGTCACCCTATACCCTTTAAGCCATAAATATTTTGCATCAGGATGCAATTCTGCAACGATTTAGCCATGTGCGTCTATCCGCCCGTCGGTCTATCTGTCTTTTAAAAACACAACAGAGTCCAACCAAAGCAATCGACCTAGGCGAATACAATTTTGTGAAAAGACTTCTTTGTTCCGGTACCTCCCTGCACGCACAAAATCATTACATATAATAATTCCTTTTCCTTAACATTTTGCAAGACTTGAATGCTGGGGAGGTTATAAAATCTGGCCGATGATAACACTGATAGGTATTTTTTTAAATAAAATATTCATTTTTTATGTTTTCCTTTGGTTTTATAAATCTAAAAAATTTGAGTACTATTCAGTACAATTTTGTTTCAGTTTTCAGTACAATTGAGAAAAGTTGATTTTCATCACTGTCTGTGCGTTGTTTTTGCTACGATTATCGTGTTGCTAAATGTATTATCGTGTCTTATTCGCATATCTCGATTATCTATCTTATGTATGTCTACCTGTTATCTACACTATTTCAAATAAGCTGAGTGAACTGGTCACTGCCAGCGTTCTCAAAGGTATCATCTATCACCTTCAGCGCACTGTCAAAAAAATGCATGTTCGGATGCAGAGCAGACACTACAAAATAGGTAGTTGTAGAAGTAAAGTGTTGGAGTAAGGGTCTCTGATTTATGTCATAATAGACTACAAAATTAATATTGTCATTTGAATTCCAACAATAAAATTAATATTGTCACCTTATTTTAAAAGAGAAAAGTGTGTTTTATTGCTTAGTTTGGATCATAAATTCAATTAAATTAATACAACAATACAACAAGACAAAGGAGAGAAAAAGTGTGTTTTAATTACCATTCATAAATTAAATTAATACAACACATTAACACAACTCATGCTAAATCTTCCGGGTGCGCCATTTCGGCTCTTTTAACTCTTCGTCTCCTTAATTCTTCGTGTACGTACACTCGTTATAAAGGAGCATACCTCCAGCCAGTCATCTTCTGACCTTAACATATGGCTTATTAGACTTTGGGGGTTTGGTAAGTTCGCTATTCCCCCTGCAAAGCGCCTACAATGGAACATTGCGTGCTCCGTATCATCTTCTTCGTCTGGGCATTCGGGACAGAAAGGCGAGCTATCGTGACTAAATCTGTGAAGGTATTTCCTATAGCCGCCGTGCCCCGATAAGAACTGCGTAAGGTGGTAGTTGCAGTCCCCGTTTGTTCTTTTTGTCCAGACCTCGATGGTGGGGATCAGTTTTTGGGTCCATCTGCCTTTTGCCGTGTTATCCCACCTGGCTTGCCATAGTGCCATCGATGTTTCCCTCTCTTCTACTTTGACCCTTCTATTAGGGACCTCTTGCCGGTTGGCTATTTGCCTAAGGTAGATCCTTTGCAACTCGCTGGTACGAATGTCGATGGGGATCATTCCCGATATAACGCAGACGCAGACTGCTTCTTCGAAATTTTTCAAAATCCCCTTATTGTTCGTATTGCGCAGAGCCTGTATGCTGACGAGAGCTTTCTCCTTGTTTCGTTTGTTTTAGAGCCCCGGCCCAGATCGGTGCAGCATATAGAAGTATTGAGCTGACCACTCTGGATAGTAGAATCCTTCTGATATATCCAGGTCCACCGATGTTTGGCAGCATTCGGGAAAGAGCTGCTTGCATTTGTGAGGCCTTCCTGCCGGCGTACTGGATGTGCGTTTTAAAGTTTAGCCTGTTGACGAGCATTACTCCTAGGTACATAAGAGACTCCTTAGACCTGATGGTTTGATTCCCAACCCGGAAATTTTCTAATTCCACAGACTGGTTTGGCTGGTTATCAAGACAGCCTCGAGAAGGAGAGTCCCCCAAGTTTATCCACACCTTGAAAGCCTTCTTCTTCTCTCTGATAGCTTCTCAGAACTCTCCTTCTGTACCGGTTTCGAGAAGGAGAGTTCCAAAATGATTCCTGTCCTAAATTACGCGGACAGCAAATTCATATCGTCGAAAATTATAAATATCTGGGAGTCATCATTGATAGCCATTTTATCTGGAGTATGCACATAAATAAGATTCGCGCGAATCTAAAGAAGGCTATATTTGCTTTAGCACATCTACGACATCATGCCACGCCACAAATTTTAAAGCAAGTATACTATGCCTTGATCGAATCCAAATTAAGGTATGGAATACTTGCTTGGGGCAACGCTTCGAAAACACATCTTTAAAAGCTCAAGAAACTACAAGATTCAGCGTTGAAGCAAATAAACTGCAGATCTTTTCCTGAGGGTAGAAACTTTAAGGTTCTTAAGGTGCAGTATATCTTCAAGTTGACTGTACTACTTGAATATTATGACGATAATCGTTTTAAAAAGCCAATCAGCCATGAGAAGAATACCAGAAGACGTGTTCAAGCAATGTTACATGTACCCCTCAACTACAACAACTATGGTAGAAGACAGTTGAAATATTGTGTTCCTTCAGAACTAAATCTATTACCTTTTGATCTTAAAAATATTGCAAATTTTAAAACCAGAAAAAAAACGTATAAAATATTTTCTTTTAAATGAACAAATTTAAATTTAATAAATATACATAATACTCATTTAGTTATTAAAAAGCTCTAGCTCAATCAATTAAAATATTTGAAAATCCTTCTGCAGAAAAGCCATATTAAGGCTTCGCAGAAACTTATAAATATTTTCTTTGATAAAAATAAAATAAATAAAATAAAATAAATAAAAAATGTTTAACTGTTCTTACCTTAATAATGTTGTCTTAAAATACCTCTTTCTAAATCTCTTACAGTTGCCGGTTGACCCTCATCATCACTTCCATCGTCATCGATATGACTATCTGCTCCATCAACTGTACCACCAGAAAACATGTATTCCAATTCATTTGTGTCCCCACTTGGATGAACGATCCCTCTAGACAGGCAAAATCAAAGTGCAAATGAAACAAATTCAAATTTTTTTTTATTTATATGTTTTTCTTATTTATTACTTTTTCTTTTTGTTATAAGTAGGTGCATGTGCAAATCAAACAAACTACAAATAGTCGCTTAGTAAATATTAATTATCAATTTTCTTTTGTTTTTCTCTCTTTTCTTTGCTTGTTTTTTTTTTTGTTTTTTGTTTTTAATAATAATTTTTATTTTTTTTAAATATACATATATAATATATAGTTCGCAGAATACATATATCTATATATATATATATTTTTTTTTTATTTTTAATTCATACTTAAATTAATATTTGCTTATAGTTTTGTTTTTAAGATTGTTTTATACCTTCTGTTTGATCGCGTCCTCGTTTATTTTACTTTACCTTAAGAGAATGTGTTTTTGTTTTTATTTATTTCATTGATGTTGTGATACTATCTCTCTCTCTCTTTGGATAATATTTTAAATTGATTTAAGAGGTTTTATAATGTCATTTCATTATATTATTTTATATATATATATCTTGTTCGGTTTAATTTTTAATTGTATATAACCTAAGGTACTAAAATTGAATACTTAACATCTAATAAAGAAGAGAAAGAAGGTAAACACATAACTTATAAACAAAATGTATATATATGCATTTAATACCACATATATTTTTTATATAATATATTAGGTTTAATTTATATTTTTTTTATAATTACAAGTAATTCGCTTACAATTTTTTTATTTAATGTTCTGGTTGTTGTTATTTTCCTTTGGGAAACTGACTAGGATATTATTATAAATACATAGATATATATACACGCAATAATTTTTTTTATATGTATCTATGTATGTATAAGTTTTTTGTTTATCTATTTTTAATATATATTTTGTAACTACATTTTTTTTTCATTTCTTTTTGGTTTCATATTGCCACTAATGTTTTTTTTTTAATTATTATTATTATTATTTCTAACATTTATTATTATATTTTTTTTGTGTTTTAAATATTCGCTTAAAATTAATTATTATAATTTTTTTTTGTTAAAAAAAAAGAAAGATATATAGACTAGTTTAAATTAACATCAAATAAATTACATATTATGATGTTTTTTTTTTATATATTCTTTATTATTTTTGTTTTTTAGTTCTGCTGTATAGAACGGAATGGGTGTGTGTATCTTGTATGTAGGGTACTTGTGTTATGCTTTAATTTGGAAACAGCATCACATAGACAAGTGCGCGATATAGTTAAAAATAAATAAATAAATAAAACTAAAAAAAAAATTGATCAAATCAAAAGAATTTTTGTAAAATATAAAATCAATATTAGATCTAACGAAGTAGGTACATGAACAGATTAATGAAAATTGACTAGGCCCACGTATAGTAACAACAATTTGAACTATTCACTTATAAACTAAAAGCAATTAATATATATTATATTGTTTACAATTTTTTTTACTTTTTTATTTTTTTTAGATTATTATTGATATTTTATGTATGTCTGCACTTATTACACCCTAACCCATATCCGGCAGACTAGATGCCATTGCTTGTTTGTTATTTATAATAGAAATGTGTAGATTTAAAATAAAAAAAAAATAAATAAATAAATAAAATAAAATAATAAAACGACTATAGTAGTTTTTTTTTCGTTTTTTATAAACCTGCTTTAACACATTCACTGCCACGCCATTCAAATATGTATGGCTCGTCTAATTGTCAAATGTGACCTGGAATATCACAAATTTGCAAGTGCAATTTTATAGTTTTTTTTTTTTTTTCAATTTAGTGAAACCATTTCTGGTTAAAATCAAAAGGTAATAAGACAAATACTTTCTCCCTACATTTGATTTTGATTTTCGGATTTATAGTGTTGAATACAAGTAGAAAATGAGCAAGCGACGAAGGCTAACACGTGAGGGAGTAGCGAGGATCTGGTAGTGCAGAGAATGATGATGAAAGCGAGAACGATTTCAGCTCGGATGATTCTTATGACGATCCCTGATGGCTCCCCTCATCAGACGACGACGGATATGATGGCGCAGACGAGCACAAAATGGGTAATTATATTATACTTCATAATTTAGAAATTGAAGAAGAAAACGAAGATCTTTACGAGCTTCTGGAGGACGATAGCTAGCTGTGAAAATGTTGCAGATGAACAGTAGACTGACTATGACGGGAGACACAACTCTTTTCCCTTAGGATTGCAACAAACGCTTTCATCAGATTTTACTCCCTTAGAAGTATTTTAATTATACGCCGGGGAAACTGCCCGACTGCGGAAAAATTACTCAGTCCCGAAACGACCACAAGCCTCGGATACGGATGAAACAAGGACAACGAATTTCGTATCTGTAGGTACGTGGAATGTTAGGTCCCGTAACAGACGCAAGTGAGGAAGTTTGACGTCGCACGGCTAAAATCGCAAGAGATCACCAGATCCCTCTCCAATCGAGTATCTCTAAATCTACCAAAAGGTTCTATGCAGCCAGCATTAAGCATTGAAGACCACTGGCAACATTGCCAAAAAGCCATCATAGACGCCGGCACTTTCACTTGACCACCACAACAAAACCCCTGGTTCGACGACAAGTGTCAGGGCCGGCAAGTACATGCAGTGAAAAAAGAGGCACACAAAGCGGCGCTGCAAAGAAGAAGAGAAAAAATAATGAGTATAAAAAGCGCTCGATCGAGGAAATAGAGAGATGCGAGGGTAAAAAGAACCTGCCAAGTCTACAGAGCCCGAACTGAAGCCTGCAAGGACGAACAAGGAAACATAGTAGTATAGTAGAATCGCAGTCGATGCTAAGGATATGGAAGAACTACTTCTGCAGACTGTTCAACGGCGATGACGAACTAAATCCCGCTGTCAGGCCAGCGGACGATGAAGACCAACAATTCCGTCCACCCGACCTGGACGAAGTGAAGATAGCCATATCTTAGCTAAAGTCCAACAAAGCCGCTGGAGCAGATAACTTAACCACCGAGCTATTCAAAGCGGCAGGCGATGACTTGGTTAGGAGCATGCACCAACTCATCTGTAAAATATGGTCGGGTGAAAGTTTGCCCGATGAATGGAACCTCAGCATTGTTTGCCCGATCCTCAAAAAAGGACACCCTCTGAACTGCGCGAACCACAGAGGTATTAGTCTTCTTAACATCACGTACAAGATCTAATCTGCCGTAATGTGTAACCGCCTAAAGCCTTTCAACCTAATTGGTCCCTATCAGTATGGCTTCATGCCAGGAAAGTCTACTATCGATTCACACTGCGGCAAATCTTGGAGAAAACCCAGGAATTTGAAATCGATACCCACCACCTTTTCATTGATCTTAAGGTCGCCTACGACAGCATTATAGAGACGAGCTATATAGAGCAATGTCTTGTCTTGGGATGCCAAATCCCTGCCAAACTCGTCCGTTTGTGCAGGATGACAATGGAGAATGCACGCTGCTCCATCAAGGTCGGTAAAGAACTCACCGAGACTTTCGATGTCAAAAATGGATTTAGACAAGGCGATGCGTTGTCATGTGACTTCTTCAACATCGTTCTTGAAAGAATAGTGCAAAACTCAAACGCTAACACCAGAGGCACTATCTTTCAAAAGTCCGTTCATCTACTCGCCTACGCCGACGACATTTGTTAGCATTGAGACGGAGGCGGCGAAAATGGGTTTGTTGGTCAATGAGGGCAAGATAAAGTATATGCTGCCATCAAGAAAGGACACCCAACACCGACGTCTCGGACAGAGAGGTGGTTAAGGACTTTGTCTACCTAGGTTCCGCTATGAACTCAGGCAATGACACCAGCGCTGAGATTAAGCGAAGAATAACTCTTGCCAATGGTTGTTTTTTTTTTTGGGCTAAGAAAGCAATTGAGTAGCAAAGCCCTCTGTCTAACAACTAAAGGGACCCTTCATAAGACCTTAATCATCACAGTCCTTCTCTATAGTGCAGAGGCATAGACTCTATTAAAAGCAGATGAGGTCGAATTAATGAGTGGAAAAACACCGACGCCAATGAAATAAAAAACGTTTTTCTGATTAAAGATGTGGATAGGTCTTGTAAAAATTGGGCCACTTGCAGACAATTGGTCAACCGATTTTATACTTAGCTTTCAATGCTTCATTTTGAGACAAGTGATAAAGGAAATCGCCTGAATAAAATTCAGACCCTTCTTAACATTTTTAACAAAAAAAAAGTTCACAGCATTATTTTACCCCGACGAAGACTTAGTTATCGTTGAGACACTCATTCCGTGGAGAGGTCGACCAAATAAATCCCATCGGCCGGCGTAGCCATAAAGCCTTTCAAACTACTTGACAGCGAATGTGTTAAGGCAGTTGTAAAAGTTTTTCTTAAAAAAAAATTCAAAGAGTCTTCGAAAATGATTGAAAAAACACTGGAGAAATTTGTTTGTAGGTAAGTGGAATAATGTAAATGTGTGTAAGTTCGGATGGATAGGAAGACAGTCGTTAGGGCTATCGTATCACAGTATTTGCCTGAACGATATCGTCAACGATACTTTGGTGAACAAAATAAATTATAGTCTGGAAGAAATCGTTTCGACAAAATTCATTTTAGCAAATACTAGAAGTGTGTTTTCTTCTTTTTGCTTTCAAGTCGTTATTGAAGTTGTGTCTGTTTTTTTCTGAGTCGGTCCTTAAGAAACACGCATTACCAACTGTTCGCGATGACTTAATTCATAAGAGTACCGTGCATGGAAAGAGTACCGTCAGTTCAAAAGAGCTAGTAGGTACATAGCAAAAGGCATTTTAGAAATGTCCTCCCAATGTTTGTGAATTTGAACCACTTATTTGTAGTTTTTGAATAAATAAATTAAATAAATTAAATAAATAAATTATATAACAAAAAAAAAAATAGAAAATAATAAATTAATAATAAAAGCATGGTATATAAGATTAATTTTGAAATTTTAAATTTCAGCTTTTGCATCTTTGAGATACGTTGATTTGGTTTACATTAATTGGATTTAAGTACATATATATTTTTTTATTATTTAATTTTTTTGTTTAAATAAATTATAATAATTGTTATTTACTTTAATTTGTTTTGTTTTTTGTATGAATTTAGTTGTATAAAATTTATATTTGCAAGCAATTTCCTTTGTGTTCTTTCATGCAAATTCATAATTGTTTTTTTCTGTATTTGCAAAGCTTAAGTGTTTTTTTTTTTAATAATTACATGAGTTCTGTCTTTGCATAATTTTCGTTTTATTTTTAGATTAATATGATTCAGCTAGAAATTGTGTCTGTGTGTTTGTTTTTTTTTATTAATAAAATTTATTTAATGTACACTATACATAGTCATTATGTTTTGTTTTTGATTATTATTATTATTTATTTATTTATTTTTAATTTTTGTTTGTATTTTTAATAATTACTTTGTTGTATATATATATACATAATGTGTATGTGTGTGTATATATATACGTATATAGTAAAGGGCGGGTATTCACCGCAAGGCAAATTAGTTTTCTTTAAGATACAAATTTTATATATAAATATTTTTATAAGCACGTCATTTGAGTGTGTATAAAATTATTTATATAATTTATGTGTTTGTTTATTTATTTTTTTTTACATAGTTCACTTTAGAAAAAAAAGAAACACAAAAATAAGTATTCATGAGATCTCGCCTAAATATTATGTGTGCCTATAATATTGCTGAGGGTATTTTTCTTAACTCAAGTAATATCTTGAAAAATGCAGTTGTTTTTTTTTTATATAGAAAATGGAGACGTTGATAGAAAGGCAATACTACGAACGAGTTAGTTTTTACTCAGTAACAGAGGGATAGGTGCGAAAGACAGGTCCTGATCTATAAGAAAATTTTGGGTTTACATTATTTTAAGCTGGCGAAAATTTTATCATTGATTTTATATTTTAATTATTGAATAAATGATAAAACTTAGGTATGTCAAAAGTAGATCCAAATATAGCGCCATCTACCGAAGAGCACAACCGCTTAAAGCAACGTGGTCTGACACTCACCCAAGGTATTCGCCTCTCAACATTTATTCGTAGATCAAGATGAGTTTTCATAAAAATTACAAAATTCAACATATTTTGAAAAATACATTATGGGAAATTAAATTGACTGTATTTTGAGTTTAGTTAATAAATAAATAAATAGTTAGCACAGCAGGGGAGTATACATGCTAGGCCTAGCTTCTCACAACCGTACGTTTGTGTGAGTATTTATTTTTGGGACGAATGGATGGGACCTACAATTTTATTCCGAGTCTTTTTCAGGACAGTTATACTCTCGGATGTTTGTCAGACGTTCGGGAGAGGTGTGTGTCCGGAACCTGGGACCCCTCGCACAGAATTCCAGCACACTAACCACTGCGCTACTGCGCCTACATTTATTATATCACCATGTGAAATGGAACATCACTGTGGCAAGTATTTGGGAAGTTTTAGGCAATTTTAACATTTTGCCCCTTAAGAAAGGGGTTGAGGAGTAAAATACTGAAATAGGCCCTAAACCATCCTGCTGCATAGACTAACACAACCTACGAGAAGGGTTCAGTAGGATTGAAAAATAATCGTATCCTTTAAAAACCGTCAGGGCCTGAACCAAGCTAAGAAACTTCTAGAAAACTATAACCTAAAAAGATTCAAGGCATGAATTGGTCTAAGCAAAGACAACCTAAGAATCCTCATAGGTCTCCTAACGGGACACTGTAGACTAAGGGAATATCTGAGGAAAATACGGCTTTATCAGAAGAAGGTCTGTGCAGATTCTGCGATGAGAACGCAGAAACCCCAGATCACATTTTGGAATTAAACATCTGGACAAGTATTCAGATTCATAAAAGAAACTGGACAGGATAAAGTGCTCTAAAGTTGATATTCTTGCCAAGGCTAAAGAAAGAGCAAAAACCCCCAAACACGGTCTGTACAGCTTGTAAAATAAACCCTCTAACTTGCGTGACTACGATTATAGAATTGAACTGTGCTTAGATGAGCTAATCTTTCGGTCAGGACAAACTCTTACTGTCAACTATGAACAGACATCCTCTGTTCTTGTGAAATGCTACAGATGGTCCAATAATGCAATATGCAGCATAGAAATAACCATAAGACAAAAGGCGAAACAATTAACGCATTGGTGGAGATTGAGTAATCCAGCTTACGCCAATGATCGATTTGTCAACACTCGTGGCTTACTTCAAGCGTTTGACTGAGCTCAATAGTAAATTTTCTTCGATTTTTAACATTGGCTTAAGGGCAAATATTAATACTAAGATTCCATGGGAGTAATTCAGCTTAAGCCAATGTGCGATGACAGTGAATTTGGTCCTCCTTCATTTTTGACACTAGCAGCCAACATAATTATATTCAGGATCCACGGAAGTAATCCAACTTAAGTCAATGTGCGATGACATTGAAATATGTCTTTGTCCATTTTTGACACTTGCAGCCAACATAATTTTATTCGGAATCAACGGGAGTAATCCAACTTAAGTCAATGTGCGATGACATTGACTAAACTAAAATTTGTCTTCGTCCATTTTTGACACTATGAGAGTAGTTCAGCTTACGCCAATGATCGATGACATTGAAATTTGTCTTCGTCCATTTTTGACATTAGCAGCCATGGAAGTGTGATTAAATTGAATTTAAATTGTATCTCGACACTATAAAGCTTTTCGTTCATTATAATCAGACACTAATAGGACACATTTCTATACATGCGGAATTCATGGAAGCCAGCTTAAGTCAATGTGCGATGACATTGAAATTGTATAACAAGTCATTTCTGAACTAAAATAAGTTTCCATCCATATAAGCCTCACAAGTTCGTAGTATTGCTTTCAAGGTATGATGTATGAATTAAAGTTTTGAAAGTTATTAAGTGTGAAGATCATAATATGTGAACTGATGAGCACACGGCGATGGCCCAAGGCGGAGGGAAACAGAGAACAGTAAAACATGTATCTATGACATTATTATTATTATTTTTAACTAAACCAATGAGTATCAAGAGTATTATACATTTCCTATCCACCAGGGGGTTAGCAGACTATCATCACTTTAAGATCTTCCAGATCATCATTCAAGTACTCAACACAATCGTTGTGTGCACTCAAATGATTGCTATGATCCTTGACCAACAGATCGTCGTGATCATGGTGATGATGGTGAACAACATCATCATCATCGATATCGCCAATTTCTACGTCATTGTGATGAGTAACGACGGCGGTGCGACGACCACCAGCAATATCATCTTCGTCATCATCGATGACATTGTTATTGCAACTAATTAATATCTCATTTGCACTATTTTTCAAAATAAAATTCGATAGATTGCCACTGGAGGTGTAATCGTCGTCAACATCATCGTCAACGATGTTGTCATCGTCGATAATCGTCACAACATCGGCCCGTTGCTGCTGTTGGATTTGCCGATGGCGATGATGGTGATTCGTCGTGTGATCACTCAGTGATGCATCACCACTTTGAGACTGATAATGGTGATGCGGATCTTCGGGAGTAATGTACTCACTTGAACAGTCATCTGTGTCTAGGTCGTTAATGCTATTGTGATTATGATAGTGTTTGCTGTTGTTATTGTTATTGTTGTGGTTATTGCTGGTCGCATTGGTGGCTCCTCGGGTGGTGGTACCACTGCCGCTTATTACTGTGATCGGTGTCATTCGGCTGCTGCTGCTGCAATTGAAGTCATCTATGTAGACTGACGCCAGAGTTGGTGATCGTGTCCGTAGCCGTTTGGTTCGTCGTAGGCTGTGATTTTGCTGCTGCTGGTGCGGATGATGATGATGGTTGCGTTTGCCATTCAAAGTGAGACCATCGTTGATGTCATCCTCATCATCATCATCGTCGTCGTCGTTGTCCACTCTTTGGACACTGAGTTGTCGACGACTGCTCCGAATGTCAGTATGACAGTCGAGTTTGTTTGTGGAAGGTATCCTTGTCAGGGTTGCACTTGTTGTTGAATTTGGAACTATTATTGTTGACTTATGCGATTTGTTGTATTGCAGGAGATTCTGCAGTTGATGCCTGTGTTGCTGGCTTTGTTGTTGTTGGTGTTGTTGTTGCTGTTGTTGTTGTTGTTGTTGCTGTTGTTGTTGCTGCTGCTGCTGATGATGATGTTGGTGCTGATATTGATTGCTACTGCTATTCGCCGATAATATTGCACTTTCATTTCGGACTAGATATTGTGTTGACTTATTGCTATTTTGGCTGCTGTTGCCACCTCCCCGTATTACAGTGATTGTCGCATGTTGATTCTGATGCTGATGCATATGCTGGTGCTGCTGTTGATGATGGTGCTGTTGCTGCTGATGGTGGTTCGATTCATTCGAATACATTCCATACAAACTCAAGTCATCATCGCAGAGTTCGGCCGCAGTATTGTTCGCCGACCGACTGGTACTTTGCTTCACTTGTTGCTGCATGTTGCTGCTGCTCAAGTTGTATTCATTGTCATTGTTAGCACTGCTGCTGTTGTTGCTCGTCACTATTCTACTGTTACTAAGACTGATTGATGGTTTCGTTAGCATTTCCGGGGAGGCAGCTGGGTTATGTCACAACATGTCATCATGATCTGGATCAGTGTCATGATCTTGATCCAAATCGAAGTCATCTTGTCCCAAATCGAGATCCATATCAGGATCGTCATCAAGATCCAGTGAATGCTGATTACCTGGCGAGAGGGATGATTGATTCATGTGCTTGGGATCTTCATCTCGCCACTTGTCCATCGAGCGGCGACGAGCATTCATGAAGAAATTACCAACTGTTGTTGGTTCCAGTCCCAGTTGTCGAGCGATTGTTACTTGCATTTCTTTTGATGGACGTTTGGTTTCCTAATCAAATAAAAAAAAAAAAACAAACAAACAAATAAATACTATTGAAAGAAAAACTAATAGAAATGGCTTACCTTGAAGATGGCTTGAAGGGTGCGTCTCTGAAGATCGGTGAACACCAGTCGAGGCTTCTTAGGCGTTGGCATATGCTCGATTTGAGGTTCATCTTTTCGCCGGCATCCTGCAAAGTACAGAAAACGCACATTGTACATAGAAATTACGGAGAGCATGGGCGTATGTTGGGCCAACTAATGATATTGAGTCAGACATATGGCGTTTAGGCAAAATCGAGTTTTAGGCCAATCAAATGATTTCTGATTAAACTTTCGAATCAATAGCAAAGAAGCGGTTTATTTACCGAAAATAAGCTGCACAAGGGCGTTTTATTGCACACACATGTAAACGCACACATGTGTGCGCTATCGATTAATCTTTACCGCGGACATTTTTCCACTTTTTCAAGTCGAATCAGCTAAACTGCATATTCTACTGTAAGGCCTTCGTGTTGGGATTTAAACGCACACGAATGTGCGCTATAAACATCGTTCTGAAAATGCATTTTTCTAATCGAGAAACTTTTCTAATGGTATTCAAACAATTATTTTTTTGAGAACCAGTGCATTACCCCCGTGTCTGGCTTATTGATGCGATTATTAAGTTCGCGATTGGTTACGAAAACGCACAAGAGGTAAAGTTCCTACAAAATAAAAAAAAAATTAATAGGTGGCGCAACAGGCGGGTGACAACCAAGACCTAGCTTTTCACAACCATTCGATTTGTGTGAGTTTCTATTTTTGGGGCGAATGGAAGGGACCTACAATTTTATGCCGAGTCCGAACGGCTGAATTGAGAAGCTTTTTCATGACAGTCATACTCTCGGATGTTTGTCAGACGTTCGCGAGAGGTGGCGCACAGTCGGTCCAGCACACTAACCACTGCGCTACTGCGCCCAAGTTCCTACAAACAACAATACAAATTCTTCGCATTGTAGGTGCAAAACTTGAGGAGAATCCTACTCTGATTTTTGTATGGGCTCGCTAACGCACACGTGCGCTATAAACACCGACAATGCAAAAACCCATAAAAAAGGAGTAGATGCTTATTTTTTGTGAAACATTTTTAACCTCTCTCTTTACAACTTCAACATAGAGACAACGCCAACCATACGTCAGATTCGATCAAATAGAGGGAGATGAATATTGAAAACAACCATTTTTGACAGTTAGTTTTCTATACTATCAAATAAATATTTACCTGTTATTGCTGGTGTGTAGCCGGTGTTATTATTATTGCCTAAAATTGTGATGTAAATAATTTTATATTTAGTTTAAATTGTATATTCAAAATATTGTAGTAAATTGTTTTTCAATTAAATATTGTTTTTATTTAGTTTTTAAGCAAATAAAAAATAAAATTTGATGATCTCCCTCTATTTATTTATTTATTTTTCAATTTTTATTTTTTTTGTGTAATGAAAATAGAAAGGAAATCAACTCTCAATAAATATAATAAAAAAAACGATTGCAACACTTTCAAATGAACTTACCTCCTCTTTGTGGAATTTGAGCAGCTGTAAGAGAGAAAAAAGAAAAGTTTACAAAAATTAGTCGAATTATTGTTAAAAAAAAATACATTAATCCCTGTTATGATGGTAGTGTACTGCTTGTCGATGCAGACAAGACACTCTAAATGATCTGTCAGAATTGACTGGCTGAATGGAGCCTAACATAAGCACCTCAGAAGGAGGATGTTAAGTGGACTAATTAACTGGATTGAATCAACTGTGCCGTCAAAAGTTAAGGTGACATGAGCTAGTTTGACATATTTAAAGCTGAAGTCAGTGAGGATTTTTCACGACTCGTCAGGTCAGTTGGTCAGTGATCGAGATCCCCTTTATTGGCCAACGGCAGCTATCATATCCCCGAAGTGTGTTACTGACATGTAAATAACCAGCCTTTTGTCCTCCGATCAATCCAGAGTCTGACCCTCCAGGTTGGGGTTTGTGCGTGGGGCTAACTACACGAACACATGAAAAAAAAATCAACGGTTTCGAAGCAACCATTAAGAGCTTCGGATAATGATGAATTTAGTTCTGACGACGCAGCAGACTTAGGAAGTCTTGACGTATGGATACGTTATCGTGAAGGTCTTATGACAATTCTCATCAAGGCAGATGATTCAACCAAAGACTGTTTCTACGAGTCTCGTGACAGAACATAATGAGCTATGTCCTATGTCCGAAAAAGGTCGAATGAACGAAGCAAGTCGAGACCGACCGACGCTGAAAAAAACTGTCCTTAATTGTCAGTCGTCAAAATATGCCTTACTTCGATGCCGGACTCTTAGGGATATCATAGCCGACGATCTTGTCACAACTTTGTCAATTCTAACGTAGAATGGAAATCTCTAAATGCCTCAGGCTAAATGCTAATCAGGCAAACTAAGGGACAGTTGTGATCTAAAAGCCTAAATTTGAAAGACCAACTCTAGCTCTAGTGAATGCATCGAATCTAGACTGTAGTCGAAATTTTCTTCGCAGCTCTTTTCGATAAAGGTGCAGGTATGAAGAGTTATGTCCGAATGAGTAAGGGTGTTGATATATAACGAAATAGTACAGTCGAAGGCTTCACCAAAAGGCGCTGATTGATTTCTGTGTTGCCTATCAAAACCGTGATCACAGAAGTTCTTCTGGCTGAACATCCGTCACCTTCGATATAGAAAATGGAATATCATTGAAAGGAGCGATTTTGCGCGTGTCTAGATCAAGAACCGGGCTTGAGAATGACAGATCCATTGCTTTGACCAGTTGGGATATTAGTCCAATGCAAAAGGACAATCGCGAATCGTAAAACTAACACCAGAATATGTAAGGTCGAGCAGTTATTTCTCCGAGCGGAGAGGTCCAAAGCTTGCTTCAAGCCGTCAGATAGGTTTCCTAGGTAGTCCCTAGATAAAATGGCTAGATCAAGTCCGAAATCTCGTCTCCAAGCGAATTTACAGTCGGTGGCGTAAGATCGAGAGTCTTGGAGAACCCCCGGTCCCCAACCCCCTTAAGCAGCCTAATGCACCCGCGTGAATAAAAATTAAATGAAAAGCCGGACGAGGGCTTGTACCAAATAAAGGGATCTGCCAGACTAATTTGATTGTCTATACATCACACATTCAATCAACTCATTTATGGCCATTTCGTACACATACAACTCGTCCATTCAACAACTGAACTTGAGGACAACTCATCTATAGGACATTTCATCCACAAACCCTGGTATTGGTGTTTGTGGGACAGCTAGTCATTTTTGGACATCTTGCGTACAGCTTTTCCTTGTAAACCCATTCCTGAAGTTGAATTAAATGTCCGTGGATGAGTTGTCTTGAAGTTGACTTGTCTCCTGAGTGAGTTGTGTGGGAATGAAACGGCCATAAAGTTGGATGAAATCTCAGCAAATCACCTGTCCTTAAATTTGATTGAAATAATTGTTTTTAGAAACAATTCAGAGATTCCTAAATGTTCCTAACCTAAATTGATGTTACAAAAATATTTAAGGTAGCTACCTAATCAACAATAATTAAAATTATAATATTTCCTTTGGAAAATGCCTCCGATACCTGTGAAAAATATTTTTGAAGGGTTAATCCACTTACTATCGTCTATAAATGAAGATTTTACAAGAACACAAAAAACAAACTCAAAATACCCCCAAACCAGAATAGCAGAGTCACTTTATAAGATCTGACATCTGCTAAGATGTGCTTCAATATTGGCGGCATCATTGTGGCTGGTGCATTTGACATCCTTGATATGTCTATCGCTACCCATATAATGTCTATCCAAAGCATAGACTATTCAATGAGGAGCTGTAATGCCTCTGTCTCAAATAAATTCCTGTTTTCTCTTGAAGTCAGGAAAGCAATATTATCGGTATGATTAATATAGCACTTACCTTCTGCATCTGAAAAGAAACAAAGGAAGCAAGAATTATAACAAATCACGGCCAGAATTCTAAGGAAGCTGCAAATGCCACCAACAAACAAGCTCAACGGCAATATAATGCGTCTCACTTATATAGTGGAGACTTTTGCTAAAGTCTTAAAAAAAATGTTCACATTCAGATACAAAAAGAGGCGTGGACAAGAGCAAGACAGATATGGCAAACAGTTTAAGTAGCTACTAATTTATTTATAACCTAGGAAAGATATTGTATAAAGGGTTGAAAGGGATTTGATTTAGAGAGAAAATTCTTGGTGTCCCTTAACATAATAAAGGGTTAAGGGTACAGTTGTACTCCTATATGAAAGATGCATTCATTTATGCCCACCTTTTTTGCAGACGAAGCGAAATATCTTTGCCAAGAGAGGGTCCAAAAGGCTATTGTCGCGGAGCAACGGCCGCAGATCAAGGGTTCGATTTCGACTTGCAGTACCGTCTTGTGATTTTTATTTTAATTTTATTTTTTTAGTTTATTTGGATATTCTGCTTTAATGTCAACCGTCCAAGGACCCTACAAAACTTGAAACCCAACATCCAGGGAGAAATTCCCAATAGCCGTATTGGCAATTTCTTCCCGGATGTTGGCTTTGGATGTTGGATGTTGGCGCGAGCTCCCTTATTAACCTGGACAAAAATAACCTAAGAAAACTGACAGGAGGAATCAGTGGAGATTGCCTCATGACAACACGTCCTAACTGCATTGACTCCCACCGGATCCTACATGCAGACTCTGTCTTGAAGGTGACCAATCCTCTCTTGACATACTCGTCAAAATCTTTAGCAAATCTTAAATATCCTCAGAGAAGATCTTCGCCTATCTAACTACCACCGGAGTGAAAACATACCTCTAGGACCTTACCAGGTAAGAGAAGGCTAATTCAAAATAGGTTGTAGGAAGGCTCTACGATTTTATGCCGACTCCGAACGGCTGAATTGAGAATCTTTTTCAGGTCAGTTATACTCTCGCATGTATACTATACGTTCGCGAAAGGTGGCGCAGTAAAAAAAAAACCTTAAGATGTAATTTGTGTTCTTCCGGGGATCAAAACTGAGATCCCTCGCACAGCAGTCCAACCACTGAGCCCATACCAGTGAAGGGCTTGAGTGGTATACACACTCTAGAGCTACGTTTAATCCCCTACTTGGGTTCGGGAGAGCTACCCATTAACCCCCGTTTTCATTCAATCAAAAAGCCGATGGCGTTCGTTGATTCCCTAAATGAGTTTTGCCATTTTATCAAAATCCGTCTAAACATTTGTTGCTGCTGCTTGGGACTTGTTGTTGTTCAAGTTGGCTTTATTGAAAAGTTTTTAAAAGGTCAAGGCACCCTTGGCATTTATCTTCTTCTTTATTCTTATGAAATTCTAAGACGCAATATGAGGGAGTAAATTTGATACTTCGAGACTACATACGTCAGTCATAAGCATAACCCTCGAGCTATACAGAACCCGCTGTTATGCTCTTTTATGTCATTCAACTCAGAATTTATAACGGTTTCAGGGATCCCTTTTCCTGCGAAGAAGACTCTGCTCACTCCAGCTTTTTACTGCATATCGTGTAGGAAACGTGACGGTCAATCGAATATACCAACAAATTGAAGAACAAAGAAACAAAAAAAAAACCTTCAAAGTGCATCTAGGACACTTATAGAATATATTTCGACGTGTCTATGACGCGTTTCAATATCGAATGAATACGTCTTTCAAAAGAAAGATGCTATTCTGTGTAATTTAATTTACCCCACCCACACCCTTCTGTTTGCATAGTTACCCCCTTTGTTTTGTTATCCACTTTTGTTTTCTGTCCTAAAGCTTATACTAAACATGTATTTAGAGGATACCTGCCGGTGGGTGGTATATGTAAATAGAAATCAGCGTCCGTCATGAGTCGCTGCGTTTTAATGGCGTTGATGGGCTACAGTGCGCGGCAACTTTGAGTGAGACGATACAATCATGAGCGAACAACTGCGATGGGTAGAGATTTTCTAAATGAATGACTGGCATTGGGTAATGGGTATCCTTCATGAAGGACATCTTTCAATGATCGATGACAGTTTTTGCTGATAATATTGTAACGATGCGATTTAGATGGGATAACGAGGGTCTTCTTTAAAACTATTTATGTTATTAAATTTAAGAGTATGAAGAGTCCTTATAAGTGTTAGGAGCTAGTTTGTGCATTGAATTTTGTCAAGGACGACGAAGAAACCGTTGAAAGATAGACGGAAAGAAAATGTTATTCTGAATACGAAATGTGGTTTTTAATTTGATTGGAAATCTGAAGCTACCCTCGAAGGACCATGAAGGACCTAAACTGACCGGAAGTACCCGTTCTATTTGATTGGGACCCAAGGTGCCTGTTAGTCTGTTATGTGTCCGTTACAGTATGGCCGTAATAATGACGTTAAATACATCTTTCCACTTGTTTTATGAAAAGGGGAGGTCTCTGACCAGTTGTCGCAACAGATATACAACAAAATAAGGACAACAAGATTCGGATCTGTACGTGAAATGTCCGGGCCTTAAACAGACCGTCTTGGGACGAGTCTCTGTACTAGTTGGTAGAGACCCTGAACAGCAACAAAGCCGGTATGACACCCAGGGAAAAAGATAGAATGGGGATAGTCCAACAAAGGCAAGAAACTTCTACGGCGACTGCTGCATGGAGCATGGTCAGCGGCTATTTGGATGGGAATCTGTGATTAGAGCAAGATTTTGGCAGAAATTCTGGTCACATCAGGGCCAAATTTGAAAGCATCACACTGATCTGTGATCCACAGATGAAAAGGATGACACAGAAAAAGAAGCTCTTTATGATCTGCTCAGCTGCTCTATAGAGCAGGGTCAGCGTCTATTTGGATAGGAATCTGTGATTAGAGCAAAGTTTTGGCAGAAATTTTGGTCCCATCAGGGCCAAATTTAAATCATCACGCTGTTCGATGCCCACGCATCCACAGATGAAAGGGATGCGACAGAAAATAATTTGCTCCAGAAGACTTGCGACAAGTGCCTAACTACGACGCATATCAAATTTGTTTTTGTCGAAAGATTCCCTTTGTCGACTTTAATGCTAAGATCGGAAGGGAGAGCATTTTCGACTGTACAGTCGTTAAGCACAGCCTCAAATGTCATCATTGTCAGCACACGATTTTCACATCTCACAAGGGGTCTTGGCGGTCTCCAGACCGTTTCCAGTGTCTTGGATGTCGAAAAGTTCCGGGTGGCCAACAGAGTATCCAAAATACGAAAGCGGCTGTCCAGATTTTACGTAGCAAGGCTATTGTTGCAAGAAATCAACAGAACTTTTGCCGGCCCCGTCTGCCTAAACCCCTCAGCATAGAATTAATGACAACACTGCCAATGTGCTATCAAAAATGTTGCCACCGATATTATGGGCTTTACTTCAAAAATACAACAAAACCCCCCTTGATGATGAGTGTGGGTTGGCGCAAGCACCCAAGAAGCAGACTATCAGTCAATTTCAGCAGACCAATACTAGAGCTGTCCTCGAAGTCTGCCGCCAAAAAGAACACATCGCTTTCTTAGTAGGAAAAATACATTCTCTTTGACTGGTCCGCAATCAGCCATGAGAAGGTGATATCTTCTTAGGTTATGTTAGGTTAGGTGGCTCTCTTAATAGAACATTAAGACCTGAGATGTAGATCCATCGTGAATCCACATAAGTGAGGGGATGGACAGGTAGATAAAATTTCCGGGCCGGACTTAATAATGGCCTTGAAGAGTGACTGAAACAGTAAGGCCTATAGCCTCTGACAGCCAATGTCGGTGGAACGTTCTTTACCCGAATGGTGCGCCGATTAATATCCTTCAACTTATTGTAAGCAACCTTAAAAGCCTCCTCCAGAAGGATAGATTTTATTGATTGAACTTTGCCAAGGTTCTTATAATTATTTTTACTTATGTCCATCCAACAGGGCAGATTTAACTGAAAACACCATCTATTAGGGCTTAATGCTGATAGCGGAACTAACTTAAGAAATGTAACTCTTTTGACCACCCTCCAAGCGAATGAATTTTTTAATCAAGCAAAATATCAGTACTCACCCGCCATTCTCAGTGCTGACATCCGCTGAAACTCGGGCTCCTGCAACCACTTAAACATCCGTCTAAACGTCTCCCGACCAGACTTCAGCTTGGACCATGGTTTCGGATTCCGTAACAAATCGGACAGCGTCCCTTGTGACCGGCACAATACGCGCTGAGCAAAAATCGCCTGTGGAATGCTATACCGTTTGAGTTCCGCCGATATCCGTTGGGCCAGTTCTTTTGTATTGATCTCCTCCACGTCGCTGGCAACGGAGGACACTGTCACCGGTGTACCATTGCCGTTATTACACACACCGTTGTTGTTATTACTGCTATTGTTGTTATTATTATTGTTACTATTATGGTTGTTACTATGATTGCTATTGTTGTTATTACTATTACTACTATTACTACTATTATTGTTATTTCCATTGCCATTGAGCAAATGCATGCCGGAGAGACCGTCAGATGCATTTGTTGACGCAGGCGTTATCACTACTCCGTCTACATGCAGGTCAGCTAGGGATGACGACGATGACGTTGAGATACCACCACCAGACTTATTCGTTATGACGTGATGCTGTTGCGAATGTAATGATAGAATCGGTGGTGAGGGCGACTGCACCACGGACGACTCTCTGTGCACGTGGTGTGTTGAGATTTGTACTAGGCCACCGGAAGCAACGGAATGTGACAGTGGTGATATAACTGATGAATGCGGCGTTATTGTTGCCATGCCGTTGATTGAAGGCAGCGTTGATGCACTGGTGAAGCTGGTGACAATGGTACTACCGCCAGGTGAGTGCAGCGACCCCGAATGCGGTGACAACGTTGTCGGACTATGCTGTGTGGAGAGGTTTTGTCGGCCGCCAAGCATGTCACGATGGCCGCCATAGGGTGACTCGTAACCCGCCGGTGACATACTCTTTTGCGGTGAATGCAGCTCAGTTTGACTGTAGGAGCTTTGTGGCGAGAGCGGACTATGCTGCTGTGACATACCCATGCCGGAGAGAGTATTCGTCGGTGACGAGGAGTAATTGTGCGGTGGTGACATTCCCATTGAAGGTAGCTTATCATAAGCGTACGGTGAGTTCACCCCGCCTAGGCCCAGACTAATGCCCATGCTTTGGTGTTGCATCACTGTGAATGAGCCGCTGACATTGCCCGAATGGCCGCCATAGGCGAATTTTTCCGACATTGTCGATATGGGTGGCAGAGGTTGCAATGGCGTCAATGTCGCATACGACGATGTCGGACTAAAGCCGGGCGGAGACATTCGCCCTCCGTTGACTGACGTCAGCGTCTGGTAAGTTGGTTCAAGGGCGCTGTCAATCATATCAGATGAGGACGGTGTAAGTTTGCCGGGACTCAGGATCTGTGAGTCACGCGAGTCGTCTTGCGGTTGGACGATAACGGACAGGGTTTCGTGACGACCAACCGCCTGTTGGTTAAGTGTCACCTCAACTTCATCAGCAGACAGCGGATCCGACGACACCACCACGTCGATGTTGTTCACCTTGTGCTCCTGTTTGATGAGCTCCAAGTTATGCCCGTGATGTGAAATGATGTGCGAGTGCCCACTCAACGATGACAGGGACTCCAGGGTGACATCCGAGCCGGCGTAGTCATCGTTCGTTGAATTGGAATGATGCGAACTATGATGCTGATGTTGCTGATTACCATTATTGCTGCCGTTATTTCGACTGCTACCACCACCACTGTTGTTGTTGTTGTTGTGATGATGATTGTGATGCTGGTGATGGTGGTGTCCGTTACTGTTTGCTTGTTGTGATTGCTGCTGGTGGTGATTATTATGGAGGTGATGATGATTGACATGCTGATGGTGGTGCTGCTGTTGCTGACTAACATTGGGATGCGTATGCTGTTGCTGATGGTGGTGGTGTGGCGATACAGAAGACGTTATACCATCGATTATGGTGCGCACCATAACAACTGTACCGCCACCATCGTGATGATGGCCCCCACCACCAGAGCCCGTCGACAGGTCCGAGGTATCGATGACAAGTTGCTCGCCCAACGATTGTTGGTCGATAATCTCGCTGATCGATTCCATACTCATTGTGGACGAGATGGTTGTTGGTATCCGATATTGGTGACGAATTTTGATTTTTTTTTTCTCTTCTTCACTCCGGACAAAGTCTTATCAATCTATAAATTATCCTACATTAACACAAACGATTTAAATTATAATCCCTTCTGCTACACACTAATGATATATCACAATTATCGACTGAACCATATAACGATTGCTTTGGTTGTTGCTGAGTCATGAGATCCTTGTTTTGCTTGGAGTTACTTAAGTTTCTGATTTTGTTTCCAGTTTCTTGTGTCCGAGGTCTTCAACTATTGTAGGCAGCAATTTTTTTATTACAACTTACTGTGATGACCGTACATCTGTAAATATATAGAGAAACAGTTTTTTTTTTAATTAAGATCTCCTCCTGGGTAGGGGGTTAGCAATAAACTGAGAAATTGACTGCTGTCGAGAATTTACCAAAATCATTCACACTAATAAAATAAATGCAAAAGTATTTCTGTCTGTCTGTTTGTAACTTCTTCACGGCTAAACCTTTGAATCAATTGTTATGTGCTTTGGCAAAGAGATAGTCCGAAAGCTGTGGAAAGACATAGGCTACGGAATATTTACGAGGGGGAAAGGTTTTTGTCAGTATTATTACAAATGTAAAAAGAAAGTAGGTGACTCTGTCTGTCTGTCTGTCACTGCTAATCCTCTGAATTAATTGTGAGGTACTTTGGCAACGATATAGTCCAACATCTGAGAAAGGACATAGGCCGCTTTTTTAACTACCATATTTACGACCAAAAATAGGGGAAACAAGTTTTTGTCAATAAAGTAAAAATAAAATAAAAATTACAAAAACAATTAAAATGATATTTCTCGACAACTGTAAGAGTGGACTTTAACAGAAGAACATTTGGCAAAGTGCTTCGGAAACACAATAGACATTTATGTTCCATATTTTCCGTCTTAAGTTGCAATAGGGGCGAAGATATAATTGCTTAAACATTTTTATTTCAAGATTTGCGTCTTTAGAATGTTTTTTCTATAGGTGGTGCCACGCCCCTTATCCCAACCCCTATATCGCTAAGAACCCTCTCAGAAAACACACGGATGTTCGACGATCCATGGATATCCGATCAGATAAAGATTCTGGTAACGTAGAAAAAAAGATAAACAGATGCATGTCTAAGCGACAACATTAGACTTCACTACTCGTTAGGCAAGCTATCCTAATGGCTGCCGAAAATATTGTAAGGAATAGGTGGCGGGGTAGGAGTATCTGCCTTGCTTAACCCTAGACTCTACAATTACCCCGCAAGAATCACTCTTGCCAAACGCTGTTTCTTCGAGCTAAGAAGACATCTAAGCATTAAAGCCCACTCGTGCAGAACCAATGAAATATTGTACAAGACCTTAAACATCCCGGTCCTGCTGTATGGTGCAGAAGCATGGACCTTATCGAAAGCTGATGAAAACCTCTTGGCAAGCTTTGAGAGAAACTCGACGGAGTTTGGAGGTGAAGATTCAATGACGAACTATATAGCGACGTTGACCTAGTCAAAAAGCTCAAAATACAGCGACTGAGATGGCTGGGTCACGTTCAGCATATGGACAACAACGCACTAGCCCGACGAATCTTTGAGTCCACCCCTGAGGGACAGAGGAAGACCCCACCTCAGGTGGCATACACAATTGGAGAGTGACCTCAACACTCCGTAACTTGAGTCAACTAGCTAGGGACCGAATTGGCTAGAGGGGCTGGTTAATTGAGGCTGTAGTCCACCCCGGACTGTGAGCTACATCTAAAGAAAAAAGAAGGAAGAATAAGCATAATCAGGAAATTCGTTAACAAAAACTGCTGAAAAGCTTTTAACCCATTTGTATCAGCTGCAATGGTACCGTCAATAACTATTGGATATAGGAACAAAATTAGCTCTAGATACAATTCTATAAATTCTTCCTAAATGACATTTTTTTATTTTTAATTAGATATAACAAATACTAGAGGCAGATAATTATACGAAGCATTTAAAGAAGATGGCGGCAAATATCACTCAACGGGAAAACCTACCTATTGGCCAACAGATAGGAATAAAACCCCAGATCTTGTCGACTTCTTTATATCAAAAAATATATCTTCGAATAAAATAAGTGTAGAAGAAGGGCGAAATCTTCAACCAGATCATTCCTTTATACTTCTTACACTTGGCGATAAAATAATAATAAAAGAACATAACCCAAAACTAGTTAATAGGCTGACTGACTGGAACTATTTCAGAACTGACTACTTGGAAGAAAAAGTATTCAACTATCAACAGCTATTCAAACAGAAGATCAACTAGAAAAAGCAGTTCTCACAACAACAAAAAAGATCAAATAAAACTCTTATCCACGCGAAATATGTGAAATTATTACAGAAAAGAGGAAAGCTAGAAAACGCTGGCAACAGACAAGGGCGCCACGTGACAAGAGTACACTGAACAACTTAAATAACAAGCTTAGAAAATCTATTATAGAATTCAAAAACGAATCTTTAAAAACTTACCTTACAAGCGTTACAAATGATGATAGTACTGACTACTCGCTCTGGAAGGCAACAAATAGGATGAATAGGCCAATAGCTCATATTCCCCCAATAAAAACTAGAGAAGGTAACTGGGCGAAAAGCAACCAAGAAAAGGCAAACACTTTTGCAGATTATCTTGAAGGCGTATTTAAACCTTATGAAGATAAAGGTTATCAAGGACTCGAATTAAGGTGCGGAGAAGTTAGACCTATACAGTCGGTAACAGCTAAAGAACTTGCCAAAGAAATTAAAGAAGGCATAAATATAAAAAAAGCCCCAGGGTATGATTTGATTACAGGAGAAATTTTGAAACAATTTCCACGAAAATTTCTGGAAAAACTAGCGCAGATTATAAATGCTGCATTTAAGTTGAGATATGTCCCAAGCATGTGGAAAGTCGCTGAGGTAATAATGATACCAAAACCAGGCAAACCACCTAACGAGGTAACCTCATATCGCCCAATATCTATACTACCAATGTTGTCAAAGTTATTCGAAAAAATGCTGGTTAAACGCCTACAAAAAATAATTGACGAAAAATCTTTAGTCCAAAATCACCAATTTGGATTTAGAAATAAGCACTCTACAATCGATCAGGTGCATAGAATCACAGATAAAATCGAAAAAGCATTCGAAGAGAAAAACGTGTGCTCTACAATATTTCTTGATATAGCACAAGTATTCGATAAAGTCTGGCACAAAGGTTTGATCTACAAACTACAAAGGCAACTGCCAAAACAATATTCGACAATTCTGGAGTCATATATATCAGATCGATTCTTCAGAATTAAACAAGAGACAGAGTACTCAACATTAAGAGAAATTAAAGCTGGTGTACCACAAGGCAGCGTGCTAGGTCCAGTGAAACCACTATAGCTACTTTTACAGATGACACAGCTGTCCTTGCTGTGGGATCAACTGTCGAAGTAGCAACAAAAAAGCTTCAAAGGGCAATAGACAATATTGTATTGAACAAACAAATGTCAGATTGGATTTAATGTCCATATTAATTTTACGTATAAAAACGCACCATATATTCCAGAGATATTCATCTCTGTCAAATTATAATAAGTTATTGCTATACAAGTTCTATAAGTTGCTGCTATAACCCTAGCGGCAAAGGAACTAAAGAGACGACACATTGCCGACAAACAAATCACTATATACTCTGACAGCCAAGCGGCCATAAAAGCCATGAAGTCAGTCGTTGTGAAGTCGAGGGCATACTGCATAATGACTTTTGCAGAAGCTGCAGAGACGTTGAAGAAATAGAATCTGTTCGTCATCTGCTTTGCGAATGTCCAGCCTTTAAAAATAGTAGACAGAGGATTCTCAACAGCTTCTTCTTCGATGAGCTAGAGGATTTGGTGAATGTTGATCTTAAGGAACTCCTGAGATTCATACTCAAATCGGGGTGGTTCCAGTAGATCATCAAACTCCACTTCCCTTCGGTTGCTCCCAGGATAGGCTGAGAATCTGGATACAAGAGCTTGTGTAGTCCTGGGATTAATACCAAATCTAGGTGACTCAATAAAGCGGTATACTCTTTGTCTCCAACAGGTATGAAATGAAAGGTTCCCGTGACTGGACACAATGGACCCAACTGATGGTCTACGTGAAGCTGTGGCAACCGCCACAAGAGCACCCAATTACCTACCTACCTACCATACAAGTTCTAAGACCAGTAAGGACCTACGGGATCCAGTTGTGGGCATGTACAGTACATGGCAAACAAATTTGCAAAAAATTCAAGTTTTCCAAAATAAAGTACTAAGTACACTTGGGTACATACGCAACGCTGATCTACATAGAGATCTTAACATTGAAATGGTTGAGGAAGAAGTTAAAAAAGTTGCCCGAAGGCATAGAAGTAGACTTCTTAACCATGTTAACATAGAAATAACAGAACTTTTAAATACTGACAATGTAATCAGGAGATTAAGGCGGGTAAAACCTCTTGATCTTAGCTAAGACCAAGAAAGGTAATACTTTCAACTAAAAAAGTATAGAAATTCGGCAAACGTCGGATTTATCCTCGGGTTTAAGACCCTCACTATTGTAGAAGCATCCCTCGCGTAATAGCTCTGCAATGTCTTTCGATGATTTTTCCTTCCAGCGAATTTCCATTACAAAAAAAAATTAGATATATAAAAAAAATACCGAACAAATCTCCGAAAGCATCCCAACTGCTAACAAATTTTGTCTTTTCCTAATTGCAAATTAGTCTTAAAATTCGTTTGACAGCTAAAAAGGAAGCTTATAAATACAAAACCCCATTTTGATGCGCATTTCTTTTCAAATCCTCTCCTTGGATTCGCCTTAATCCCTCAAAAGGAAACTAACGACAAAAATTATCCGACCTTCAAGGCCACATGTGATAAGGCACAGTTCTCCTATCTGTCATATTAAATTCCAAAATAAATTCCATCTTCTCACAATCGCACCGAAGATTAATATATTCCAACTGACGTCATAGAATTTCCCTTTCAAACGCAATTCATTAGTATGTCCCAAACAAAATAATAACAACGTACAAAACAAAACAAGTAAATAAAAACACAAAAAACAAGAAAAACATTAAAAATCAAGAGACACTTACATGGAACAAAACAGTCCATCACCGCACAAACACCATAAAAACTATTTCACTATACAAGTTCCTTATAACAAACACACAGATACACAGATACTAACGTAGCAACGAATAAAAAAAAAATAAATAATTATTAAAACAATAGGCACAGCGCATAAAAAAAACTATATTTTCCTTCACTTACATAACAAAAAAAAAAAATAACCTCTCTAAATATTTTAATTTTAAACAATCACATTATATAAGTTATCACTTGTATATAAATTTAAAATTTACATTTAACTGTGTTTTGTGTTTATCAAATTAATCAACGTATGTATTGGAGGCATAAATTAAATATGCACAAAAACAACACAAGTATAAATAAAAAGAGGAAAAACGATTTCAAAACCACAAGCTTTGACGTTTCAATTGACATTTACAACTTTGGAAATATTTACAAATATTTTGAGTTTTGTTTTTTTGATGCCTATTCTTATTTACAGAAAAACAAAAATAAACCGAAGAGAAAAACTTTATGTGCGGTAATTTTTTCACATTTTCAACACATCATATCGTGGTGTTACTACCACGTGGAAAGGTTTTTGCTATGCCCCCTTGCGCGCGCTCGCAATCACAATGAGCCATATCATAGCGCACGCATACTACAGCATAGTAGTGCGAGGGTGGGCGTTTAGGAATAATTTGTATGGCGAAAAAGTTCTTTTAAATTTTACCCCCCGAAAGAGGTCTGTACTTCTTTTGATTTCTCTCTCATTCGAGAGAGACACATACAGGGGGTGAGTGGGTGTATAGTCAGTCGGATTTGTAAGTGCGTCATATAAGGATTGAAAAACTGACGTTTGGCGAAATTTGTGCTACGATGGACATTGTTGCCGTGTCGTCGCGTGAATGTGGACAGATGGGAGAGACAGAGAGACAGAGAGACAGAGGACCTGTTTAAAGTTAGAAAACACTGAGACAGAGGGTAGCTATAAATCATACACACACACACACGCATAAACATTATTGTCATTTTTATTGTTCGCATATGTCAAATCAATGTGACATTAATTGACATAAAACAACGTGTATTATTTAAATTATTGATGGTTTGCTAGATCTAATGATGTGGCTGGTTGAACGAGGCCAGATTTATTGACAGTTCATTAAGTTTGTGTTCCAAAAGTTGGCAATTTCCTTCCAAACATCGCTTTGGTTGCAACAATGTCCATAGAAGTAATTGCCTCTTTTGTGCAACTTGTGTCAGGATTTCAGGATGGGCAAAAAATCCCCCAGTAGAGACTTTAAAGTGATACAAGACGGTAATTTCAGAAGTAGTCAGTTTTATTTCTTTTTCGGATAATGGGGTTTGCCAATTGCCAGGAATTTCGCCGCATTCTCAGACTTACTTACAGTTGGGGGTGAACCTAGGCCTCAAACTAACAAGGCTCTCCACTTAGCGCAGTCCTTAGCTAACTGCCTCCAGGTCGCCATCGACTTGCCCGTGCCAGCTAAGGCGAGGTCTTCCTCTACCGCGTTTTTCCTCCGGGTTAGACTCGAAAACTCTACGAGCCGGAGCATTTGTTCCCATCCGCTTTACATGTCCTAGCCACGACTGAATCTTAGCTTTTTGACCATTTCGATGTCGGTGTATAGTTTGTCGTTGAGTCTCTTTCTGCAAAGCCCGTCAACGCAAACGGGACCGAACATTTTACGAAGAATCTTTCTCTCGAATCGACCGACGATATCTTCATCCGCTTTAGACAAAGTCCAAGCTTCAGCGCCATAAATCAGGACTTGAATGATCAAGGTCTTATAAAGAATTTCCTTAGTTGTTCGGGATAGGCCTCTACTACTCGATTGCCTTGTTAGCGCAAAGAAACAGAGGTTGGCAAGAGTTATTCTTCGTCTACTCAGATGTTGTTGTCAGAATTTATAGCCGAGCCGAGGTAGACAAAGTACCTCACTACCTCAAAGTTATAGCTGTCGATCATGAAATTTTCCCTTCTTGTTGACAGCATATACTTGGTTTTGCCCGCTAAACCATTTTAGCCACTTCCGTTTCTATACCAGCAATCGTAACAGTGACAGCTTGATGTGTTCTGCCAATTGTGTCAATATCATCGGCGTATGCAAGTAATTGGATGGACTTTTGAAAGATCGTGCCTTGGGTGTTGGCCTGTGAGTTTCAGACAATTCTTTCAAGCGCATCACCCTGTCTAAATTCTCTTCTGACATCAATGGTTTCGGTATAAGGTCGCTATCGACCTTGATGCAGCAGTTAGCTTTCTCCATCGTCATCCTACACAATCGAACGAATTTTGCAGAGTTGCCAAAGCTAGACATGGCTCTGTATAGCTCGTCTCTATAGATGCTGTCGTACACGGCTTTGAAATCGATGAAAAGGTGGTGGGTATAGATTTGGACTTCTTGGGTTTTTTCCAGGATCTGCCTAAGTGTGAAAATTTGATCGACGGCGGACTTTCCTGGCCTAAAACCGCACTGATAGGGGCCAATCAGGTCATTTACAAAGGGTTTGAGGCGTTCACACAGTATGGCAGACAGGATCTTGTATGCGATACCTCTGTTGCTGGCGCAGTTGAAGGGGTCTCATTTCTTGTGGACCGGGCAAACGATGCTGAGATTTTATTCATCAGGCATGCATTCATCTGACCAAATTTAGGAGATGAGTTGGTGCATGATCTCTACCAGGTCATCTCCACCTGCTCTAAAAATATCGGCAGTTAGACCATCAGGCCCTGCAGCTTTATTGTTCTTTAGCCTGGATATTGCTATATCCGTACTTCGCTTTGGTCAGGTGGACGGACCTATCTATCGTCGTCTATATTGAATGGTATGCTCTGCCTTACAGCGGGAATCTGGTCGTCGCTACAAGGCTGTCATAAAACTTCCGTACATTGTTCCTGGAGTAGAAGCTCTCAATTTCTTCGATCATACGCTGCTCGTGCTCCTTCTTTTTCTTTCTGAGAATCCGATGTTCCCCTCGTCTCTTTTGCTCGTAGAGCTCGCGAGCAGCTCTAGTCCTCTTTCGCAACGCCGGCCGCCGCCTTATACACTTCTTGTCTTGCTGCGTTTGCTAGTCGACATTGTTCATCAAACCAAGGGTTTCATGGTGGTGGTCAGGTGAAACCCAGCACATCAGTCGCGGCCTTGATAATGGCTTTCTGGCAGTGTTGCCACTGGTCTTCTGCACTAGCTGTTGCTGCGATAGAACTAATAGAGAGGCATGGGGATACGTGATCGCCGAAGATTGTGGCCGTCTCTTGCGATTGCAATTTTTCGACGTCATACTTTCTCGCAGTATTTCTCTGAGATTTAACGACGAACTATACAGCGACATCGAAAAAGCTAAGAGTCAGTCGTGGCTACATGTCGTACAGCGGATGGGAACAAATGCTCCGGCTTGTAGAGTTTTCGAGTCTAACCCAGAGGAAAAACGCAGTGGAGGAAGACCTCGTCTCAAGTGGCACGCCCAAGTCGAAGGCGACCTGGAGGCAGTTCACTGAGGCCTCGGTTCACCCCGAACTGTAGAGCCGCCTAAGAAAGTAAAAGTAAGTTAAACCTATTTCGCAATTCCTTCAATGAGTTGGCTTTGTAAGCCCAAAAACTTGAACTCCCTTAATCTGCGATAGCCCCTTTTAAAATTTGAATCTAAATTCAAAGGTAGTTCTAGAGCATCAGAGTGAAGACTAGTCTCATGTTTCATTAGGAATTGTATTTCTCGGTTCACTTATCACTCCGACAGTCAATCAGCGATATTATTCTAGAACACCTGCAGGCGCTATATGAAGTTGTGACAGGTGACAAATGTCCAACCCACATATACATTACGACTAGGGGATAACATAAATTGGATTCAGAATGACAACAACCAAATGCAAAAGAGAGAAGCACTCTACAACAATATCACACCGCATTCCATTTAGTTTGGATATTCAAAAAAAATCTACCCCTCATTAAAAGAACGAAAATATTCTGTCAATTCCGAAAAATAATTTACACTTCGGTGCATATTTTCATGGAATCTCCCTACAGTAGTTAGAGAGATAGGATTTTCACTTTTGCTGCTTAATTGGTTACTTATCTTATTTGTTATTAATTCTTATTATATCTGGTTCCGTTGGTATGTACGTTCTTTCAAATGCTTTCCTTTTATACTCTGCCAAATAAATACATGCAGACCGTGTATACGTACACGGGTATATATGCACAGGGAAGGAACATGCGCATTATCAACCCTTACTATTGTGTAATACTTCCTCTTGCTTTATTTTTATTATTATTTTATTTTCTTGTGTTTTCCATCTAACATACGTTATATTTTCCTACCCCTAGCCCTATCTGTATGGCGATTATGAAATAGAAGAAGAAACTGCAGATAAAAAGGGAACATCACAAGAGAAAGGGATCAAAGAAGGTTTAATGTACAAATGTTTTTGGGGTAAAAAAAAAGGAAAACTTAAATTTAAGCACAAATTTAAATTAAGGTTCAAGGTGCTTGGATTTCTAAAAATATATAAAAAAAAAACAACACAACCATCAGGGAAGTAGAAGTAAATAATATTTCAGTATTGGGACACTTAGGGGATGTACCTTGGGTTCGTTAAATTCTAGGTAGGTATTATTTACAGGGTGCCTTTGCCGTCCTTTTGCCTGCACATGTGCTATGAAATTAAATCTTTTTATCGTTGCATAGACAAATTATGGAATATCCGAGCTCATTGAACTTTTTTTTTTTAATAATAATATTCGCGTTTAGGCCTTAGTGGACCAAAATGGAAGTGACTGTCATAATTTTCGAATTGGGGCTCTGTAATGCTCATCTCTGGAGGGTTCTCTTTTGTCAGTATATAAGTTTGAAGGAAGGCGATTTTTTTTTGTCAAAATACAGACCACTATCTAAACACTTTTAAAATTACCAAAATCTTTACGACAGTCTTTCTGGATAGGATCAGGCATGATGAAAAGAAAAGATTGCGACATTTATTACAGCTGCAACAAAAGACTGCATGTATTAGGATGCGGATTCGTTGTGGGAAATCGGCTTAGGACAAGTTATTGACTTCAAGCCGATAAGTGATCGCCTTTCTGTGATCCGCATCAAAGCTACTTTCCAAAACATAAGCCTAATATGTGCACACGCGAGGCTGACGAGGCTGAAGATACCATCAAGGAGGAGTTTTATGAGCTCCTGGATGGAGCCTACGGAGCCTGTCCGGAGTATGATGTAAAAGTTGTACTCGGGGATTTCAATGCTAAACTCGGAAAGGAAAACATTTTTGGCGGGTTAGTTGGTAAGCACAGAATCCACGAAACGACAACAGACAACGGCTACCGACTAATCGATTTTGCTGCAGTTCGTAATACGGTGATAAGTAGCACTAGGTTTCCAAGGCTAAGGATCCACCCAGCAACCTGGCGCTCTCCAGACGGTCGAACCGCCAACCAAATCGACCATGTGCTAATCGATGCGAGGCACGCATCCATCATCCTCGACGTGCACACATTCCGAGGGGCAAACGTCGACTCTGACCATTTTCTTGTCGCGGCTAAATTCAGAGCTCGACTGTCCAACGAGAAGAAGCTGCGAACCGCCCAGAAGAAGAAATTCGACGTTGGACGCCTTAGCACACCTGGAGTAGTCAGAGCCTACAGGAAGCGCCTGACTACGAAACTCTCATCTGTGGACTCACCTACCACAAACGTCAACAACCAGTGGTGCCAGTATCGCGACATCATCAAGGAGGTAGCAGAAACCACCGTAGGGTACCAGCCACCCCAGAGAAAGAGCCCGTGGTATGATGATGAATGCGTGTACAGGAAAAAGGTGATAGAAGATGCACACAAGAAAGCGCTGCAGCGCAAAACAAGGGCAGCAAGAGAAGAATATCGAGCCAGGAGAAGGGAGGAAAAGAAGATCGTGCGTAGAAAGAAGAGGGCTTACGCAGCTTCCCAGCTCAAGGAGATCGAAGAGTCGCGCGATCGTAATAACATCCGGAGGTTTTATAAAAAAGCTAAGCAACTGGCTGCTGGCTACAAAACCGGAACGCAGGCTCTTCGAGACAGCGAAGGAAACTTAGTCACCGAAGCGCGGGGAATACTAGATGTGTTTAAGCAGCATTTCCAGCAGCTGCTTAATGGGCATCATGTAGATAGAGTGATAGGGCAAGAAGAGAACCCACGTCCAGTCAATGAAGAACTAGTTCCACCACCTAGTATAGAAGAAGTTGGCTTAGCTGTAAAAAAGCTTAAGAACAACAAGGCCGTAGGCTCTGATGGACTACCAGCGGAGCGCTTTAAATACGGTGGTGATGTTTTGGTAGGGAGCATGCACCGAATCATCAACCAAGTATGGGTGGAAGAAAACATGCCCGATGACTGGACTATCAGCTCCATATGCCCCACCTACAAAAAAGGCGATCCTATGTCTTGCAAGAACTATCGAGGCATATCCTTGCTAAATGTCGCATACAAGATCCTATCCAAAGTTGCTACATCGGTTTGGCAAAACAATTGGGTTCAAAACTCCTAACTCGAAGGACGAAATGTGTGCTCTAAAAACCCTTATCCTGCCAGTTCTGCTTTATGGCATGCCAGAGCACTTGGTCTGGACAATTGGAAACACCGTGCCCGGGATCGTAGAGGATGGAAGGCTGCAGTGTCTCAGGCAGAAACTCTTCACGGGTCGGGAGCCCGATAAGTAAGTAAGTATACAACTTACATGCTGTCAACGAGAAAGGACTTTCAACAGCGGCGACTCGGACAAAACGTCACATTCTGGGATGCTTTGAGGAAAAGATTCTTCGAGTGATATTCGGTCCAGTTTGTGACGATGGAGTGTGGAGAAAAAGATTCAGTGACGAACTATAAGGGCTATACAGCGACGCTGACCTGGTCAAAAAGCCAAAAACTCAACGGCTGAGATGGCTGGAACAATCCACCCCTGAGGGACAACGCAGCAGAAAGAAGACCCCACCTTAAGTGGCGTGCACGATTGGAGAACGACCTCAATCAACTTACTGTGCGTAACTGGTGGCAGTTAGCGAGGGACCGAGCAGGCTGGAGGGGCTTGTTGGTTGAGGCCGTGGTTGAGTCGCACTGTAATACAGCTCACACATTTTGAAATGGCAAAAGTAACACATATCTGCAAGCATCTTGAGGCGCTGTTTAAGCCTTAGGTATAGAGTCGACTTTTAATAATAGAAATATTTTTTTTATGTGTCTACACTAACGGCAGTTGAACTGTCAAATGTTGTGGTTCAATTACAATGTGAATATGATTTTGCGATGAACTTCTTCATTTTCTTCCATCACGTCCATTAGAGCCGCATTCGAGAACGTACATCGTTTCATATGATCAAGCGGCTTTAGTTTTTGAGACAGTTTGATCTTGTGAGGGTGTAGGCCAAGATACTTACGCAAAATTCGCCATAATGTGTTCTGGTTCTTGAGAATGCCGTGAAATTGACTGATTTGGCTCGTTTGCAACGGACGGCTCTACGGAAGCAATATTCGTATAGTCTCATTGGCACGGCAACATCAAGCACTGAATCTTCTGACTCAAATTTTTTCACTAGGCTATGAATTGCTTGTCTACTGGGACGAGAATTGGCCGAAAATTGGCGGTAAAGCTTCGTGTATTTACTGAATATTCTGACATTGACAGTCCGGTAATCGGTTTAAGGGTGCGTTCACACTGAAATTTTGAAGTTGTCAAGACCCGAACAAGAACTAGATTTATGGGAAATTATTGAAATACTGGACCGTACAAAATGAGCCAACGGTGTTCCGACACTGGACCCAAAAATTCTGGTTTGGTAAGCCGATGGTTCGGAAATTAAATCTGGAGTTCGTGCTGGTGTCTTTGGACCCAACACTAAAGTTTTGATAGATACCTATTTAGGAATTATCTTAATAAAATTAATTTGTGTCTGGAGACAGAATGCAGGTTCTGTCTTGAGGAATCCTCCGAGCACATTCTTTTCGATTGCCCGGCAATTCATTGGTTAAGTCAACGTGTCTTTAACAAAGGATATACGTTTACCAGCCTTTATTAGCCTATAGAGGTAACCCGTCTTTTAGATCAGCTCTATTCCTCTTCGATAAATAAATCTTTATAAGGTCGTAGTATTAGCCAGGGAATTATAGAAAAAAAAATATAATGTCGATCGGTTAATTTCGGTGAGATTTTAGGCCAAGAAAGTCAACCATCAACTTAATCTTCAGACTCCGTCAAATCTTTCAGAGCGATACACGCAATCCCTTTATGGGATTTGACGTCACCTGTACGACAGCGTATTTAGGGATGAATTACGAAAAGTCACGTGAAAATTCGGCAGATTGGGGATAGAGAAATCGCGTTGCGCATCCAAAGTCGGAAGAAACACCTCTGAACCCTTCTTAATTTCGAATAGGTTGAAGCAAAAATGACTTCTTAAACATCATTCCTAAAGCAATTCTCGAGCCAACATTTGAGGTACATATTTTTCAAAAGTCCCTTCAACTACATACTTCCATCCGTCGATGATATTGACCCATTGTCAGGGGAACGTAGCGAGCTGTCCGTGACGCGCTTGCAGCGAAGAGGTGTCAAAACAGATGGACAGATATGACTTCGAAGTAGTTGCAGACTTAGTCTATCTAGACCCTAAAACGTTAAGTCCTCCCCTTGCAATCAAACAAATAATAAACTAGACCTTATTCATTCCGATTTTGCTACGTATTTTGTAGAAGCATGGACCTTATCGAGATCTAATGAAAACCTCTTAGAACGTTTTGAGAGAACGAATCTTCAAATAAAACAGCTGAGTTGGCTATAGGTCAAGTGGATGATATGGTCAACCAGTCTGATGAGTCTGATGAGCCACACTTGCCCTGGGGCACAACGAAGCAGATGGCGACCCACCTCATATATAGCTTCGCACATTTGGAAAGCGGCCTTAGCCAACTTGGTGCGCACCTACGAAACTGAAGGCAGATGGGAGGAACCAAGCTGGCAGAAGAGGCTAGTTGGTTGCGGCTATTGTCCACCCCGCACTGCAAGGCCGTATGGGCTGAACTTGCCAATCTTTTATTAATATTTAAATGCAATTGTAATAACAATTACCAAGTAATTGCATTACATTATCAATTACTTGTAATCATTTTGAAATGTAATTAAATTTTCAATTACCCAAATTGGATTCAGATATATGTAATATGGGCCAGCTAAACAGTGGCAATAGTGGGACTGAAAATAGTGCAAACTTTGTTGACAACCATAGCAACTTCCTTACTGGCCTTAATTCCATGCTTGCCTATTACACGTTACTCTCAGTTTGTTAGTAAAAAAATGTAAAACAACTTAATTCATTGTAAATCTACTTTTGGTTAGTTGCCCTTGCCAGCAAAGTGCTTACCAACCTACTAACAAGGTATATTGCTAAAAAAAACGTACTAAAAACATTTCTCACCGCAAAGAAAATATTTAAATGGGAGATTGTTTTATTGTTAATAATTTTTAATCTTGTTTAATCTACTCAAAACCACTTATATAATTTATCTACAATAACAAAATGTTAAACGTTTTGCAACACGCAAATGTTTGGGTAGTTGGGCAAATGTCTATTTTATAATCGAATCAATTTTACTAAACACTTCAATCAATGGATAATTCATCGTTCAAATAGTAGTCACCTAATCAACCATAATCACACGATGGTTAACAGTGCTAACAGCCATTTTAACCCATCGATGAAATTTGCGATGGATACCATTAAAATTATTAATTCATTTTCAAAGTCAATTATGGCCAATTTAAAATTATTTTTTGGGCAACCATTGTTAGTCCTATCTACGTTTACAATAAAATTGATTGCACCAACAAAATTGTCCCAAAATTCATACCTCTCAAGTCCATACTCGTGGTAAACTTCAGCTGTCATCTGTCAAATTGGCAATTGCTGGAAAAAGTGCGACCAATTCGAAAAAAATTAACTTATATATTATTTTGAAAAATAACTATAACGATTGACGATGACGAAGGAAAGGACCCTCCGATAACTTCGACAAAACATCACAATGGACTAATATATGAAGTTTGATGAGTGGACATTGTCTTCCTAGATTCTGGTGTGAACTCAATTAATAAAATGAGGGTGAAGATCAAACGAAGAATTATTTTTATCAATCGATATTTCTAGGGGCTAAGAAGAAAGTTGGACCACAAAGCGGGGTCTTAGTAACTATCCCCGAAAAAGGCGCAGTTTATTCACCTTAGGATTTTTTTTCCACTCGCGAAAGTCCGACAAATATCTCGCAAAAGATTTCCCATTCAGCCGTCCTAAGGGTTTAAACAACAAATGGGCTGCCAAAAGCAGCTGAAAACACTCTCAGTTCCATTTTCTATTGAAATAGCTTCGAGGAGAAGGCACTTCAGAGCAATATTTACAATTAATCCGTGAAGACGGCTAACTTATATGGACTTTAATGCTCCACAAAAGGTTCGACTATACTTTTCGACTTTGCGTAATATGGTACGTTAAAATGGGGAACGCTAGTCATGGACCTGGTTGGGTTAGATCCCCTAGCGACATCTACCGTGAAAAAGAAGAAAATACCTCTCATCTAGTTTAGATGCTAATTTTGTAAAATTGTTCTTGCGATTGGCATAATAGGACGTGAACAGCTTTCAGAGAGTCGAAGTACATTATTTTGCCATAAGCTCGTAGATAAGGCCTTCGATCGACTCATCCGTGAATGAATTTGTCTCTATAGACAGGAGAGGGATTAACCCGAATAAAAGTCTAATCATGACGCAAGATGTATTCTTCATAGTTCACAAGGGGATATTCTGACTACTACCGTAGGTACATCTTAGAAACATGGTATCCAATTAAGGCCGTTTGAGAGGCTAAGCCGCTTGAATTATGCCGACGACATCTGTTTACTGACAAGTGCCATAACAGCGCAATGACATGTGTCACAATTTCCGGACGTGATTGGAGAGCTGACTGTGCAAGACAAAAATACTGCAAACAGACAGAGCTCAGCACATCAGCGAATTGACGAGCTCAAGCCTCTATCTAGGTCTGTCCGATGTAGACAAGGATTTCAGCAGCAAAATAAGTAAGGCCTGCAGCGCCGTTGGAATGATGTCTTCAGTATGGACCTTCCATCAAAGTTGACTGCATTATAAGGCGCTTCGAGTCCACTTTTTAAATCCACACCCCTAGGTAAGCTTGGAAAGTTTCTAACGCTTTCTCGAAGAGGCTGCATGTGGCATATAACTGATAATAATCTATATGACGAAAATGGCAATGAATGTCGTGGATGAGTTCTTTCAACGGAAGCTATAAAATACACCGCGAGTTGTTAAGACGAAAAACTACATAGAGATTAACAGTCTTGGCCGTCGAAGCAGCTATCCAGCGTAAAACTTTGCCGTACAACTGAAATATCTGGTCTAGGATCTATGAAGATGGACGAGATTTTTAGCCGGCCCTATGACCCTTCTGGAGTTAAAAGACAAATACACATGCTCGACTATAGAGTGAAGCGTTAAATAAATTGCAATGGCCAATGCCATCTACAATCAACATTAAATATTCCCTGGTGGGCAGATTAATGACAGATCTCGTTATAACTGTCATGTTGTGTACTTTGACAGTAGACACAATTTTGTTGACCCTAGAAATTGAATAGTTGATGGCTTGATGCCCCAATGACGTCGTTAACAAATCTAGGCCCAATGTACATGGAGCAACTGGAAAAAAACTGATCAGCGATGCGAGTTGGTAACTAGTTTGCTTTGAGTCATACCCTGTGTAATTAAAATTGTGTGACGCACACGACGCTACTGGTTGAAAACTCATTTGCGATTCACAAAAACCAGTTTGTAACCAGTTGTCTGTTGACTTACATGTCGGGTTGCCTATTGATTTCAGTTTCTAGTCTGCTGAAGATGAGCGAACAACAGACCAACCTGTTGCTTGTGGGGGGGAAGTTGAAAAACATGACGACACTGAACGAACTAGAGATTTACATTGGTGTGATGAGTTTTCTCGTGTGTGGAGTCAAGTCACCGCTTAGTCCGTAACTGGTCTGTAACCCGAGTTGCCAACCGGTTTTTTTTTTTTTTGCAGTTGCTCCGTGTGCATTGGGCCTTAGCAAAACTTTATCGGGAAAATTTTTTAATGGAATTATTTATAAGGACCATAATTGGGTGGCGTCACCTGAGCAGGCCTAATTCTAGCAGAGCACTATTGGCATATAAATTGAAGATCTGGCTACGCTAATGGAAGGAACATTTTTGTGCCCTGCTTAATGAAGATTCCAATGAGCAGAATTGGTCGGTCTAAGGATTAACTCAATTTCGACCTCCAATGTAACGAAGAAGCGACAGGTATAGTAATTACGGACTACTCCTAACAAGAAAATCGGCAGGAAACGTTTGGTGAGGCAGCTCAAACAATATGGGCCGATGTGAGAGTTATAATGGTTAGTTTTTCCGGACTCTGATGAAACGAAAATAGAAGTGAGACTTCTAATGGCTAGTTGGGCAGTTTTTCTCAGCTCAGACAGAAACGACAAATTGAGACTTCTACTGGGTATTTGGGCAGTTTTTCCTAGCTCTAGTGCAACGAAAAAGCCACAGATCGATGGGCAGACAGAATGAGACAAAGTGAGACTTCTAATGGCTAGTTGGGCAGTTTTTCTCAGCTCCGATGAAACGAAAAGGCGACGGACCAATCCTAATCAAAAATCGACAGAAAATGGCAAAGGATAACGAGCTCGTTGAGACAGCTTAGGCAGAATGCGACAAATTGAGACTTCTACTGTGTATTTGGGCAATTTTTCCCAACTCCTATGAAACGAAAAAGCGACAGATCAATGGGCGGACAGAATGAGACAAAGTGAGACTTCTAATGGCTAGTTGGGCAGTTTTTCTCAGCTCCGATGAAACGAAAAAGCGACAGATCGATGGGTATAGTAATTACGGACTAATATTAATCAAAAATCGGCAGAAAATGGCAAAGGATAACGAGCCCGTTGAGACAGCTTAGGCAAGTTACGACAAATTGAGACATCTACTGGGTATTTGGGCAGTTTTTCCGAGCTCCAGTGAAACGAAAAAGCTACAGGTCGATGGGTAGTAATTACGATCCACCATGAAACGAAAAAGTGGTAGGAAAAGGGAGGATGTTCGCGCGTTATGATGCAGCACGTGACATGGAAGTGGAACGAAAAGGCGACATACTCAGAGTAGGGCATAAAATGAGGTGATAACAGGCATGGTGGGCCACAAACTCGCACTAAAGGGGGCTATACCATATTATTATTTTTTTTTTATATAAAATTTTAAGCAAAAACTAATCCAGTAGCTAAAGAATAACCTAACGAATGCAGCAGGTGCGCTGTGTAAAAAAAACATATAAAAAATATCTGGCAACACATTCATTGCCCTTGACTACAGATGACAAATTCATGTCTATGTCCTATTACGTAGTTCGGCTAAATACACGTGTGACACATTTTGTGCAGCCCGCATCTAAAGTGTAAGCTTCGCAAGACTCATTTCAGAATTTACTTTGTTACAGTCCCATTTACCAAAAAAATTTAAAAAAAAATACATACATTTCAACTCAACTCTTGAGGACATAATTCCAAGTGGAAAGAAGCACATTCATGGCATTATTCAAAAACCGTTTTGGCATCTCTCTCTCAAAGCCTGATGTGAAATTTTTGACACAGGCTAAAGGCTTACGAGAAAAATATGAACAGAACAACAACCGTAGGCATGACGAAGAAGAAGAAGTAAAAAAAAAAAAAACGGGCACACACACACACCCGTCTGCATTTACAAACACATGCGGATCCTTCCTCAGTCCACTGCCCACACTAACTGCATGCCTAGCTAAACATCATAATGTCGGTAGGTACTAACTAATTGACGACTAAGAAGAACTACTTGGTAGGCACAAAGTACCTACACAAAAAGTGCATCCCCTTCTAAGATGTATCCAATTTTAAAGAAAAAACACACACGCTTAATAGTAACCAAAAAAAAAAAAAAGATTTAAGCCAATAAAACCTACTTAAATATTGCAAATTGTCTCCTTTCCATGGTATCCTTTTTGATCCTTGAATAAATTTGTCAGATTTTTTTTTATTTCCTGGGTTAATCCACTGCTGCCACTCAATTTATATATTTTTTTTTTTATCTCAAGGGTTGTTGCGAATAGGGGTAACACTGTGATTTGTACATTTTAATTTTTTGTTAAATTTGTTCACTTGTTTGCACTAACCGAAAATTAAAAAAAAAATACTCACACAAATGCTTTAAACACGGCCGAAAGGAAAAGGGCAAAAAAAAACTGTATACACGTACAGGAAATTAATTAATTTTTCCCCAAATATGACGCGTTTTGATCTAAAAGACGCGGTGGCGACGGCGACGACTGCCAGCCAAGTTAATGAAAACCATTATTATTTTTTTTTTGGTTATCAGCAGCCTCCAACTGACAAAGCGGACAAAAAATTCAGTTTCGTTGCTCGAATGTTGAATCCTGTTAACTTTTTAATACTTCATAGCACTGTACACACAAGGGGGTTGTTATGGTGATTACCGACTCATGGTTAGAGGGGGAGGCCGTAGAGATACGTTTGTTATTTTATTTTTTTTAAACAATTTTTGTTTTTTATTCTTAATTTGTTCGTAGTACTGTATTTAAAAAAAAAAACAAAAAAAACTAGTGATTATGTACGGAAGAGGGTAGGTAGCCTGCCTCTTTTGGTTTTGTGTAATAATAATAATAATAATAATAAATAAATAGTCCGAACAATATACAACCCGAGGTTCGTTACACAAAACGAACTAAACTAAGACTGAAGGCAGGCGATGATATGGGTGCTTCGCACTCTCTCTCTACATTCGTCGACATGTAAAAATAGAGGAGCACAGCCAGCGCGCAGTTTGTGACTTCGCGTGTATTCGGGGTTAAAGTTTCCCCTGTTAGTGGCACTGGCAATACTATTTTTCATCCCCTTGCGAAACAACGGCGCAAGGTGTCGAACCTACCCTATGCGCGCATATCAAAGTCTAAAATGTGTCCATAGGGGTTGAGGAGGGTTGCTACTTGTGTGTGTGTGTGTGTGCATTCCGCTTGCTGCGTATTTTTTTCCTGTTTTATTTTCCTCCCCTTCGAATCAAATTTCGAAAGAAAGGATAAAAATTAAAGGGAAACATTGAAAGTGCTTCACAGGATGTCATATATGGTTTATTCAGTTTGATTGCTCTCTGGACTACACTCGTCCTATGTATGATGGTGGTCGTGGAGTAGTTGGACCTTTATGGAGAGTGCGCTGTCGAATGCGTGGTGTAGTGTACACTTCCGTTGGCTCTTGATTTTGTTACGCTTCCTGCTTTAAGTGCTGCCAAATTGTTTTCTTATTGTGCATGCTTTCGCACATGTATAGATTTGACAGATTTTCTGTCACTTTTATAGAAATGCTGACTGATAAGAGCTTTAGTCTGCCTTTGACGTTTTGCGGGTGAGATTTGTTACTTTTATGTCGTTTTCGGTTGGTCGTCCAGAACCGTATGGAAGAATACTCCGCGATTCTGAATTCAAATCCAGAAGCAAATTTCTCTTCTTTTGAGTGGAATAACTGTCAATTGAGTGCCAATCGAACGCTTTCAGAAGCCAGGATGATCTGGGTTTGCTGTCAACTGGACATACCATACAGCTCGCGAATCTATTGAAATATTGCGAAGCGAATTTGGCGAGCAATTCATTTCACCTTTTGGACCTGTGAATTGGCCGCCTAGATCATGCGATTTGACGCTGCTGGGCTATTTTTTCTGAGTATATTTGAAGTCTCTCGTCCATACGGATAAGCCGCCTTGGAAAAAAACATAACTCGTGTTATTGGTGGGATACCAGTCGATATGTTGGACAAATTATCACAAAATTGGACATACCGGATGGACCACTTGAGGTGTAGTCGCGGTCAACATTTACACGAAATAATATTCAAAAAGTAAATGGCAAGAATTTATTTATCGACCCTAATAAAAATTCCACTCAATTTTGCAAATTTTTGTTGGATTTTTAAATCTTAAAAAATCACCCATTACAAAATCACTTAGACAGCTGATTGTTAATCTGACAGCTAACGCCATCTTTTTACAACTAAGCGCGACGCGTTCTTAGATATAACTCGCTCTATTTGAATAATGAGAAAAAAACTATGTATACGACGAATATTGCTTGCGCGTTGCGATCTAAAGGGAGAGAAAGTGTGCAGAGAAGACTGGAAGAATATCTTAAAAATTCAAGCTAAAATCCGAAGAGGCTTTTATGAAGAGAACAAAGAAGATCGAAGAACATTAAGCGAACTCTGTTCGGAGCAGGACTGCAGGGTAACACCATCATAGATAAGAAGATAAGAATGGCCGATTCGTTGTTTGTCCATTTTGTCCGAATCTCGGTCCAAACATTGAATTGCGCTGATCAAGAGCAAATCTATTTTTTTCACTTTGTTTTTCATTAGGCATTTTTCTTTTGTAGTTCAGAGCAAAGCCTGAGCTGTCAAAAAAAAGTTCGTGTTTCTCTTTGGCTGAAACACATCAGAGCTCAGAAGTGTCATTTTGACGTTTGTCAGTGTCAACTACTTCTATTATATTTTCTACTACTATTATTGAATATACTGACATAAAAACACAAGCACAATCGTTAAATGTAAAAGCGCGCAAATATACACGTCACGACTTTGACAGTTTGTTGTGAACACAATGCACCTGCGAGCATTGTAATACAAACATTTGCCCATCAAAGGCATTTTTTGGAAAATCTATGAAGACTTATTGAAATTTCACAAATTTTCAAAATATTTGGCATTTGGAAAATCGATGAAAGCATCATTTAAGTAGCTTTTTGTTCGTATGCGCCAAGAAAAAAATTTTTTTTACCACTGAAAGTAAGGGCATTTATTTGTTGTTATCGAGCCAATAACAAGGGTATCCAGAGAAAATCCTTCTTCCTATTTGAATTTGACCAAATATTGGCAGAGTTTTATTGGCCTTGTCGAATGTCATAATTTTGATGTTCTTTCTGAAAAATTTCTCATTTTACATTTCCGTCAAATTGCCAAGTTTACTTGCTCTAAAGCAGCAATAGTACCTATGTCTGTTTCACAATGCCGGCCGTCGTGATAACGAGGCGAGAAATTCTCTCTGTCAATAATTTACAATGAAACGTATGATGCGTCGCGAGTTTTTCTGACAGGGAACTAATGTCATATTGCCACTTACATTTTTTTTTCAAAAAAACGAGCTAGGTATTCAAAGCCGAAAGTATAACTTTTTAATTGTATAGGAAAGCTTTGTGGTGCTTTTCTGACTTTCGGAAAGTTATAATAATTTAAACATTTTGAGAAGCTCTGTAAATTCGCCGGCAATTCGATTAGAAAAAAGCTTTGTCTTCGTACAGTTGTTTTCAAGTTGATGTTAAGAGAGTTAGGCTAGTCGCACATTGGATACGATTTCGTACGAATTCCACTCGTGCGAACATTTACGGACACGCACGAACAATCCCGTACTTCCCAATAGTATGGGAGCGCCCTCATTGTGTGCGAGTTAGTTGTACGTACGACTAACTTGTTGGAATTTTTAACCACGTTCATGTGTTGAAACCTTAAAAGTGGATGTATTAACCACACCACAAAAGGCGGTATGGGACACGAGACATTGTCTATTTAACAGAGAAAATTGTATTCAGTGTGCTCACTCTATTCGTACGAATTTATTCATAGTTTACCTACGATTCAAATTCGTATTCAATGTGCGGGTAGCCTAAATCTGAAAGTAAACTTTATCATCATCAAAACGCTTGGTGTTATTTTCTTGCGGTTTATTTATGATGAGAATGTGTTAAGGACAAGGCAACGCGCTGTCGGATTAACTCCTTTAATATCAGTTTAAAAGCAAGTTTAAAAATGAAGCGGCAAATCGAATAGCCGCCGAATTTACAGAGCTCCTAAAACGGTTGCTTTAATCTGAAAGAAAACTTCTTTACCATCAAAATGCTCGGTTTTCGTTTTTAAAGTTTTTTATGATGAGAATGTGTTAAGGACAAGGCAACGTGCTGTCGGATTAACTCCTTTAATATCAGTTTAAAAGCAAATTTACAGAGCTCTTCAAACGGTTGCCTTAAGCTTCTATAGCTTTTTGCAACAGAACTGATGCGTGGTGGCTTTTTTTTAACTCTCTGCAAGATATTGGGTTTCCAGCTCAATTTGCTGTCTAGAATGAGGCCTAAATACTTGGCCGTGTTAGAGAGCATCAACAATGTGCCATTTAGTTTTGGTTTAGTTCAAGCATTGCAATTAATATATGTCGCTATTGGAGTATACATATTTTCCTCCAAAAAAAAGAGTAGAATTGGACCCATTTAAGTACAATTTGTGTTAAGTTTTAAATTCAATTGAAAAAACTGATTTTTCATCCCTGATTCTACGTATTGAAAGATCCATTTGTCTCTTAAAAAATTCAATTTTATAAGAACTCCAAGCAAGTGCAGTGGAAATTAATACGAACTGTCAATTGGGTACTGCATTGACCACTCTTGAGTACAGAACAGGTGTTCCGTTCCCTGTTGACAGTATCAAAAATGCATACCTACCCACTTCTGGGATAGAAGCTCAAACGCATTCTTCTCCCATCCATTCAACCCCTAATAAACAAAATTATATTCACTACATCAATTGCATTGTATTAAGCACTCTAAGGTAGGGGCTACGAGGGGGTTGTCGAATTTTGTTACTGTGTTACAATCTGCCGCTGCCGCGATCGTGCGTTTTCTTTTCGTCAGTATGACTGCATGATCAACTACGTAAACATTTATTTGCATTTCGAATTCGATTCGAACCTCGCGTACACACACTTCTATGGATGAAGTTGGTGCCATTATGATCCTTGTGTTGACTGACGTAATATAGCGACTCCCTACCCTAAGCTGGTGAATAAAAGTAAGGGTCATTGCCACCGATCGGATAATTTAGTCAAAGAACATTTTACCATACCCTACCCACCCTTTTGTGTTGAACGCGGAACGAAGCGAATGCACGATTGTGTTACATATTCGGTATAAGGGGGTGAAGAATTTTTTATTTTTTTTTTTCAAGGGAATGATTATAATACTCGCCCTTAAATTTCTGTGTTCTGCTTGAAACAGGAACAAGACAATGAACCGGGGTACACTATTGAATGGCATGCCTATTGTTTGTGTGAGTGTTGTTCAACGAAACAGCAGCTGGGTTGATTGAATGCGTTGAAAGGGAAACGAACAAAATTTCTAGGTAAATATGGATGAAAAGTGCAAAGTGTGTCATTTCGTTATCAGCTGATTCAATGTGTGTCATCGATTTTTTTTTGCTTTATAGGTACTAGGTATAGGGTTGCGTAAATATTTTGCAAGTGCGATAAGAGGGTGGATTTGATGTAGTATGTGTGGTGCGGTGCGGTGCGTGCTAGTGCTTCTCAAATCACTATAGACTTTTTTGGAATTGGGGTTTTTTTGGAAGTTGGATATTTTTGGCGGACTGAGGTTTACGAAGAAGAATATATTTAAATTATAATGCCAGAAAATTATATTTCGAATAAAGTAAATTTCATACCAATTTCAAAAAAAAAAATTATGTTCATTTTATTCCATTTCAAATTTCTGTACCTACCTCTAAAAAGAACACCTTTTAGTACTTGGTACGTGTTTCCAGTTTGCAGTGTGGAATGCATTTTTGATGTCCAGGTCCAGTGTAAAAACTAAGCAATATTTCTTGGAACCTCCCTTCAACCTCTTGCCTTCGATCGGTCTTTTTGCTATTTTAACTACTGATCTGATTGCATCTGCTGTTGAGCGAATCTTCCAAAAATTATAGTGATATTCCGATAGCCCACCTGCTGCTTCCATCCAATCTGTTGCAACTAATAATTCGCTTTAGAACTTTTCCTGCCGTTGTTCCGGCAGCTTGTGCCCTTCGGGGAGTAGTACCAGGTTCTGTCTTTTCCATTGGTCTGGGAAGACTCCTTCTTTCAAGCACGCATTGTACCTACATTTCTACGAACTATTGACATACTATATATATGTACATGTACTGCTAGCAGCAAATTTTTCGTTGAAGCAAACATAAGCACTAGCTCTTTGGGTTCACGGCGGAGAGAAACGAAAACACTCAAAATGTCATCGAGCAATTCGTGTGATTTTCTTTGAGTGCTGAGTATGCCATCTGTTATAGAACATTAGAAATAATTTGAATAAGTCGTTATTTTGCGCAGTTGCAATGTTTCTACAATGGATGGCACTGGTGTTTTATGTTCAAAATAGCAATGACGGGCAGAAGTTTCATACTTTCGCCGCACTGAACCAAAAGGGTTAGTGCTTATGTTTGCTTCATTTTTCCTCGCAGGTTTGTATGAAACTGACGGAGCCGCTTTGAGTGCCTTGAGAGCTATATTGGGGATTCCGTCAGGTCCCGGGGACATCCCAAGTTTGTTGCAAATGTTGATTAGTTCATTTGCAATGACTAGGGGGTTATTTTGGGGTTCTTCAGTTTCATCGTCTCTGTAGTATATTTCCGAGTATTGTAGAAAGAGACCTATGACAATTGACAGTCGCATGCAGGAATTTGGGGCTCGTGGGAATCGGCTGCCATTTCTTGAGCTTTTTCATTACAACATGAAATGGCCACCTACTCCAAGGCACTACAGAGTGACGGTTGATATCTAATCGGATAAGAATTCTAAAAACGTATAAAAGACATCCAATAATTTTGCCATTCATCTATTTTATAGAAATTAAGTTTACGATTCACTGATCATCAGTGCTGGGCCCCAAACCCTTTGGTCTAAAAAGCTGCAATTTTGCACAGATGTATACACAGAATAAGGACAGATATTTCGAAATTCCTAGGGGTAAAAGGGGGGTCAAAATTTGTAGGTATGGGAAAATTTGTATTTTCCATCCGATTGACTTCAAACTCGGTTTGTGTACTCTATTATAAGAAACTAGCGAACCCGGCAAAAGTTGTTTTGCCTGCTCGAACAATTACATAGTCTGTCAATTGTTCTGCGTCCGTTTTATTTAACCGATGTGTTCGGACTTATTTTGTACTCCGTCTCAATGTGCTTCGACCGATGTTCCTTCAGACGTGTGCCCGCGAATTGTATTGTCTAGATATATTTTTTCCCATGACAGTCCAAGAATATCGTTTGAAAAGTATTTTTTTGTTATCAGAGGTGCCACACCCTTTTGTCTAATCCCGCCAGATTTTGTAAAATGCTCTAATCACGCATTTTACAAAATTCAGATATAGTGATTTAAATAACTTTGTTGTCATGGCCCGTGTCCAGTCCCACCCACACTTCGCGCGATTGTTTGTTTAAACAATGTACATTAATGCCTACAATTTTACAACTTTAGCTCCCATGGGTATCGAGAAACATCATTTAAAATGTACCTATATTTTTTTTATACGGGAAATACCACGCCCCTTTGGGGGCAGAAACACATTTGGGTCAATAACAAATGTTTTCTTCAAATTTGAGTTCAATCAGTTCGGTAGTTTTCTAGATATACGATTTTTTTGGTTTTTTTTCGTATGGGAAGTGCCACGCCCTTTTGTCCAATTTTCACCAAATGTGAATCTAAACCATCCTTGAATTTACTCAAACGCACACACAAAATTCCAATGAAAAGATTCATGAAAATCGGCCCAGCGGTTATCGAGCTATAACGTCATCGAGTTTCACCCCATATAGAAGATGTTTTTTGTATAGGCAGTGTCACGCCCTTTTGTCCAATTTTGACGAATCTTTCACAACACTCCTGAGCCGATACCTAATATTGTCTGTAATTTTCAACTCAATCGATTCGGCGGTTTTCGAGATATAAGATTTTGGTGGTGGTTTTCGAGATATACGATTTTGAATGTTTTTTTTTTTGTATTGAAGGTGCCACGCCCCTTTGGCCAATTTTGACCGTACTTTACAGGATTACTCCAGAGCCAATAACTAAGATTATCTGTAAGTTTGATTTTAATCGATTTGGTGGTTTTCAAAATATACGATTTTGAATGGTTTTTTTGTATGGAAGGGGCCACGCCCCCTTTGTCCAATTTTGAACAAACTGCACAAGACCACTCCAGCACCAATATCTATGATAATCTGTAAGTTTGAGGTCAATCGATTTGGTGGTTTTCTAGATATACGATTCTGAATGTTATTTTTGTATGGGCGGGGCCAAGCCCCCCTTTGTTCAATTTTGACCAAACTTCACAGAAACCGTATATGGACCAAGACCAAAGATGTGTGAAAGTTTGGTTAAAATCGGGAAATGCGTTAAGGCGTGAATCGACGACAAACATTTTAGGGCTCAATTTTTATATATATAGATAGATAGAAGATAGATGAAGATAATTAATTTTTCAAATTATGGAAATTTTGCTTGGGCCCCGAGTTATTCGTGATGTAGGGTAAAACCCCCAGTACTGAGCCCCCTTAAGGATAGTTTTGAGTTTGCTGCTTTTGCAAAATTAATTGTTTGCATGTATCGGAACAAATATTTCATTAAATTATAATGTGATTAATTCTAATTTGATGCAACTATTTACTTTTTTGTTAGTTTTGGTAAGATTTAAATAAAGGGAAAATAATTACAAAAAGCGAAGTAGTCCAGTAATGAGCCCCCCTGTTCCTAATTTGAGCTCTTACCATTCCAATAACGAGCCCCCATATAAAACCATTTTTTTGCTTTTTTTTTATAAAGTTATCGTTACTTTTTAAATTGTTCAAATATTTATTGCCAGTTGTATTTAAAAATATTTAATTTTATAAACTAAATAAATAAGTATAAGTAGGAACTTCATAGGTAAATGTTATAAAACACAAATTATGTAGTATTAGATAAACAAATTAAAGTATTAAAAAAAAAGCATAAACTAGACTAACTTGCACCTTTTACAGCTAAAAAATTCAATATCGTTCGATATCTTTTCAGCGCATTTAACATGATACTGTTTTGAGCATATGAAACATGATGTTCCCTTTTCAGCTTTTGAAATATTGCCCCGCAATTAAAACAAAGCCCGGTTTCAATGTATTCTTTACATATATTTTCTTCTTTTTCAGGAACAGGTTCATAGTCTCGTTTACGTTCCTTTTCTTTAGGTTCTTAGGCGGAGGGGGATGCTCAGATAAAGATGCAACGTCTTGGAAAGCCTCTTGCATGATTTTCAAAAATCCAGTTTACAATTTAAGAATTGTCAACGGTCCTTTTTGGTTTTTAAAGGAACGTTTATGCAACCGATTTTGAAGAGTGGGTCTTGGAATATTATAACATCTTGAAGCAGCATGTATTGAGAGATCATTTTCAATATCTTCTAGATTATTTTCTCTTTACATCCATTTTAAAGATTTGAAAGTTGGTCAATCTACGAGCTGGTGTAAATAAGCGATGTTACATCTTAATACCTATGGGAAAAAGCCCCAGCGTATTTCAAGCAGAGCTCCATGCCATTAAAGAATGCGCAAACCTTATATACAATTCAGGCATTAAAGGCGCCAACATCCATATATTCACGGATAGTCAAGCAGCTATAAAAGCACTTAGCTCACACATTATTGACTCCAAATCAGTACTACACTGCTTCGATTCCCTCCAAACACTTAGTTACAGGAACAAAACCAGTCTATGGTGGGCCCCCGGATATAAGGGAATTGAAGGAAATGAAAAAGCCGATGAACTAGCCAGAAATGGCTCGGAAACCCCTTTCATTGGACCTGAACCATTCTGTTCGATTCCCAAATCAGCTATAAATCTGGCTATAAAAAGCTGGGAGCAAAACAAATGTTCTTCGTATTGGGAGAACATACCAGGCCTAAGACAGGCCAAAAGAGCTATTCAGCCCTTCATAGCAGATGCCAGAAAGATACTAAATCTTCGCAGGCATGATATCAAAAACCTAGTAGGCTACCTAACGGGTCACCACGGTCTGCGATATCACCTAAATAAAATGCATTTAGTCGACTCACCGGAGTGAAGACTATGTCTAGAAGAAGACGAAACAGCCGAACACATAATATGTGAATGCCCGGCCCTTTACGGTATAAGAAGGAAATCATTTTTCAGGGAAGTAATAAGTACCGAAGAACTAAGGAAATCCTCTGCTGAATGTATGATCATATACATTAGGAAAGTAGAAGCGCTACTAACCTAAACATATATCTGACGTCAAGCACAATAGATCGTTTAGGTCGACGTGCATCCTAATGCTCCGGCAAGTCAGAAGTAAAAAAAAATAAGCGATGTGAAAAAAAAATGTATTTCCCAATTAATAATAATGTAGATATGTAGTATATAACATACCTACATATTACCTAATACATCCATAAAATAGGCATAATAATACATAGTGTTGTAGGTATGGTATAGGTACCTATATCTGAATAATTTTATTATTTAGTAGCATTTACTCGAAGCTGCGCTTCCGTTGGAGAAGTAGCTAGTTAATAATTTGAATACAGGGTTATAATGGGTAAGGGATAACCTCTTTCCCCCTATGGGAATCACAATGGGTCAGTATTGACCTGAGTGTGGCACGGAGAAAATCCTCGCCAGCCCACAAACCTAACCTACCTTGTGTGCTTTGATATGCGCTCGATAGATGAAAGAAAATGTTCCCCATAGATATTGAATCCCCTTTTCCCGCCGCTAATTACTCGGACCCAAGCAAAATTTCCAAAACAAAATTTTAAGTTAGACTTTCTCTAAATCGGTCCTAAATGTTCAACTTGACCATAAAAAGATATTTGTTTCAAAATATCAGATTCCTGGGCGTTTATCACTAATGGCCATTCTGTCATCAGGACAAACGGTTTTTACCTACGTTATATGAGATAGCTAAGTTTGGTGCGAAATTGATTTGATATAAAAATTGGCCTGGCTCATAAATGGAACAAGGGCTTTTGGTGTTTGCCCAATAGTGAGCCCCCCCGGCCTCATTTTTGGATTTGCTTGTTTCAGATTTCCAATTGTGAGCCCCCACTATATTTTAATAAAGAAGCATTTTTTTTTTAACTTTTAATATGAAAATAAGTACAATGGAGTCTAATTGTTAATACAAACATATATTAGTTAATATAAAATATAAGGAAAATACTTAATCACTTGCTTTATATAAAGAGTTTGTTAAGAAAACTGTTTATAAACACAATCGCACAACACACGATCACCAATTGAAGTGACATTTTATAGGAAAACAATTAACAGAATACAAGTAAAGAAGTAACGGAAGACTTTGATTAAAACAAAAATGTATTTTTAATAACAGGTGCTTAGCTTTGGAGCGAAATGCAGACAGGGGGCTCATTACTGTTGGCGGGCTCAGATTAGGGGCCTTTACCCTACCCTTTTAGGGGGGCCTTTTCTTAACTCACGAACGTTTCGTCGTATCAATTTGAAACAACCTCTCTCGACGTTGAATAATATAAATATAAAAGAGAAAACTAATCAGAGGAATCTCTGTATACCAAATCCTGACGGCTACGCGAGGAAAGCCGCGAGCAAAAACTAGTTTTTGTGTAAAGAAAGAGAAGAAGGAGATATCAAAGTTTTACCACGACTTACCGTTACCAACACTGCTGTGTGAAGTTCTAAAATCTTTTCGCAGTTAAAAAAAACGACGTTACCATTTTTTTTTTTTAATTTTTTCTCTTTTATTTTTTGTTAAATGTATTTTTCTCTTTTCACTTCCTTAATATTTCTTGTTTTTTGTTTTTTTTTAATAATACCATATTTTTTGTTTTAATTACTTTCATAATAATATACTTCAGACTCGCGATCGTCATCTTTGTAAATCTTTCATATTTTGCGGGGTTTTCTCATGCATTTTTGTTTCTCATAAATCATCTTTTTTTAAAATGGTATTTTATTTGCATTAGGTTTTTTTTTATTATTATTATTTCTGGGATACAGATAATGTATGGCTAACTACAATTTTTATAACTAATATATTCTTTATATATTTTGTTGGTTTAAATATATTTACATGCGTGTACATGGATATATAAAAAAATTTTTATTTTCTTATATATTTTTTAATTTTTTTTTATTTTATATATTCATGCACATTTATGTATTAATAATCTTTAAATTAGATAACAATTTGCATGGTTTTCGGTTGTTATGTTATTTATGTCACCATGTGGATTTTATTGTTTGAGAAATAAATTTGCTATTTATACATAATATTTATATATATTTTTTTTTGTTTAACATTATTAATTAATAAATCTACTTTAAAATATTGCACCATATATATATATATTTAGTTAAAAAAAGGTGATATATATATTTTTTTCCAGTTTTTTTTTTTTGCAAACCCATTTAAATTTTGTGTTATTATTTTTTTTTAGTATTATTATAATGATTGTTGGTATTTTTTTATTGACTTATATTTTAGCATATTTACTTGTTAAATATTTGCATTGGTTTAGTTACTGATGTGTATTTTTCGGTATTTTTTTTGTGCTATATTATATTATATATATATTTTTTTTTTTCTTATAATCTTTGGTTTGTTTTGAGAAACTTTAAGTCATCATTCATTCATTATTGTGCAAATCATATATATATATATATAATACTTGTAATATTTTCAAGAAGCATCATACTTGTGTGTATTGCCCGTTTTGTTTAAAAAATTGAGGGCCATCGATTTGATAGTAAAATTCGAGGAAAACTTTCTCTTTCTCTCTTTTTTATAGTTTTGGTTGTTAAATAACAGTATGGCTGTTAAACATTAATAAAGCCCATTACTATAGTAAAGAAAAAGGAAGAGTTTTTGTGTTTTTTTTTTTTCACAAATTTTAATATTTTTATGTATAATTTATTTATATATTTACATATGAACAATATAGTTTTCAATTTATATCCATGAATAAAAATTTAATTTTTAACCTGAAAAAATGAAAACTAAGAATGTATTATTTTTTTTTGTGGGTTTTAGTTTTTTTTTTTTTATTGAGAAATACTATTTTAGTTATAATTATTATTATTTTATTTTTGCTATTTGGACCGCGCTTTATTATGTATTAGTATTATAAGTAAATGTAGCTTTTAAGTAGGTATTATAAAAAAACAGGAAAATATTTTTATATATATCTTTTTTTTGTAGTTTTATCAATATACTCGTATGTTGGAAAGAAAAGATGTATTTTTTTAGGGATAAGAGGTATGTATAATATGGAGAGAGGAAAAGTCGAACTACTATCGGAAGTGCCAGGCACTGCATTTGCGGAGGTACTACATCGTCTAATTAGATAGCAGGCGGGGACCTTTCAGCACCGGAATGGAGCGCTTATGCAGACAAAAAAAAAGTGCATTAAATAATTATTATCGTGTTTTCAAAAGACAGACGGACAGACGTACATGGCTAAATCGATTCAGAATTTGATCCTGATTCAAAATCAAATACTTGATGGGGTCTCTGGTGACTCCTTATTGGCGTTACAAATTTGAGTTCCAATGGGCCTTCTGTAGGGAGGGTGTCCATAAAGGCTGTCGCCTTAGTCAATATAACATCGAATGAGCTGCCCTCGCTCGTCAATATTACCCCAAAATTTTTGCTAGAATGAACTGCACTCGCTCGTCAATATTACTTCAAAATTGTTGCTAGAATGAACTGCCCTCGGTCATCAGTTTAACCTCACATTTATTGCTAGAATGAACTGCCCTCGCTCGTCAATAAAACCTCAAAATTAGTGCTAGAATGAGCTGCCCCCGCTAGTTAATATTACCTCAAAATTGATGCTAGAATGAACTGGCCTTGCTCGTCAATATATTCACAAAATTATTTGCTAGACTGAGCTGCGCTGAGCATGAGAAGCAAGCGGTCGAATCTATTGAGGGAAGCTATTGCAGGAGAAATGTTCGGATGTTTTACCAGAGGCTAAAAAGATCTGCCCAAGGATACAAGGCCCGAACTGAAGCCTGCAGAGATGAGCATGGGAATACGGTGGTAGACCCACAGTCGGTGCTGAGGATTTGGAAAGACCACTTCTGCAGACTCTTAAATGGCGAAACGACCAAAATTCCGCTGTCAGGCAGAACGATCCATTCTTTCCGGACGATGATAGCCAAAATTTCCGTCCACCCGACCAAAATGAGGTAAGGATAGCGATATCCAAGCTTAAGTCCAACAAGGCGGCTGGAGCAGATGGCCTTCCGGCCGAGCTGTTCAAAGCGGCGGGAGATGATTTGGTAAGGAGCATGCACCAACTTATCTGCAAAATTTGGTCGGAAAAAAGTATGGCCGATGAAAGGAACCTCAGCATCGTGAGCCCCATCCTCAAGAAGGGAGACACTCTGAACTGCGCCAATTACAGAGGAATAAGTCTCCTGAATGTTGTTGCGTACAAGATCTTGTCGGGTGTACTGTGTGAACGCCTAAAACCTTTCGTATATAACCTGATCGGCTCATATCAGTGCGGTTTTAGGCCCGGAAAGTCAACCATCGACCAAATCTTCACACTCCGGCAGATCTTAGAAAAAACGCAGGAATTCCAGATCGATACACACCACTTCTTTATCGACTTCAAGGTCGCATGTTGTAGGGGCGCATTATACAAAGCCATGTTAAATTTCGGCATCCCTGGAAAACTCGTCCGTCTATGCAGGATGACGATGGAGAAATCTCGCTGCTCCGTCAAAGTGGGAAAGAACACTACGGAATCCTTTGCTGTCGAAAAAGGTTTAAGACAAGGCGACGCGCTATCATGTAACTTCTTTAATATCATTCTTGAAGCAATTGTACGGAACTCGCAAGCCAACATCAGAGGTAAAATTTTTCAAAAGTCCGTTCAACTAATTGCATATGCAGATGATACTGATATTATTGGGAGAACTCAGCGAGCTGTCAATGGCGCGTTTGCAAGCATTGAAACGGAGGCGGCGAAGATGGGTCTGTCTGTTAATGAGGACAAAACGAAGTATATGCTGTCATCGAGAAAGTATTCCCAAGATCGGCGACTCTGACAAAACGTCACGGTTGACAAATATAACTTCGAAGTAGTTAAAGACTTTGTCTACCTATGCTCTACAATTACCTCCCAAAACAACATCGGCGTAAAAATCAAACGAAGAATCACTCTTGCCAATCGCTATTTCTTCGGGCTAAGAAGTAAAGCCCTCTCTCGCAGAACCAAGGAGATATTGTACAAGACCTTAATCATCCCGGTCCTGTTGTATGGTGCAGAAGCATGGACCTTATCTTCGAGTGATTTTCGGTCCAGTTTGTATCGACGGAGTGTGGAGGAGGAGATTCAACGACGAACTTTACGGGCTATATAGCGACGTTGACCTAGTCAAAAAGCTCAAAATACAGCGGCTGAGATGGCTGGGTCACGTGGAGCGTATAGACAACAACAAACCAGCCCGACGAGTCTTTGAGTTCAACCCTGAGGGACAACGAAGCAGAGGAAGACCCCACCTCAGGTGGCGCGCACAATTGGAGAGCGACCTCAACCAACTTGGTGTGCGTAACTGGAGGCAGCTAGCTAGGGACCGAGCTGGCTTGAGGGGCTTGTTGGTTGAGGCCGTGGTCCTCCCCGGACTGTGGGCGCCATCTAAAGTAAAGAGCTGCGCTCGCTTCACCACTTAAAGGTTAGCCTTATTGAGGCTTGATTTCAGGCAATACCAACGTTTATGGAAACCAATCGAAAGGCAAGGCTCAGTCCTCCACTGTTCACTTGCGGATTCATTCCACATCTCATTCGTAGCAGTTAAAGCAATATAAATGTTTCTGAAGAATGACGCACAAAAAATCCTTAAAAAAGTTCTTTGAGCTCCTTCTGGAAACACACATAGTAATACTTGGGGTTTCCAAAGGCACCACATTTTAGGGTGGCGCTGCTTTTAAATTAAGGGAAAAATAAGCTAGCTGACGGATAGGTATAGATGACAGATTGGTCTTTGGTGTTGGGTGGTGACAGCGCATAACGAAGCAAAATTAGAATACCTAAATTGCTTGCTTAGTTCTTAAAGTTTCGTCAAATAAAACGCGTTATTAACGCCGCGGTTAGATTATTTTACGCGGCGCTAAGATTATTTTTGACGCGACGGTCTCAACGACGCCGCAAATTCTCTTAAAATGTCAAGCAATCGGATGAGCGATGAGTTGAACGCGCTCTGTGTGACAGGGAAATGAATTGCAGTATATTACAACGCTACGATAGAACGCGGCGGTGAAACGCGCTCTGTTTGACCGAGCCTTTAGTTAGGACGTGAACTTACAACTGCGCAATATTCATAAACTAAACGTCCGAGTAGTACAGAGACTCCGTAAAACTGAAATAACCCGATAGCTGAAAGAATTAAAAATCTACAAAAATAAAAAATAAAAAACTATATACATACCTTACATCGAATAGGGATAATTTCGGAATTGCGTATAACCGTATACACATTATTTTATTCGGTGGCAATAGAGACAAGTAGCGAGTATTGAGTATTAATTTATAGTGCAAAAAATAATGTGGATCCGATGTAAGCTTTAAACACAAAATTTCGAGATAATTAGACATTTAAAAAAAAATCGAAGCGGCCACATATTTTTTGATATGCCCAATCTGTACCCTGCCAAACCTCTAGATGGCGTTGGTTGTGATTTTATTCGATTTCTATAGTCAACATTGTTTAAAGTTTAGTATAATATTGGTACCTCTGAGAAGTAGATTTTATTTTACAAGACTTGTAACATTTAACATTATTGTTTTCCTTTAGTATAACAAATAACATTCCCGAAGGATTGAGTTTTGTTTTAAACATAGATAAATTTTTCGTTTTTAACAGCAATCGATGGCAGATATGTTTGATATGTCATAAAATTATTTTTAACTTTTACTTTTTTTCCAACACAATTCCAGAAAATAAAGAAAATTGGAAATGTCATGAAAAAATTTAGTTTTTTTTTTTTTTTTTAATATTAATTTGTAACTATTTGTTTTTAAATTTGTTATTACTTTTGCAACGATTTAAAAATTTTGTAATTGTTGTTCTTCTCTTATTATTTTGTTGAAAGTATATATAATTCTATTTATCGGAAACCTACCATTTTTGCATTTATTTTATTTTTAACCTTACTGATTTTAATTTTGTTTTTATTTTTTAACAATTTTTTTTTTATTTTTGGTTATTCCTGTAATATTTAATCGTTGTTACTGTAGGACGTTAATATTCTCGATTTGTAGGAGAACGTACTTTTTGTGTCTTGTTTTGTGTTGTTGTTGTTTTGATTTTTGTTCAGAAAAGATTTTTTTTTTGATTGTTTTTTATTTTTTGGTTGGTTTTTTATTTTATGATAAAATGTTTGAAATGTGTTGAAGAAATAATAAAAAAAAATAAAAAAAAAAATAATATTCTTTTTTTAGCTAATATTTTTTTATTGTTATTGTTATTTACTTTTTCTGTGTTGTTTTTTTATTTTATTTTGTTGCTGTTGCTTTTTGTATTGTAGGAAATAATAAAATATTTTCAAGGCACGTAATTGATGATACGATTTTGCTTTAATACTTAATTGTGTGCGTGGTAATAAGATTTAGATTTTATTTTATATTTTATATTTTGTTGTTGTAGAGTTTTGTTTTTGTTTTTTTCTGTTTAACGCTGAAGAGTTACCTAGAGGTCTGTATGATTTTTTTTAAACTCTTTCTAATACCTACAACTTGTTATAGCCTTAAACTAATTTATAAGCTGTTATAGTACTTTGTTGGGAGATAAAATAAATAGTCACACGTTACGTTACGCTGCGACCAGATGCACTTTTATTTGGAGGTGCCTTGCTTAAAATCTGATCTTGAATGTTAGTAGAGTTAGCGGATTATTGCTGGTCGTGAGAGGAAGTGGATAGTCTTGCCAGAAGCACTATTGAAATCGAACATGCAGAATGCAATAAGTAGTTTCCTGCAAGTAGTAGTTTCCTGACACTGGCTTTGGATCAATTTTGTCGACAATTTTGTATGCCTGTGGCTTCCGAGATTGAAATGCAAAGTTTCACGTTAAACTCGAAATGCTTGTGATTCAAAATTGAAGTTAAGTGCATCTTTCCTTCCAATGCTAAAAAAATTATGCTGCCGCCTGAATTCAAGAACATTCAACTATACGACAATCAACTATACGACCATATCAGGGACATCGAGGTAACTCCCTCTGGGGCTGCTTGTATTCTAGTAGATTCTCTCTAAAGTGATTTTAAATCTAGGCGCATACATTTTGACAGTTCATGGCGATCATTTTGTTTTATTTGTTGTTCATTTGGCTATGTTTTTGTATCGTTTAAATTCTAAAGACCATTGACATTATTATTATACGGACTGCTAGTGAAATGTCAGTTAATACAAATTTTGCCCAGAAATTGACGCCGATATAAACTAGAGCTCTTTATTGTGAGCGGAAAATAAGTGTAACCAAATGACAACCATATTCGATTTCTCTAAAGAATGCTAGAGACACCTATTGGGAATTTGTGAATATGCCAATTAGTAAAAGGGTCGAAATTCAAATTGTTGCGTCATTGTTAACAATAGATCTCACTTCAAAAAAGTGCGAGTTTCCAATTCTTTCGAACCAAGTGAGATAGTGATTATGTTGGAACCAACGAGAAGACGTCTTCCAGCAGTCCATACATAATACGTCAATGTTAAAGATAAATCCCAACTGCAAGTTTTATTATCAAATGTAAACGACATATGGCTCAGACAAGACCTCGCTACGGGGCGTCACTCAACTGATGCCACAAGGGAAGCTTTGCACGAGCGATTTGAGGTCAGGCTTGTCTCAGAGAGAGCTCAAGTGAACCGGCCACCGAGATCGTGTTATTTGACCCAGTTAGAGATCTTGAAAGATTTTCTTAGAAATGGGATGTGGAAAACCCAAGAAAGGTGGAAAACTGAGTGATCTACCAGGCGATTGTTGCACGAAGTAAGATCATTGTTAGAATAACACTTATAGGCAAGAAGTCAGATCACAATTCGCATCAGGGCCCATTTTAAAAACATCACGCTGAATAGAAGACTGACACAGCCAATGAAGTTTTCTACGATCTTTTCCAGAAGACGTACGATAAGAACTCTAACTGCGACGTTAAGTTTTTCTTGGCGACTTTAACGCCAAAATCGAAAAGTAGTGCATATTTCGGAATCGGAAAGCACAGCCTGCAAACGTCATTCCCACATCTCAATATGATGTGCTGGAGTTTGTCTATAGACCTAAACCAGAGCTGTTGACAGTTCTTCGAGCCAAAAAGAAGTTAGGAAGATCGACTTATCAGAAAGAAAGAGAAAGATCACGAAAAGCGTTCGCTTGAATCTTTGTCAATCAGGCTCGCGGTTGACGTTATTGCAGAGGCAGTGTTGGGAGGTTCTACCAGAGGGTAATAAAAACTTCCCAACGATACAAGGTTTGAATTATGGTGTTAGATTCACAGTCAGTACTGGAGATTATAAAGACACTTCTTATGCAGGCTGTTAAGCGGCAGAGATAGGCAACAATCCGCTGTCAAATACGTTCCACCTAAATGATATTAGTCAACAGTTCCGTCCACCAAACCAAAATGAACTTAAACTTATTCAAACTTAAGTCCAATAAGGCTGTTGGATTGGGTGGCCTACCTCCAGGGTTTTCAAAGAAGCGGATGACCGAAAATTCTTCCATATTCTTGAAATTGGATATCAATCTATTAACGTGCCTGACATGTCGAATGCAATGGCGCACTGGCTTAAGCCAGATTTCAGCTGTCCAAACGGTTCTCTCTCAAATCTGATGGTAGTCGGCCTATAATGATCATATCTTAAAGAGCGACGACATCGTTCCCTAGCACTGAATTGTTACATTATTATAGTACTACTATTGTTGACGTACTGTCAATTTTTTTTAACTGCTTACGTAACACTTTTGTCAATCAGGCGATCTGCAAAGCCTAAACGATCTCGTGTACCATTCTAAGAATGGATTATCTTACTTGGTACTTATTGAAAAATGGCAGCAAGCCAATTGCCTATATCAAAAAAGTTCACAGCACAAGGGCAAATGTCAGTCAAAAAAATAACAATGAAAATGCACTTACCTTGATCGCAGCGATAATTCATCACATCGGTAAGGCGTTCTTTATCGATCCACTTTCAAGTACGGAGCAGAATTTTTTTTTTTTTAAATATAAGATACTCTGGCAATACCATTTTTAATAAAGTGCACAAAAATTGTTTGTCATCTCTCCAAAATCCTTTTAAACTTGGTTTGGAAAAGCTAAGGGCGAGTGGTTGATGGAGGTGCCATTTTCATTTCCTATCAATGGGACTATCTAAAAACCTTTTATTTATTGCTTTGCGATTACTTTTTCTTTAGGGCTTTACCAAAAATCATTTTTTAACAATAAATATTTTGACGGTCACAATAGATCATTTTATTTGACAATTTTCACCATTGTGACTTCGTAAACGTTAGCCTGGACACTAAAAATGATTATTAGAAGCGCGGATCGACACTTTTGTGAATTGTTCCTGCTGGACGACTAGGTTAGGTTAATTTAGAGATGCAGTGTCCTCTTATTACCCCTACGAGCAATCGGATTTGGTTTCTATCAAACTGTAAAATATTTAACCCTTGTAAACTCTATGACAGAACAGCATGTGCATTATGGCGATCCATCATTTCTTAACACCTGCGGTTATAATTATTGAATCTGATCAAAACGGAGGAGGTTCTATTGGTTATTCTAGTAAATCTATGTATATATTCCACACTTTATCACATCACTATTGCCAGGTTATATATTTTTTATATTGACATTTAAAACACATATCGATGCTGGCAGTACTGCAGTGTGTCAACATCTTACTTACTTCTAACTTTTTAAAAAAAAACTAGGGTGCATCCAATCGTTCTACGCACTCAATACTTTTCGGCAATGTTATGATTGTTACACATTTCACATAAAAGGTCAAATAATATTTAATACTTCATGCAAATGAATTTAAAAAAAAATATTTTTTTTTTATTTACTATAGTTATACGCAAGAGCTCGGCGTGATTTTGTTCTTTCTTAATATCCATAAAAAACATAGACTTACGCAAAAGGTTGCATTTGAGTAGCTTCTCAGTTAGAGTGGGGTTCGTCTTTGACAAGGACTAGAGTTTTATTGAAATTGATTATTGATTAATGATTATCATCTGAAAATTATAGACAATACACATGTCAATGGAAGAATCGTATTTGATTCGCGGGAAAACCCACGCGAAAGAACAGAATGCGAAGTGTAAGTGGGGATATGCGAAATTTCGGAAAATATCTTTAAAAAAAAGTCACTCCTCGGTCTTACACAGATATTTTTTGATAAACACCTCTATCAATTTTCAAATAAAATGTAACGACTTTCGCGATACATTCATCTAGGAGAACTCATTCGCCCAGTGATTTGCAAGGAAGTATCCTAATGCTGATGTAAAAATTAAGTCGTTGTCGCTGAAGTGACGCAAAAATTTGAATTTCAACCGTTTTAACTGGTAAACTACTCTACTTGTCAACAACTGCGTCGAGGGACGCGAACATGACAGAGACCCAGACTTCGTAGGATATGACTTTGCTGTGTTGGTTCCTGAAAATCGTGAGTGTTGGTTCATATAAGCACTAAATACCTAATTTTGGGGCAGTTAGTTCCATGTTTGACTTATTTCCTAGGTCAGTGAATAGGCTTACTTGTCATTTCTGTTTTGACATCTTGCACCACCCGATTTTATGTACTTTTGGAAAGATAATTACTTAATGGTGTTCGTCATCGTCCAGTAAAACCAAGTGTCGACTTTTATCAACTTCAATCTAACCTAATACAACAAAATGTAACTACATATATGGAAGAGTTGGATATACATAATATTTTTTAACACGTGCAGTTGCTGTACTATTATTGCTTAGCTTGGACATTTGTCAAATTTCAACTTTCCATAACTACATTTTGTACCCTGGCAATAGTAGTGTCAAATGTCAAAGTCAAATAAATAATAATATAGGAAATAAATTATAACCTGATCGGCAGACACAGCAGATATTGGCGCACTGAAGAGTCTTGAAATTGATAAGTCTATTGGCGATTGGGTGAATCAATTGCTCACCAACTGGTTTAGCAATTCAAAGCTCGGCGAAGTATCGATCCGTTTTTCTCTTTAAGTCAGAATTTATTCCCGCCACTGCTATTTTGACAATCTTTTCCAAAAGTAAAGGAACAGTCCTTTTATATAAAAACAATTTGCCAAACAAATGTCACAAAATATGTTGGTATGTCACCTATGAATGTTTAAGGAATACAAAAGAAAAAAAAACAAATAATAAAGCTCTCGATTTTTTTTGTGAATAGAATTTTTGTTTTATTTAACAAAAGTCTAAATTTAAAATAAATGAACCCCAACTAACTTTAAATAAACCCAAATGCAACTTTTTCTTATAAAATATTCTAAATAATAATAAAAATAAAAAATTTAATTTCACTTAGGCCAATTTACGCAATGTGCAAGGGGGTTAAGTATTTTTTTCAGACGTTAAAATTAAGTACTTTAAAATATCTCCTTTGTCTCTGTTAGCCATTAAGTTATATATGTATTTTGATTAAATATAAATGTGCGTCTCTTCTAGATCTGTAGATGTGTATTTTCTGTTTTTGTTATACGAGTAGGCAGATGATGCATATAAAATAAAATAATCTATAAACAAATAAATTTTAAATAAATTAATGAGAAAAAAAAACTCTTATTATATGTCTATTAAGTGATTATGTTATTGTATATACAATTCACATATATATCCATATTTATATACATATATATATACTTTGTTTTAATGTACATATATACACATATATATATACGCATACATACATAATGTACTATTTTTTTTTCTAATTTTAAGAATGTATAAACGTATTCCCATGTTCTCATGATTGTTTAAAACTGTAGTACTCTGTATAAATTATCATACTCATACAGTCATATATATATATTATGTAGTCGTAATAATAATATTTTTGTATTTATTTAATTTTATTAATAATTTTTATTATTATGTGTTTTCTTTCCTCTTGTTAAGATTTTCTTTTATTTTTGTTATAATTTTACAAATTTACAGGTGTTTTTTTACGAGGAGAGTCTATATATATATATATATATATATAAATAAATGTTGTTTTAAATTTATGTATTCATATATATATATATATATTAAATTTATTAAAGCCTATTTTAATAAACATATTTTGTTGGATTTTTTTTGTGTTGTTTTGTTGTTACCCACCTTCCTCTCATATATATAATATACAGTTATAATTTTGCGTAGTTTTTATATAATTTATTAATAAGCCTCTTAGGTTTCCTTGTTTAAAATAATTTTTTTTTTGTCACTTTGTAATATTTTTAGCGAAGCTTTTAAACATCATTATTATAATAATACCTTTTAGATTACATGTAAACATTTAAAATATTTAACAAAGAAAATGAAAAAAAAAAAAAAAAACAAATGCAGGTATTATTAATGAAACAATAAATACTTTGTTACAATGCTCCTGGTTTTTGGAAAAAATATTTAGTTTAGTTTAAGTACCCATCATGGGTTCTTGTCGAATTTCTGATTTTAGTTTGACAAACTCCTTGGCAACTTCGTCGTTATTTCTCTGAGAGAGAATACGCAATATGGTCCAACCCGTTTCATCCATTTGTATACGTTTTGCTAGTGGTAACCAGCAGGCACATGAACCCTACAAGCAAATGGTAAATAAAAGGACCAAAAATAAAACCAAAATAATAAGAACAGAAAAAAAACCCCAAACCATGCATGTAGACAGAAAAAGAAAGACTTAAAGCTATTTACTATATTGAACTTACCTTTTCGACAATATCCTTTAGCTGGAGAACAGCGACACCAACAAGGCGATCTTCACGTGCAAAGCAATAGTCCTTCACACAGATGTGCAGCTCGAAGAAATCCAGCTGCTCCTCGTTTCCAATCATGCTGTAATTGTTATGAGAGATATTTTTTGCAAATTTACAAGATTGCTCGATTGTCCATTTGAGGGGTGGGCTTAAAGGTCCTAAAAAACTAAATCCCATATGGAACTAATTTCCACTAGACAAATTGTAATGTCCCACCAAATATAAATTAGAAGCAATACAGTGAAATATGTAAGGCGCATGCTGCCCTCCTGAAACCCCCCTGCTAGGGGTGCGAGGTTTGGTATATTCCAAAATTTTCAATGTCTTTTTCGGTTATGGAAACTCGTAGACACTTTCACTCACATACGGTATACAAGAACTGAATGGGGCATTCGAAACCCAACATTTTTTTAACATCTAATTAATTAATTCTCGATCTTTCTGCATCCTTCCACACAAAATAACAACAATTTGGAAATTTAATTAAACAAATAGATGGATACTTACAAATGGAAAGCCTCGTTATATTTTGGTGACCAATTATTTGATTTTGATTTGGTGGCATGTTTTCGCTTCTTCTCCTGCAAATGTGGTCCGATTAGGTTGATCTCCACAAACGGACGGAACATTCCCGATTGTATTTGCCATTTAAGGTCATTGGCAGCAACAACTGAAAGAAAAAAACGAAAAGGAAGAAATATTTTTAGTTGATACAGTTGATAGTATTTTACATCAGAAAAGAACAGGCGCAAAAAATTGCAATAAAGTCCAATATTACGATTTGGACCTTTTTGCATAAGACTTTATTTCATGGCACCGGACCATACTTCCGTAGTGGTTGGAAATCTGTGTTACCTACTGCAACTCAGATGAGGACGGGTAGGAGATCAAGGGGTCACAAAAGGGACTCTTGTCCACATATCCATCGATATTTTATATTCAAGACGGGTTTGTAAGACAGTCTGGGCGTTACCTACGTTAGACTTGTGCTTGGGGACTTTACCGGCTACCAAATTTGTGATAAGTAGCACAACGTTTTCAAGGTAACACAAACCACATCGTTACTTTCCCAAACTACCCCAACGTGTGCCCATTCTAAAAGCCAGACGCGCGCCTATTTTTATCATTATCATGTTTTTTTTTTTGGAGATTTTAAGCTTGACTGTTTGACGAAAAGAATCTGTGAAGGGTGAAGCCGTACAGCAGATGAAAGCCTTATACCACCTGAAGTAGCCAGAAGCTACAGAGACCGCCTGAATGAGATACTCTCCAAAATCCGTTCATCTATTAACGACTTAGTCTCAGTACCGCACATCAACCACTAAAGGCTACCAGATAGCCCAACGAAAAAAAAAAACCACGAGGTACGACGATAAGTTTACCATAACTCGGCTGGTCACATTCTGCATAACATTTTAACATCACATTACGATAATCTGTGCATATACGCCCCAAAACAAGTCAAGAGAGCATTCTACGATCTTCTCGAGAAGATGTACGATAAGTGCCTCAAGAACGATATCAAAAATTTTCGTGGCGACTTAACGTTAGAATCGAAAAGAAGTGTAAGTTTGCCCCTACAATAGCAAACCGACTGCATAAACGTCATAAATAACTATCTGTACCCGCCCGGCTTTGCCCGTGCACAGGAGTTGTATTGCTTAGGTCTTAGACAATAATGTTCTTTCGTAAAATGCGAGATATAAGAATAAATTGATTTGCTGGAATTTTCTTTCTACCTTAACCTAAAATACAGCAATAGGAACAAAACAAACAAAGAATCATGAAAATCGGCTCAGCGGTTCTCGAGATACATTATCGAGTTTCAACCCATAGAAGTTGTTTTTTGTATAGGATGTATACGATTTTGAATATTTTTTTTTTTGTATAGGCGGTGCCACGCCCCTTCGTCCTATTTTGACCAAACTGGCAACTCCAGGGTCAATAACTAAGATTATCTGTAAGTCTGAGCTCAATCGATTTGGTGGTTTTCGAGATTAAGATTTAGATTTTTTTTTTGTATGGACGGCGCCGCGCCCCTCTGTCCAATTTTGACCAAACTTCACAGAAACCGTATAGGGACCAATACCAAAGATGTGTGAAAGTTTGGTTAAACACGGTAAATGCGTTAAGGCGTGAATCGACGACAAACATTTTAGGGCTCAATTTTTATAAGATTATAGACTTTTCTAGAATTTATCGGAAACTAGTCGAAAATTGTCAACTTTTCGTTCCATTAAAAAACACAAAATTCGTGACAATTTTTTTTTTTGTATGAAGCCAAAACTTGACAATTTTCGACTGTTTGCCGATAAATGCTAGATAATTCTACAATTATGACAGTCAGGCGTTGTGGATGCATCTGCTTGTCAACAATTACTCGTGGGGTTGAATCCCAAATGAAAATGAGCTTCATCACTAAAGATGTTGTTATTCGAAAAATCAGCATCCACTTGTTGTTGTTCCGAAATCCATTCAACGACTCTCTTCGCCCTGCATGGTCAGTATCAGTAGTCTTCAGTTTTTGAGTCAATTGAACTTTGAAAGCATGAAGTTTCAAGTCTTTTGTGAAAATTCAGTGTAGAGAGGTGCTCGGTCTCGCCCAATTCTTAACTACGTTGCCGAATTGATGTTCCTGGACTGTCAGCAATACTCCCGCAAACTGCTTCGATGTTTTCTGTTGAACGAGTTGTGATGTGATAGGACATCCAGAGTATCTAAGATCCAGTCTCCCTGAATTTTTCAATTATTCTCTTCACAGTTGTTGGTTTTAAATCAAATCACTATGACGGCCATTATTTTGTTCGAAAGTTGCGGACTGTAGCTGACAAACCTTCATTATTTTTAAAATATTGCTCAACAATGAAAATGCGTTGTTCTTTCGTATAGTGCTCCATTTTTACTAACCCCGAACTGTCAGCTGTCACATTGTTACCTTTATTTTGCGTTGGCATCACTGTACTATTAAATTGCGCAAAATTCAAAATTTGCGTAAATTATGGCACTCCTTTTGATTGACAATATTCTGACAGACGATTTAGTCATCTGAAACATGTCAAATGTCAATATTTTATGTAATGAACATTTGAATGAATAAATGAATGAAGATTTGTCAGAAAAATTGCAACAAGTTTGTAGAATGAACAGTTGTCAGAAAAAATGCGACAAATTTGTAGAACTGTCATCTGTCATTGTTTGTAAAATAGAGCCAAGCACTGATGCGGCTAACCGACATAAATCAACTCCAAACGGAAGCTGTAAAAGAGATTTGACGACATTTCATGAAAGCTTTACCATTGAAATTTTCTAAATGTCGGCGAATATTGGACTATAGGGCGTGGCAGCCCCTATACAAAAAAAGAACATGGCAAAGTTATTTCTCGATTTGAATTGGATGCGCGTTGTCTAACAACCGGTCTAAGAATCTTTTTGACTATACCCGCTACTGAGTTGCAGATAAATGTTGGCGCTTTCGAAACAGATATGAACGTGGTCTATTTGCTTGTGTTCTTTTTAATTTTTTTTTTAAATTTATCTTAAACTAGATTGACATTTTTCAACTTACCTTTCACAGTCACTTTGTGTTCACCGGTACCAGGATGGGTGAACAAGTCAATTTGCACCGAAATTTCACCAACAGTTTCATCAGCATTTTGCGAATCTTTGGAGAATAAGAGCAAATTCAAAACAAAATTATAAACAAAAACCGTATTAAGAGTGATTTTGGTTTTGACCTAACCCAACCACAATAAGACACCAACTGGTGCGTGAGTATAAAAAAATTTGTTCAACCATTTTAAGGAATTACAATAAAATCAAAATTGGAAATATTTGTAAATTTGTCTCCTTGTGGTTGAGTCTAGGTGGATGAATGTATTCGGGTTGAATGTTTTTTTTTAAGTTACTAAAGAACATCTAAGTAAAAGAAAACATTTGAGTCTAAACATGCAAAGACGCTCTAACAAGCTAAATAGTTGAAGTGGTGTTTAAAAAGAACAATTAAAATAAAATGATAAATGATTTTTATGGACTGTATTTATGTGTATGTATTAGCATTTAGTGTTTACATTACTTTATTTTATATGTCAGCCGACGTTCTTAGCACCCATAATGTGACAAAATAATTTAGTAGTAAATTCTACAAGACCCATTTTATCAGATGCCTAAAGCTTTAGGATCGAAAAGTGAATCTAACTTCAATTTTTTGACCACGAATCGATCTGAATCTGACAAATTCGACAAGACCTCTAAACTTACTAGAAATGGCTAAAAGCACAATGGATCCAGGAACCATACAACATACCTTTTAAAAGGCTATGGGATGAAGCTTTTGAGGCATCGTGTGAGTTAGACTACCACCGGTATAGTGGAGTGAAGACCTAACCTAAGGTTGACCATATAATGACTAGAAAAACGTTTTTACAAATAATCTATAAGATCATCCAAGCTAAGGGTTGTTTTGAATATTGACAGTGACGGACATCACGAGATCGTGTTCCGTTGCATTTTACTTGGAAATTTTTAGTGAGTCAAGAAAAAAAGGAAAATAAAAATAAAAAACCTTTTCTTGTGAGAATAAAATAAATTCAAACGTTCCCCGTAGTCTATTTGAATGGGAAGCAAAACACCCTCAAGTAGCATCGCCAATTTTCAGGTTAGTACATCACCAAAAACAAGGTCACACGAAACGAAGTCACGTAACACAGTCCTACGCATGTATTCGAGTACTCTTACAAAATCAATACTCAGCGTGAGTACGGATGAATTAGGGGTTAGTAGGGCAAGGTCAGTATTATCAATGCCAGGAAGAGGTGTGCCAGACTTTAAAATACAGACTTTCACCCCCATTCGAAATTGGCGGCGATGTTAAGGAATTAAATTTGCTTTTCGCTCTAAAATGAAAATATATAAAAATATCTGTTAATGACAGAGGACGATTCACAAGACTCACCAGGAGAGTAACCGCCAAATAAGGGAAGGTATTTTATAAAACATTCGATTCGGTTCGGATATTTGTTTCCAGAGGAAAAATCTATAGATACTCATTGGAGAAGTTTTCAAGAATTAAATTCACCCCTTCTAAATATCCACCTATTGTTCTTGAAAGAGAGGGTGGGAATGATGAAATGGTGATGAAAGGTGGTGTGACTGCTATAAGCTGCTTTTAGAAATCTTAATTAATATTGGAAAGCATCTTTTGATGGGTCAGTGGAAAGGGACGTAGGATTTTTGCTCTTCCGGCGATCGAAACTGAGTCAGTGTCCAGCACGCACTAAACCACTGAGCCTGTAATATAAGCTCCGTGCCTGAGTTTCTTCCTCTGTACTTGGCCTCAGTCTTAGTTATAGGCTTCCTTAAAATGCTGCCATAAGATTAGCTCCCATTTTTCCTTGGCATAATAGTTTGATAGCTCTTGTTTACGACACAATTCCGAGCTCAATCCTTGTGTCAATTATTTGCCAACAAGTCTTTTGTCAGTTCATTGATTTTAATAAAAACAAACTGTCTTTGTCAGTTTAGAGTTTCTAAAAAGACATTTTTACTAGTGCTGTTAATTTGAAACTGTCATTGTCAATTTCGACGTTACATAACAATTTGGTCAGTTCAACAATGTTGAAAACGGAAAGGAATCGCTTTAAACTGCTGTTGGTCCGATACGAGTTGAAAGCTGAAGTTTTTTCAGACGCAAAATGAAAAAAAAAATTAAATAGCTTGGCGTCCTTTACTAACAATTAATTAAACATGTTGCCATACAAAGTTTTCACTCTGTCAATGAAAGTCAAAGTGAATTTTTGTCGCATAGATATCCCACCCTTAATCTGTAGGAGTTACTGCAAATTACGACAAATTTTTTTGATTCCAATGCTGACGTTTTGAACGTTGCTGATGTCAACTGAACGAGATGACATAAAATTATACGTGGTTTGCCAATTTCAAAATGACGAGTGGAAACCTAGCTACGCTGGAAAGAGGTCTGCCGCCATAACTATCCCGCCCTTAATCGTAGTTACTGCAAATTGCAACACATTTTTCCGATTCCAATTTTGACGTTTTGAAATGACAGATGTCAGCTGAACGAGATGACATAAAATTATACGTGGTTTGCCAATTTCAAAATGACGAGTGGAAACCTAGCTACGCTGGAAAGAGGTCTGCCGCCATAACTATCCCGCCCTTAATCGTAGTTACTGCAAATTGCAACACATTTTTCCGATTCCAATTTTGACGTTTTGAAATGACAGATGTCAACTGAACGATATTAACTATATAAAAAGTAAACAAAAATTGGATAACAAACAAAAAAATCTATGAATGGTTACAAGGGAGTGTAATTTAATTAAACAATTTAAATTTAGCAAAATCTATTAAGCCAACCTATTTAGTATTAGTTCGGTTATAACAAAAGGAAATTTTAATTTAATTCAACAAAAATTAAGTAAATGTTTAACTTCACTTGTATGCTGTATAGCGTACGTAATTTTTTTTTGTAACAACTTTAAAATAACTTTGTGTGTAAACAATTTAATTTAAAAAAAAAAATAGAACCCAACAAACAAATTAAAAAAATAATAATAATAAGAAATATTATATAACAGAATTAAAGTTTATATAAAGATTTTTTTAAACAAATTGTCGTAAGGGAAACAAAAACAAAAAAAAACTAAATAAAATAAACTCTGTTTTAACCTTGACGATTTTCACGTTTTAATGGCTTTTTGGCCTTAACTGGCTCCTCCACATTGGCCTCGAGTGCAAGTCTTTTAGCTTCTTCGGCAGTTAGTTCTCGACGTTTAACTTTTGTTTGGTTAGTGTTTTGGTGTTTTTTTTTTTAGCAAAAAATTGTGTTAACAATACAAAAAGACATATCAGTGATGTTTTGATAGAAAAGAGTGAGACAAAAAATATAAAAAAAAAAAACACAGAAAACATTTTACAGTCATAGAATAGAATAGAATAAAGAATAGAAAGAAGAAAAATTATATTTATATGTGTGTGTTAAAGAATAATTTTGAGAATTTTGTTGGTCTTATTAATTTGTTGTTGTCAAAGATAGAGCAAGACACATACACATTACGGAAAGGCAGATCTGATATCGTCGTATCGCGACAACATCAGACAGACTAAGCATATATATATACCAAAAGGTTTTTGTGAGAATTTCTGATACATACCTTCGTGGACCTGGCTTGTGATAAACGTCTTTATCAGGGTGTCAGTCATTTGAGTGTAGAGGCTTAGGGCGTATCGCAGACTCTGCAGTTCGGCTGATTTTTCGAGGAAAGTCTTCTTTAGGCCATTGCCGCCGGCATGGAAATACTGTTTGATTGTGTCCAAGGCAACGTCCAGAACGGCACACTGCTTGGGCGAGAGATTCTTTTCGACCTCCTTGGAGATGTCCATCACGCCGCTGAGCGCGTTTTTCACATCCTGCTTTCCGGCCATGTGGTTCTTGAACAGGCGACCCATGTCCTCGATTTTGGCATTTGCGGCTAAGTTCTTTGCGTTGTCGGTGATGTTCTTGAACATCATCTGAAACGGAAGAATCATTTTGTTTGGCGAGGGACATAATGTCAGTGGTGCTGCAACCTACCGTTCGATCAGTCATGGGCGGCAGCACAATCGTCTTCTCCAGTATACGCATAACGATCTTCCAGAGTTCTTTGAGCAAACGCTTTAGAACAGTCTTCTCACAAGACTGCGCGTACAAAGTGAGCGAACCATCCAGTAGGTCCATAAGCGGTCGGAGTACTTCGTCAGCTTCAACGGCGACAGCGTTCCGTTGAGCGGCTTGATTGGCATTCAGATTGCCACCACCTTTGACGGATAGAAGGAGATCGCCAAGTTCTCTTACGGATTGCGTTATTCTTGGCTCAAGGCTTGAGGGAAAGGATTATTATGCATTTATTCAGGAAAAAAATAAATAAATTTGTGAAATGGGGCTTTAGACGACTCTGCGGTCCATGCTTCTAAAAATCATCTCCAGTACAAATGGAAACCGAGTCTGATGTCTGTGTGCTAGAACTAAGACTAACTAACTGCGACTAAGATAACATACCTTATGGCGAATTGACACGCCAGATCATCCAGCGCCGAGTTTAGGTTCTGTTGCAGTTCCTTAAGGATATTGGCTGCATCCTCTTCGAGCTTATCACCGCCCATCGATTCGAACATCTTCTCTAATTGAACCCTCAGTTGTTGGATATTATTCATCAGAATGCATGCCTTGAATGGTTTGTTTCGAAATAGACGTCGCATATGCAAACTCTTGGTAAACAACTTACAATTCGTTCGTCCTTCATGTGCTCGGGGAATTCCTTTTTGACAATATCGGCATAAGCTATTAGCACTTTTACAATGGTCTTAGCAAAGCGCCTCATGTAACGCTTCCAAATTTCTGGATCCGGACACTCGAGCTTGCTAACAACATCGAAACATTGCGTCAGTTGGGTGAACACGTCCACCACCGAATTCGAAAACAGAGCGTGTTCACTGCTCTTTTGAAACTGCAATGCCAATTATATAGATTTTGTCGAAACAGCTGGACAGTTGTCCGAATACGAATACTTACACCGTCTTTCTTGTCGCGATTAAATGCACCGTGTAGATATTCAAGTGATACATCATCGTTCTCGTTTAGCCATTGCATAACGAACGGTTCGAACCAAGCCGGGTACTCGGGCACAGCACCCTTATACGGTGGGACTTCTTTAACGTAATTACTATACAACCATTTGACACGAAAATGTAGATTCATGTACGCCGAAGACTTGCACAGCCGATGCTGTTCGTGCTCTTCGAGGGCGTACTTCATATCGACGGCGAACAGTCCCCACATAGTGGCCGCAGATAACTTTGGAAGAAGGCATTCCGCTTGAGATAAATTTGTTTGTGTTTCGGGGGTTTTTAGTGCAACTTACTTGGCCAATATTCAGTTCCTGTGGGAATTGGTTCAGAACCGTGCCATAGCTATTTTTATCTTCTTCAATTATTGACACGATTAGTGCTATTAGCTTATGCCAGAAGTCAACGCTGTCCAGTTTGGGCCCATGATCGTCGGGGTCACGTTTGGCCTCGTTTGGATCCACCTGAGAGATGATCAAAATCATTATCCATACGCATATAGGTATGTAGCCAAATATAGAGGGAAAAAAGATATAGTTTTATGTTTGAGGTTTGAAGTTGTTGATGTCAAATGTTGACTCTAAAAAAATAGATACATAAATACAACTCATTTATGGGACAACTGAACTTTAGGCCAACTCATCCATTGAACATTTCAGCTTTAAATTGACCTGTTCTTCAGTTGTCTCATAAATGAGTTGGCCTTTCTACCATTTTTAGAATCATTCCATATTTCGAGGTGAATGAAAGGTGTTTTAGTCATCCTCTAGTACCACATGTTCCGAGGTGCCAGCATTGAATAGTCCAATGGCGGCGATCGCAAGAGACTGCCAGACCCTCTACTGAGCGGGTTTCTCTCAACCTCTAAAGAAGTCTAGAACCACCGAATTTGCGTCCACAAAAAACTAGTTGCCGGGAAGCCAGTAGAAGTGCCACCTCCGAAGTGAAACGTTTCACATGAAACGAATCGTAATGTTTCACCAAGAAGAAAACCATGGCTTGTTTACGAATGCTGGCGGACTGTGGCAGTAGTGGAGGGAGAGAAGTTATTTCTGACAGCAGAGCACAGACTGAGCCATAGAAGAAGAAGGTAAAGTACGAAATTCGAAAGTTTTACCGAAAGGTAAGTGCGTAAAAGGTACGAGCGTTTTGCTGCAACGACTATCCACGTGGGTAGAAGCGGACGGTCTTTTGAGTGAATTTCAGGCTAGATTTAGAGCAAACTACTCAACGTTTGATAACATTAACATAGCAAAATGGTATTAGTGCCTGAAGATTCTTTGTGGATTTGCGTGCTGCGTTCGATGTAGTCAGAAAAAAGTGTTGTTTTATAAACTAAGCATGCTAGTAAGTCTATACAGCGACAGCCAGACCGCAGTATGGGATGGTGTCACTCTATCCACATGGATTACCACAAATACTGGAGTAAAACTAGGTGGTTGCATGCCAAGTCCGCCTAAACGTGGATGATCTCGTAGCCTACTTACCCCGGTGGAATCGAATTCGAAAGCTGCATTATAAAAGTCTTCGTTTATGCCGACGATATCGTCATTCTTAATCAACAAACTGGAGGAGTATTGTGTAAGCTTTGGAACCTCTGTGTAAATACCAGAAGTTTTAGTATTTCGGAACAATGCAGGACGATACACCAGAGAGGAGAAATGGTCGGACAGGAGCAGCTACTCCTACTATCGAAACTACTTCAAGAAAAGGAATACTGTTCAGCAAATTAGTGTAGCTTTATGGCAAGGGCAGAGCTATTACAATTGAACTTCATATACACACGAATGATTTGCCAATTTTTTACTCACTATGCAACCTGAAGGAGAGAGAATACGTATCTCCAGGATGCAGATTTGAGTACATACACGTTGACTTCGTGGGACCTCTTCCACACTGAAGAGGTGCTATATTCTGTCTTACGATCGTAGACCGTTTTTCTCGGTGGCCCGAAGTCTATACGCTCTGGAAGATTCAACGTCGGCTACTCTTGCGAAAACACTGTTAGCAAACTTGATTGCTCGCGTTGGAGTACCACTCGAGGTAACATCAGACTGAGGTTGACTTTATATCCATTTTTTGTCCAGTCCTTAATCAAGCTATTTGGCATCACACATTTAACCACCAGCGCTTATCACTTCACTGTCAACTGAAAGCAGCGATCGAGTACCATGAATCACCGTCATGGGTTAATGAACTCCCAATATAGTGTTGCTTGGATTCAGAGCATCTTTTAAAGAAGACATTAAAGCTACAGTAGTAGCAGAAATGGGGTGGTTGGGTGTGTATGAATCGGGTAGGCGCTGATTGGCATCAACTTGGCGGTGCCCAGCTGTTGCAAGTTTTTCATACACATCAATTGAGTTTATTTTACCTCCGCGTGGTAACCACCGGGTACTGGTCTCGCTCAACCGGGCTTGGCTTGCTAAACTTATAAGCGCGAGTGTTGAACACGAAGAAAATAGCAACACTAAAATGCTCTGTCGGAATGACTGACTGAACGAGTCTCAGAGGTCTTACATGAGCCCCTCAGAAAGAGGACATACAGCGGATGAATACACAAGATTGAATCAACGGTGTTGTCAACAGTCGAGATGGCAAAGGTCTGTAAGAATTTTCAGCACTAGTCAGGGTGCTGAAATAGAAATGGTGGCGGATGAACCCTTTATGGGCCAACGGCAGCACTCGTATCCCCGAAGTGGGTTACTGACAACGGAGTATCCGACCCGCTGTCCTAGGGTCATCTTAGGGCCTGGTCCTCCAGGTTGGGGGTTGTGCGTGGGGCTAACTACTCAACCACGGAAAAATTAGTGGTTACGAAGCAACCAAAAGCCTCGGATACGGATGGATTCACTGTTGACGACCCTGCAAAACGAAAAAAGGACAATGACGTTCGGATCTGCACGTGGAATGTTCGAACCCTGAACAGACCGCGTGCAGCCGAACAATTAGCGGAGGCCGTAGACTGTTACAAGGCAGATATCACCGCCATTCAGGAGGTGCGGTGGGATGGGCCAGGCAAAAGAAGGATGAAAACCTGTGACATCTACTACGGCGATTGCTACAGAGAACAGAAGCAGCGTCTATTTGGATGCGGATTCGTTGTAAGCGGCAGACTTAGGAAGTCTTGAGCTTTCGACACGTAAGTGAGCGCCTTACAACTATCCGCATCAAGGCTAAATTCGCCAACATCAGCCTGATATGCGCTCACGCCCCCACAGAAGATAAAGACGACGATACCAAAGAATGTTTCTATGAGCTCCTCGACAAAACATATGAGCAATGTCCTAACTACGACGTTAAAATCGTCTTAGGTGACTTTAACGCCAAAATAGGAAAGGAGGACATCATTGGTAGCACAATCGGAAAGCACAGCCTACACGACACCATGTCTGGAAACGGACTTAGTCTAATTGACTTTGCTGCGGGACGTAATGCTACTATAGCAAGCACACGGTTTCCACACCTCAACATTCACAAACGAACATGGCGGTCACCAGACCATCAAACGGTCAATCAAATTGACCATGTTGCGATCGACGCAAGGCACTCCTCCAGTATTCTAGATGTCCGAACTTTCCGAGCGGCCAACATAGACTCGGATCACTACCTTGTTGCAGCCAAGGTACGTATGCGGATATCCCAGACAGCGCAACAACGAGGAAATACTGTGAGGAGATTCAACGTTGAACGGCTACAAACGCAACAAACCGCCAGAACTTTTGCCGATCGCGTCTCCCTCAACCTCTCGAGAAGTCCTGTGCAGCCAGCATCAAGTGCTGAAGACCAGTGGCATCGATGCCAAGAAGCCATCAGAAAAGCCGCAACTGTTGTGCTAGGTTTCACCCGACCACCACCGCGTGATGAAGAGTGCCGGCAAGCACATGCAGCAAAGCAACTGGCCTACAAAGCGGCGCTGCAGAGAAGGACGAGAGCAGCTCGTGAGCTCTACGCGCAAAAAAGGGGGGAAGAACACCGGCTACAAACGCAACAAACCGCCAGAACTTTTGCCGATCGCGTCTCCCTCAACCTCTCGAGAAGTCCTGTGCAGCGAGCATCAAGTGCTGAAGACCAGTGGCATCGATGCCAAGAAGCCATCAGAAAAGCCGCAACTGTTGTGCTAGGTTTCACCCGACCACCACCGCGTGATGAAGAGTGCCGGCAAGCACATGCAGCAAAGCAACTGGCCTACAAAGCGGCGCTGCAGAGAAGGACGAGAGCAGCTCGTGAGCTCTACGAGCAAAAAAGGAGGGAAGAACACCGGCTTCTCCGGAGGAAAAAGAAAGAGCATGAGAAGCGCGCGATCGAGGAAATAGAGAGATGCTACTCCAGGAACAATGTTCGGAAGTTTTACCAAAAGGTAAAAAGAACGTGTCACGGGAACAAGACCCGAACAGAGACCTGTAGAGACGAACAAGGAAACCTTGTAGTAGAGTCACAGTCGGTGCTGAGGACAGGGAAAAACCATTTCTGCAGACTGTTAAACGGCGAAGACGACACAAATTCCGCTGTCAGGCAGAATGAACCATTCAACCTGGGCGATGAAAGCCAAGACTTCCGTCCACCTGACCAAAATGAGGTAAGGATAGCAATATCCAAGCTGAAGTCCAACAAAGCTGCAGGACCGGACGGTTTATCGGCCGAGCTTTTTAAGGCAGCAGGGGATGGCTTGGTAGAGAGCATACACCAACTCGTTTCTAAAATCTGGTCAGAGGAAAGTATGCCTGATGAATGGAGCCTCAGCATTGTTTGCCCGATCCATAAGAAAGGAGACCCTCTAAACTGCGCCAACTATAGAGGCATCAGTCTCCTTAACATCGCTTACAAAATTCTGTCTGCTGTACTGTGTGAACGCCTGAAACCATTTGTCAACGAACTGATTGGACCCTATCAGTGCGGTTTTAGGCCCGGTAAGTCCACAACCGACCAAATATTCACACTACGGCAGATACTGGAGAAAACCCAAGAAGTCCAAATCGATACTCATCACCTATTTATCGATTTTAAAGCCGCATATGACAGCATTTATAGGGACGAGCTATACAGAGCCATGTCTAGTTTTGGCATCCCTGCCAAACTTGTCAGATTGTGCAGAATGACGATGGAGAACGCTCGCTGCTCCGTAAAGGTCGTAAACAATCTCACCGAGACCTTTGATGTCAAAAAAGGATTTAGACAAGGTGATGCGCTGTAATGTGACTTTTTCAACATCATTCTTGAGAAAATTGTGCGAAACTCGCAAGCCAACACCAGGGGCACAATTTTCCAGAAGTCCGTGCAACTACTTGCATACGCTGACGACATCGACATCATTGGCAGAACACAGCGAGCTGTCACTGGTGCATTTGCAAGTTTTAGTACAGAGGCGGCAAAAATGGGTTTAGTGGTGAATGAGGGCAAAACGAAATATATGCTGTCAACAAGAAGGGACACACAACATCGACGAATCGGACAGAACGTCACGATAGACAGCTATAACTTTGAGGTAGTTCGGGACTTTGTCTACCTCGGCTCCGCTATTAATTCTGAAAATGACATCACATCAGAAATCAAACGAAGAATTACACTTGCCAACCTGGCCTAAGAAGGCATTTGATTAGTGAGACCTTGTCGAGAAACACCAAGGAGACTCTATATAAGACCCTCATCACCCCAGTCCTGCTTTATGGCGCAGAATCATGGACGTTGTCAAAAGCGGATGAAGATCTCCTTGGTCGCTTCGAACGCAAAATTCTTCGGGTGATTTTCGGTCCCGTTTGCGTTGACGGGCTTTGGAGGAGGAAATTTAACAGCGAACTCTACGAGCTGTACAGCGACATCGACTTGGTCAGAAAAGTACGTATCAGTCGACTAAGATGGCTAGGACATGTAGAGCGAATGGACACCAACGCTCCGGCCCGAAGAGTCTTCAATTCCAACCTGGAGGGACAACGCAGTAGAGGAAGACCTCGCCTTAGGTGGCGCGCACAAGTTGAAGGGGACCTCGATCCACTTAGCTTCGTAAGCCAACTTCGATGTCACTTTGAGAAGTTACAACCAATTCCAGCCTCATAACGTGGGACAAAATCAATTTGTATCTTAAAGGAGCTATCAACAACGTTCCATGAATTCGTCAGAAGAGATGCAGCTGCCATACGAGGGCGAATTTTACGTAGCAAAGAAAACCGACAAATGGTTTGTACCAACACCGTCAGCAACGTTACAGAATCCGACCGCCGATGAAACTAAAACGAGAACTAGATCAGGGCGCATAGTTCGGATACCCAATAGATTTAGTTAGAAAATTTACTTTTCATCGTGACGAACCAAGTCAATGAAGTTGGACCAACTATCAACGACCGCCAACGTTCAAATTATCATTTGGCTACATCGCAGATTAACCGAAAGAGTGCGACACATGATTGACAGCCGATGAAACTAAATGGATCAGGTCGCATAGTTCGGATACCCAATAGATTTAGTTAGAAAATTTACTTTTCATCGTGACGAACAAAGTCAATGAAGTTGGACCAACTATCAACGACCGCCAACGTTCAAATTATCATTTGGCTACATCGCAGATTAACCGAAAGAGTGCGACACATGACTGACAGCACTCATTTTATTATATAATATTATCTTTGATTATAATGACAGATTATGTATTTTAACTTCAACCCTTGAACTTGAATTTTTTAGTAAAATAATTCTGAGTTATTTATTTCAATTGAATCCTAAAATTAAAACTCACACAAAACTTACTCATTTATTTGTTTATTTTTTTTTTTTTCAAGCAATATTTATTCAAATTTAAAATAAACTCATTATTTTTGGGCCACCCTATAGAGTCGGCCATAAGCTCTTATCCGAGACAACAACCGAAATAGATAGACAGAATCCAATTCACAAACATTCGTATAGATGGCGTTCCATTGAACTGCATAGTGCATTGTGACTGTGTGAGGTGCATTATGAGCAACAAAAATGATTTCCAAAACAAGGTAGCTTGCTTTTTAACTATGTTCGTATAAACAGAAAACTTGCATCCAACGAAAAGGCAAGTTGCAAACTGCATACTTAATCCCCCTCAACGCTCAACCCCATCAGAAGGGTTGCATACATACATACATACACAATTTAAAAGGTTTCAGAGGAAGGGCGACTGGATACAGAAATAATATGAAAAGAACAGGAGGAGGAGGAGAAAGTATCGGTTGACATTTTGCCTATATGTTCTAGAAATAGGAGGTAGTAACTACCTTTGAACGTTTTTTTTTTTTTTTTTTTGTTAAGTAGCAGGGAAAAAGTGAAAACGAAATTTTTTTTAATTTAAAGATCTTCTGTTAGGCCCCAGTTATAGCTATCAGTAAAACGGGAAAAAAATGGTTTTACTTTCTTGGAGCTCTTAAATTTAATCGTTGCTCAATCTTGGTCTTAAAATGTTGCTTTTGAATTATAAAGTCAGTTCATCAAATAAAAACCGGCCAAGTGCGAGTAAACTCACGGAGGTTTCCTACTTGACCAAAGTTGATGTCTTGAAAAGTCGGTTGTTCTTTGATAGGTACAAAATCAAACAGTTTTTTGTGTGAAGGAACAAATTGTTTTGTTTACCAAATTATCAATTATGTACTCCAATCCCAGTCAATTCATCGCTATCATTGGTAGTTTGCCGTTTAACTAGAAGTTATACCTGATATTGTGTGCAAATTTCAACGTCAATTAGTTCTTGAAATAGACCTAAGAACAAAATTGGCTTAGTGGATTCGGACAGGCGGACATCCTAGCAAAAACAATAAGGTTCCTCCCTATGGAAACGGAGCCTTAAAAATTAAGCAATTGGCGTCTACGTTTTCTAGAAAACAAATTTATGATTTTTTCCCTACGCATAACTTTTTCTGTTCAACTTTTCAGTCAATTCCAAAACAGGTTTCACTGAATTCCTATTAAATACTTGAGTTTAATGTTTCAGTTTTGTTCATCAGTTTCGTGTTTTTATGGGTGGCTGTAACCGATGTCTATAAACTTCAAAATGAGCTCTCATTTTTGACAGTTCATTAATATTTACGTATAACTTGGGGATTCCCGCCTGCTTTGAAAGGCGTTAAAATTTTAATTTAGAAATACAAATTTTGCTTTGGTGGGTATGCGTTTTTTGGTGTATTTTGAGAATAGGATCAAGCTTTAACCCATGCCCATAATTATTTCACAAATTCTAAATAGCTCAAAAGATTTTTACGGACTTTTTGGTTTTTGAAAATTCAGTTTTCTGTATAAAAATATTGTTCGAAAAAATATTATGATTGTCATTTACAACAGAAGAACGCTTCCGTGGTAACCTTTATACCTATAGCGCAGGCTTTAACCTTCGTGTCAATACGAAATAAGTACACCGTTAGTCAGCGCGATGGGTACCCGGGTACCCCCATACATTTTGTATGTAAAATAAGTAGAATGATGTAGATAAAGTATTAAAAAGTAGTCAAGAGTAAATTTAACTTAGTCCAGAATATATATTTCGAAAATTATTGTTTCACTGACATTAGTACACTGATTTTATACCCCATAAAAACACAGGGAGGTATATTTACTTATTCATTACATTTGCAACGACAAGAAGGACTCACCGGAGACCCCATCAAATACATAGATCAATATGTATTCTGAATCAGGATCAAATTTTAACGATTTAGTTATGTCCGTCTGTCTGTCTGTCCGTTCAAAACACGATAGCGTCCAATTGAATCGACCTATAGGCGAATGATAAGAGCTATGTCTCGTACCCGCCTTGCAAAACTAAGACCCATGCGTGTACAATATAAGTATAGATAATAACTCGCATGGCAAATATTTTGCATAACTTTTATCCAGTGGATGGTATCAAAGGATCGGACAGGCCGATGATAACACTTTTACTTGTTTATGCATTTTTTAGGTTATGGTTGAGTTATGCTGGTCGCATATATGTATGTATTTCACAGACGCAGACGTTGCAGCATTTTCTGGTTTTTCGCCTGTTCATGCGCTGCTCCGAGCAAACAAGGCATGATCCTTGTATTTTGAGACGTCCATCGGGGCCCCTAGGTATTATTCGTGATATTGGTGGATCACTTGAGTTACGCGAACGTAATGTTCTCACCAAGCATAGCTTCAATGCCGTTTGCTAATCTCTATAGCAATACTGAAGTAAATGACAAAAACATTGAAAATCGAACTGACATTTGAGAACTTGTGCATTTTACTCTAGACATGTTTTATTGAAAATCTATCAATGTAAACTGTAGAAAATTCAGTGTGTAGTTGTTGTAATTCCGTGCTAAAGTTTCTACATTTTTTTGCTGAGATAGATGTTCAATAAAACACGATTTCTATTGTATTTGTCTGTTACTTTGGGGTAGAGTCGTATAGTAAAAGTGTAAAAGAGTAGCAAAGTATATTTTGTGGTTGTAGTGTAAGAAAATTTCACACTTTTACAATGATACTAGACCTGATACACCGAATCGTGAATACCCCTAATAACAAACACAAATATATGTGATGAAACATAATGTTCAATCGCGAAAAACACATACGAATTAGTACAATATGAACATGGGTACCCGGGTGTACTTCGCATATAACGCCGTATTAGATTTGAAAAATGTTTTTCAGAAAATTTATAGATCGGATATAATTTAAAAGGAATATGTACACCATTTAATGAAGAATTAAATTTCAAGAAGGTACTAAAAGTGTCATTATGTCGGCCCATGGGCGAAATTATCTTTTTTATTGAATTAAAAACCAAATGGATACCCGGGTACCCTCGAATTGACACGAGGGTTAACTCTGTAGCACCACTTAAACTTATATTGAAAGTCTGTATTTTTTTTTTTGTATCAAAAACTTTTATTTGTATTTATTTAGAATAGTAGTAAGTCATCTTTTTTGCAACACTGTAGTGTGCATTCCACTGAGGGTAGGTAGATACGCTTTTGGAGTGCCTTTCCAAAGTTTAAAGATTGAAATGACCTATGAATTTAAATTCGGAATATTAAAACTGTTATACAGAACAAAATATCTTCTATAAAAGACAGACTACCTATAAACTGCATAATTTATCCAAGACAACAATCAGACAAAACTTTTACTGTGTACTTTTAGTCTATGCACTAAGTGATGCAATTGCACTTGGAAGTATGTAGTGCTATAAACTACAATTCATCGAAGATATTCGTCAAAAGCAAAAGCTTTTACAGTGCATTTTTTAACAAATAAAACAAGTGGTTAGAAGCAGTATTGCCAGAGCTAGCAAATTTTTTGTGAAAAACATATTTTGAGCGTTCTAAAATAAAATTTTCACTGGCAAGCACATTTGAGTGGTACTACCCTTGATACTAAAAATAACACGTGCTTATGGACGAAATTCAATATTATTAATTTTCGACACAATCTGTAGAGAGTATTATTGTATGTATGTATATCTAAGATTCCCAAGGGACCAAATTTAATTCAACAGGTGGGCGCAGTAGCGCAGTGGTTAGTGTGTTGGACTACTGTGCGAGGGATCCCAGGTTCGATCCCCGGAAAAACCCAAATTACATCTTAAAGTTTTTTCTACTGCGCCACCTCTCGCGAACGTCTGACAAACATCCGAGAGTATGACTGTCATGAAAAAGCTTCTCAATTGAGCCGTTCGGACTCGGCATAAAATTGTAGGTCCCTTCCATTCGTCCCAAAAATAGAAACTCACACAAAACGAATGGTTGCGAGAAGCTAGGCCTTGGGTGTCACCCGCCTGTTGCGCCACCTATTTATTTATTTATTTAGGTCTAATTTTTCGGAATTTTTATAAAATGCTAAAGTTTGCAAAGTTTCGTCTCACATTTTCAAATATAGGTACATAGTATGGTATTGTGAGTGAAGGACTTGCTGTTAATAATCGCTGTTTGAAGGTGTTTACAAAGCAACTGAGTATCAAATCCATCTAATCTGAGTAGACATGGTATAAGATACTTATTACCTCAGTCTTGCTATATGTAACTCCAGCACAGACGCTGCCTAGAACCATTAAAAATGCACTCAAATAAAACAAAAAGTTTTTCGACTTTGGTTCTGTTTGTATAAATGGATTTTTGGAGGAGTAGTTATAATAAGAACTGTGTAGAAGATTCAGAGCAATTAGGTAAGATATCTACAGTTAACTCATAGAGCGACAACCTTACGTCCACCAAAATGGTTTGCATAATTTAAAGCAGCTAGACATGGACGCAGTAGTGCAGTGGTTAATGTGCTGGACTACTGTGCGAGGGATCCCAGGTTCGATCCCCGGAAAAACACAAATTATATCTTAAAGCTTTTTCTACTGCGCCACCTCTCGCGAACGTCTGACAAACATCCGAGAGTATCACTGTCATGAAAAAGCTTCTCAATTCAGCCGTTCGGACTCGGCATAAAATTGTAGGTCCCTTCCATTCGTCCCAAAAACAGAAACTCACACAAAACAAATGGTTGCGAGAAGCTAGGCCTTGGGTGTCACGCGCCTGTTGCGCCACCTTTTTATTTTTTATTTTTTTTTACTAGAACTAGAGGGATTTGTCATTCACTCTGGCAACATTCCTTGCATGGAAAGGTGTATATATTCACAGCACTTGCATAAAGTGAAAGTTTCAGAACGTTCATTAAAAAAGCTCAATACGAAGCTTTTTTAAATAGGGTGAAAGTGGGCTCATTGGTTTTGATGGCGTTCACTAATAATTTGTTGTCATGTTTACGAAAATATTAATTCCATATAGAATAACAGAGTTCAAGAAGCCATTCGAGAAAAGAAAGGGTAACTCGTCTTCCCGAGAATAGTACTTGGAGGAGCGAAGCATTTTGAAAAACAGCCTTGGAACGAGTTCAGCGAAAAGCTAGACTTTGCTTACAAAGCTGTCAATAACGTGTTCGGTAAACTATATACGGCCTTAGAAGAAGGCTGTGAAATGTCATTGAATTTGTAAATATAGAGTCAAAGTCAAACCCATCAAGACCTTCATCCGCTTTGTCAGGAATATTGAAGATTTCAGAACAAAGGTACACCCCGTAGGTGGGTGATTTTAAAGAGAATTAGCCTGCGTTAGTGGGCCGTTGTTATTTTATTTAAAGGTATAGTATTGAAACTCTTATATCTTTGTACCCTGGTCTACCTGTCGTGTGAATTCTACTTAAGCATAGCCTTCCACTAAAAATAGCCCCAAATGTAAGAATTAGTCTAAAGACCACGATATGTTATAGTAAAGCTTCATCGTTCCACTTTTTCCCGCTGTCCTCTTGCAGATAAAGAGAGCATATTTTAAGCCCAATTGAGTCTTTCTTGAACCATATAAAGATAGCTTTTGCTATCAATGGTTGCTCCTGGTAAGACCAGCGATGGCCTATGCTGCCGTGATCTTGTGCCACATTGAAAATGTTAAAAGTTGTCCAACATATAGATGTCTAAAGTCGAAGCTTGTCCCAAAAACGTGCATGCCTATCTACGAACTTGCTAAGAAAACCCTAGTCATTCTCCACTGGATCCCAGACTCACTGACGAAAATCGTCTGAACGCTAAACCCTTCCGTGTGGTGTCAGCATAAAGCAAGTATTACGTCAAGAGCTTTTCTCTTATTGAAGTCAATAAAGTCCGCCTAAAGCCACAAAACTGCACCAACAAAATCAAAGCTCTCCGTCATTAAGTCCATCTCCCTCATTAACCTAAACAAAATAACCCTGAGAATCCTAAAAGCACTAACAATGGCCACTGACTCCTGAAAAAAAACAAAAAAAACGTCTCCACCGCATTGACCTCTCATCGGGACCGGACCCCTACATGGAGACTAAGTCTTGGCGAATCCATTCTTCACATCCTCATGAAATATCCGGCTCGCTTTTGTTTCACTAAGAACATTCGTCAGCAAATTTTTTTTGACATACCCAACAACAAACTTTGCTCTGCGAATTTGATGAGAAACTCTATATTTTCGAAACAGAGGTGAACGAACGCGCAAAGCTTTATGGGAAGTGTTTTGGCCATGCTGTTCGGATGGAATTAATTTCATGGTAGCCCATACCACTCTGAATAGGGTTATGGTGTAAATTTCAGGCAGGATCAACATACTTATTGTTCGCAAACCGTGAGAAGAAATTAATTTAAAATTCCACTTTTGCCGAATGGTGCGAATGTGTAAACTTTGACGTTGTCACAGAATTACTTCTGACGCAGTGACTTCCATGAAAATTGTGGTCTTCATTCATGCTCATGCATCAAGGTTGAGATATGGGGAGAGGTGCATTCGCATACAAAAGGCAATCAAAGGATATAATTGAGGTTGAGTGGAATTTTCTTTTTGTGGTTGGCACTGGACAATTGGTCGAAGTTTAGAATGACAGAAATAAACCGTCTATAGTCAGAGATACGAATATACCTCCAGCTGAGGGTAAATGCCTTCATTGGCCTGCAAATTTGAATGGCATACATCAGTATCACACCAAAGTGTCCCAATCCCAACTATAGCAAAAGAGGTAAAAAAAATGGTTCTAGGAATGTCGGAATTGTATAGCGGCACGATTAGTATCTAGTTACACAAACGGTGAGGTAGAACAAAGGTTTATATTTATGTATAGCGAACAATATAAACTACAAAGACTGCTGTGTACGACATGGACATGCGGATCTTTGCCAAAAAAGTTCGCTCTCTAATACAATGGCTGCTCTATTGTAAACATATTTTCTAAAGACTCGTGAACGAAATATTCGAGAATACACGTGGTTTCGGCATTGCATCTAATTTAGACTATGCAGTCCTCGAGCAGGTAGGGAAGTTCATTGACCCCACGGTTTAATGCAGCCATACCGAGTGAGGGTAGTGGAAACAGCGCCAGTAAAGACCACGACGAATATGCTCTTAGAAAACTATGAAGTAAAATATTTCATAGGGAATTTAAACGACTACCAGTGAAGACTACCTCAAATCATTAATCATTTGGATTTCGGTTATGACATCCTATCCAGAGAACGGCAAATTTTCATAATGAGTCAAGTCCTGGATAGGACCAATTAATTTCAAGTCTAGATACAATATCTTGAGCCGAAATATTGATTCAACTGTATTTCAAGATTTTTTCAAAAATGCGTCTGATTTCGACAGCGAGATAGGTCCGCCAACAGGTGACTTCATTAATATATTTCTGGAGATTTTCGATCTGCAGAGAGTACGCGGAGGAGTTGCCAAGCCAACACCGAAGGCAATATCTTCAACAGATCCGCCCAGCTGTTGTTGTATGAAGCTGATATCGATTGACGCCATTTGGCAAGTAGCTGATTCGTTTTGTATGTGGAACTGTCATAAAGAATTTGAGTCAAAAATGTATTTTTGTCCTTCTTCCATTTTGCTGGGTCATTAACAACGACGTTTAATTATTTCGTGGTTGGATAGTTAGCTCGACGCACTATACCCCACTTCGTAGTAGCTGCTATCAAAAAGCAAGTTTGCACTTCAAGATGAGATACATCTTGTCGTAACATACTTCGATCAGGGGCAATTTGTTTTGCCTGTCTTCTTTTATCGATGAACCAAACTCCAATGATGCACCCACGGCCAACAAGCGTCCTCGGTCTAGTGCCAACACTCACCTGCCGGGCCAAACAAAAGAGCAAAACCTATTGCACCCTTTGTTCGCGGATGTGGCAGGAATAATTAAGGTAGGGCTCCTATTGGACAATTTTCGAGAAGGTCATCTTGATTACAATAAAAATAAGTGGAAGAAGCCATCGTTATGGAGGTGAATAAGCTCCCCGATGATGGCCCCCAGATAAGATTTCTGGGCATTGTTAATTGTACAGATGCAAGTACCAGAGACTGGTTAGCAAGCATAGTCTGCAAAATCTCGCCTTAGGAGAATTCCAAGCTACGTATGGTGGTAGGAGACGATCTCCCTAGACCCTGCGTGGCTACGGCGTACTTCCCTGGTATCGCCCGCTTTGCGGAAGACATCCTACGGTCTCTAAGACTACAGATTAAGGTTCTACCGACCAAACAATGAAAAGTTCTGCGGAAGTTGTCGAACTCACATCAGGGTCTTGCCTTCACTATCTTGATGGACTAGTGCTCAATGAAACCTTTTGATGCTCGTTGCAGGGAAGTTTGGTCATCACTTATGATGGCTGGAGTGTCAGCAAAGAAAAACTGATGTACTTTTGGGTCCATCACTATTCCTTCAAGCAGATAATCAAGGACAACAAATAAAGAGCAAAGGACTTAAGACCGTATATCGTCTTGATTGGAAACTCCTCTGTGTCTCCGGCGGGACATCTCACTCTCGCCTTTCCTCCCTCGTACATGTCCACCATAATCTGTACGTAGGTTTCTGGACCTCCTCTTTTTCTTAGTGCCACACATATCAAACCTCTATCAAAAGCTTTTTCAAAATAAGTCAAGTCAAAAAATAATTGCTTTGAATTTAATGTAGCTCAGCTTCTGGTTAGAGCAGAAAGCTGAATGATATGTTAAAATACTCGGGGGAATATTGGCTAAAAACTGTTTCAAGATTTTTTGTATTTATTAAAAATTCTGAATGTTATGATAAGTTGAAGGAAGTACACAAGTACAAAATTGTTATTGTAAAACTCCATCTTTCGTGAATCGCATGTTTGTAAAGTTTCCAATCAGGAAGTTGTCGGGAAGTTTATAAGATAATCAAATTAAATAAAAGCTTGTAAAAAAAGGCCCCCAGTTATGGAGTATATTCAGCTAGTAACCTAAGTTAGGTTAGGTTAGTTTTTTGAAAAAAAAAAATCACTTTTCCTATAAGCTATTCTGTCATACAAAATCATAAATTTTTCATTCAAGAGAGTTTTGGTCACTTTTTCAGAAACGAAATGTCTTGAACAAAATCTAAAATATTGACAAATAAGAACTTGGACAGCTACTTACCTTTCCATTCCGCTGTAATTACAAAAACACACATTTCCCAAAAAAAAAACTTCACACACAGACTTACCTGAAATTCCCGATTGTATAATTCATAGCAGTTCTCGAAAAGGAATTGATAGGTGGATCTAAGACAGGCTTTCACGCAATCTTTCACGACCGTGCTAGCTCTGGGCGGACTAGATAGCTCTTGGACCTTTAAAGACACAAAAGAAAACAAAACAAAATGAATCACAAATTGATGTCCTTTTTTCGATTTCCTCGAGTGTAGTTAACTCTTTGAGCATTTCAAAATGTTCATACTCACTTTCATTCTAAAGAATGTTATACTGGTCAATAGATCTACAGTTGATTTCAGGTCCATAAGTTTCTCCTGTTGTGGTGCGGGAAAATTGTTTCTATACATTGACAGATCAATACGCAATGAATTGTGCAATTGGTCCAAGAGTTTCACAAATTTTTCTTTCTGCAATACAGTATTATACAAGTGAATATGTGTTAGTTTGTATTATTCATTCATAATGTGGTTGTTCACTTAGCTAACAAAAAAAAAAAAGTTAAATCGAATGCGCGCACCAAAACCACTACCTACACGATTTGAAAGCTAATGTAAGCTCTTAGATAGGTTTAATATTGGATTGGTGGTGTGAAATGTTTATACTGTTCAATATAATTTAATTTTTTTCTTGTAATGTGTTTTTGAACTATTTTAAAGTCTCTATAGTACCTAGCACTTGCGATAAGAGCTATCGATTTATTAATAAGATACTATAATCTATAATGCTGTTTAAATTTGTATATCTATCAGTTAGATGGGCGCTGGATAATGTGTCGAAGGGAGTTCTACCTACTTGACTACAAAATTATTTTTTGGGGGAAATAAGAAATTATAAAAATAAAATTGGATTAGAGATTAGAAACACACAAAAACCAAAAAATGCACACTAAACCCAGTCTACCATCAAAATGGGAGTGACTAAAAATAAGCTAAATTTATAAACTTAATTTTAAAAACTCTTTATAAATACTTTAATTTAGGACGTGTACAAATTTCGTTGACATTTTTAGCCTACGCATACTTTTTATCGTTTGTACGGTGGGTTTCAGCTCAACCAGAATAATGTGGCTTTCGTCCCGTCACGCTGTCAAAATAAATGCATACGCCAACATGCTCAACCTTATACCACAAACTACTGATAAATATATTTACTTCTTTTCTACTTCATTGACAAAAACTTTTCTCCACTCCCTTTTTTGGTAAATTAAAAAAAAAAAAATAATGCCTATGTCCTTCTTCAGGTCGCAGACTATCTCTGCGCCAAAATGTCGTTAAGATTGGTTCAGAGGTTTAGTCGTGTAAGGGTGAAAAACAGACAGAAAGACGTAATATTATCAGATTTTCACAGAACAGCTCTTCACAAAACAACCATCGCCACTTTGTCAGCTTTGCATCCCTAAACCAAGACTCACAATCAGTCACACATTGTCAGCAAAGAATTCGATCGAATTTGCAAGAACATTTCCGACAATAACCTCCTAAAACTTTTGACAAAAGTTGCACGTCACCAACCAGGATCCCAACACGTGCTATGGAATCTGTAACAACCCATTAGAGCAACCTCAGCCACGCTGAATTGCGGGCAAAATATTATTGTAAATAAAACAAGTTTCTGTAAAACATTGTGTTTACCTACTCATCAAAACAAAAATTGTAAGCAAACCTTTTAAAAATCGCGTTTTCTAACGAATTTAGTTTACAAAGGCTCCAACAAGAGAAGAACCCAAATAGGTGAAGCAGTGCCCATCAACAGCATAAGTCAGCGCCCTATTGAAATATACTTTGAATTTCCAGTTGAACAAAAATTTGGCTCGCCGAATTTTTTTCTAGGTACAGGATAGATGACTCATCGAAGAGTTTTCACCTGAAATTTTAAATATCCAAGCGGAACAGGCAAAAGGGCAATTGTGAACGACGAAAATAATTTTTTAACGCACAGAAGAGGAACACATTTTTTTAACAACCCGCGTTTAGATTCAGCAAAATTGAATTGAATTTTAACCCGAAAATGCAAAATTTAATTCTTATTAAAACAATTGCACGATTTTAAAACGATTAACTCAAATTTCAAATAGATTTAAATTAATAACCACTGGTTGCAAGTCTCGTTGCAATTTGCGATTTGATATTCTTTCCGGCATACACCAACATGGCGACTGTGATTTTAATTTTTAATATCCGAGTTGATTATTTGAACTGCCATAAAGCGCGTCATTTATTAATAAAACGGATTATCGTATTTTTAACACTGAATTTACACACTTTTTCTTTAGTTTACTTTTCTACTACACACCATTTGCACGAAAACTTTAAATTCTACATGGGCACTGACCGGCAGCCATTACGGCCATTACATGAAAAGTGTGAAAGCATGTTCGGTATTGCATCGGGCGAAATTCGTCGATGGGATTGACGTCACTACGCACGACTTGACATTATTTTTGCATTTTCCGTTAGTTTTAATGGATATTTCAACTGTTTTGAAAGAGAACATGTTTAAATACAAGTGATTAAATGTATTTTTGCAAAACTTAGTTGTAAAATATAGGGTTTTAAAAAAAAATTTTATGGACTTGAATTCGAGAAAAAAATGCAGTAAGATCAGTAATGAATCGAGAGCACTTTTTTCTGAGTTACGTGATTGTTCCCAAACAAATTGTGAAAATTTGTGTTTGACGAATTTTAAATGCTTAGTAAAGGTACAAGTGTACAAAAATCAAGGAAGAAAGTTATAAAATGTGCAAGAAAAACCACATAAATTTTAAGACGGGACGATTTATCTCTTTTCAATGCAAATTCTTTGGGTTTTTGGGCAGTTTATGGTCAATTTGACACAAATATAACAAAAATTTGTAAATTTTGAGTATTTAATCGAGTGGCATTTTACTCAACGTTAGTAAGACAATTACAGTTGGAAGACTTCAGAAAATGTATTTTCCGAAGTTGTATTTATTCAAAGTTTTTATCATAACAAGAGATGTAATTGGGAACAATTTAGGCCGCGTGTCAATTGGGTTATATAAATATTATTCTCGGATAATTCTCTGACACTATTATGGTGGAGAAGGAGTTCTCAGCTGTCAAAAAATTATCCTGCTCCGGGAGGAAGTTATAGTGAGGCGGCATAGTATAAAATTGTATAACAATTGTGCACTTTGTGATGAAAGCATGAAATTTTTACCATAGAGGACACATTATATGAAAATGATTTTAAGATATTGGGGGACCTCAGATTCCGCCTTAAAGGGGTAAAAAGGGGGTCAAAGTTTGTATGGAAAAATTTTTATTTTTCATCCGATTGACTTTAAACTCGGCTTATGTACTCGCTATGAGAAATAAAGAAAACTATTTTCTTCGATTTTGGAAATTCAACTCTTAAAGGGGTAAAAAGGGGGGTCTTCATATACAAGTGTTGGTGCGTTTCTTTACGATCGTGTAACTTCTGAACGACTTAACCGATTTAGGTTATATTTCCACATTATACTTGTTTTGTCAAGCCGATAAGTCATAGCTATGTTAGGAAGCGATAGGTGGCGCTGCAGTCAAGTTATTAATAAATTCTGTATTTATACAAACTTTGACCCCCCCTTTTTACCCCTTTAGGGCGGAATCTGAAGTGCCCCAATATATTAAAATCATTTTCTTATAATGTGTCCTCCATGGTAAAAATTTCATGCTTTCATCACAAAGTGCAACATTTTTTTTCTATGCCGCCTCACTAATAATAGATTCTCCTTTACATTGGCTTATTATATATGGACTGCTAGTGAAATGTAAGTTCACACAAATTTTGCCCAGAAAATCACGCCAACATATAAACTAGCGCTCTTGGTTCGGAGCGAAAAATAAGTGAAACAAAATGTCGAACCATCTTGGATTTCTTCATGGAATGCTAGAGACACCTATTGGGCGTTAATGAATTTGTTGCGTCATTGTTTGCAATGATGCATTGACGCCACTTCAAAAAGTGTGAATTTCCAATTAATTCCGCTCCGAACCAAGAGGGCCAATGGTTATTTTGGAACCAAGGCTAAAGGCACCAAGTGACAAAGAACAAAAACTGGGACAGAAACTGAAACAGAACAGAAAGTTTGTTCGTTCTGTTGTAAATTCTCGTTCTACCTCCCACGATAAAATGAATCTCTGTCGCTGCCAGCAACAAAAATAATCAATACAGTACAGACTGTCGCTAAATTCTGTTGCTGAAAAAAATGTTGTGTTTCTAATTCTGTTTCGCCCATTAAATCTCTAGGTTATGATAAATTTTTAATTAATACAGCTTTGGATAATACATTTTCTAAAGTCTACCAAGCTTTAATCGTCTTAATAACGATTTTAATTTTATTTCCACTATAAGGTGAACAAAAAAGGTAAAAATTCATTTGAAACTTTTAGCTTATTTTAAGTGAGAAATAAGAGATAAAAATCCCGATCTGGTATCACTGACGTTGCGTCTGTCGTCGTCGCGGTCGTAACGAATTAAAACCCTAGAAATATGCAATTATTTCATATTAAATTCACAGTCTGATGGGCTCTGTGGTAATAGGCGTGTCTTATGGAACTGACATAAAAAGTACATGGGTTCAAACAAAAAAATAGGTTCCAGTAATGCGTTTCGCCCCGATGTGGTCGGTGGGCTCATCAGTAGGCGACCACTACATCTGATCTAGACGCACTGTTTGTGAGTATCGAAAGAGAAGTAGGACAATTCAAAGTTCCTCCCAAATACTCGAAAACATTCCAAAAAAAACATAAGGCCTGGGGTCTCATCGCGTAACTTTTCAGACGATCATCGTCTCGACGATAGCACTGACCGCTATCGTTTTAACGTTGCTTCGTGTAACTCTACCACCATCGTGTCGTCTATCGTTTATTTTACACAAATTTGCGATATATTTCAGTGGCTGCTTCTGGTAAAAGTATGCAATTCTGCTATATAAAGGTGAGAATTGGTAAACAAATTGGATATTCTGTCAACTGTTGGTTTGTGCATAAGATAAGCAAACCAATTGGTATGCGCCATCTGCAAAATGGTTTGCATACCAAAATTAGCAGTCCCTCTTCCACATTTTGTTATTGTCTCTGTCTTCGTATGATTGCAATTATCGTTTTCTTTGTCATTTAGTAGAAACAAAATTGATTATTTATAATGTTGGATGAGTTTTTATATATTTTGAATCTGTTGTCAATTATTCACTTAACAATACATGTAAAAAGATTAAAATTGTCTGCAAAATATACAAAACTATGCACGACGATACCTATTTAGCTATCCTGCAAACATTATCGTCTTGACGATAGTGCTCCGGTCAGAATTAAGCTACATGAAGCAAACGTAGGATCGTCGAAACGATGTCGTCGAGACGACAGTCATTTCAAAGGCTACATGAAGCAAAACTATCGCCGAAACGATATCGTCAGACGACAGTGCTCGTACGCGATGAGACCCCTGATAATTTTTTTGACAGCTGAGAATTCCTTTTCCACCACAATAGTGTCGGAAAATTATGCGAGGATATTTATTCAACCCAATTGACACACGGCCTAAATTGTTCCCAATATGGCATCAAACTCATCAAATCGCCATTACATAATCTAGGCTTTGAAAAAACTTTGAATAAATACAGCTTCGGAAAATACATTTTCTAAAGTCTTCCAACTGTAATTGTCTTACTAACGTTGAGTAAAATGCCACTCGATTAAAAATACTCACAATTTACAAATTTTTGTTATATTTGTGTCAAATTGACCATAAACTGCCCAAAAACCCAAAGAATTTGCATTGAAAAGAGATAAATCGTCCCGTCTTAAAATTTATGTGGTTTTTCTTGCACATTTTATAACTTTCTTCTTTGATTTTTGTACACTTGTACCTTTACTAAGCATTTAAAATTCGTCAAACACAAATTTTCACAATTTGTTTGGGAAAAATCACGTAACTCAGAAAAAAGTGCTCTCGATTCATTACTGATCTTACTGCATTTTTTTCTCGAATTCAAGTCCATAAAATTTTTTTTTAAAACCCTATATTTTACAACTAAGTTTTGCAAAAATACATTTAATCACTTGTATTTAAACATGTTCTCTTTCAAAACAGTTGAAATATCCATTAAAACTAACGGAAAATGCAAAAATAATGTCAAGTCGTGCATAGTGACGTCAATCACATCGATGAATTTCGCCCGATGCAATATCGAACATGCTTTCACACTTTTTATGGAATGGCCGTAATGGCTGCCGGTCAGTGCCCGTGTAGAATTTAAAGTTTTCGTTCAAATAGTGCGTGTAGTAGAAAAGTAAAATAAAGAAAAAGTGTTGAAAGTGTGTAAATTCAGTTTTAAAAATACGATAATCTGTTGTATTAACAAATTACGCGCTTTACGGTAGTTAAAATAATCCGCTGGGAGTCGTTGCAATTGTGTATTTGTGAAAATAAAAATTAAGTCCATTTGGTGGCCATTTTGGTGTATGCCGGAAAGTGCAAAGCAAGTCGTAACTTGCAATATGTGTGGTTATTCTTTGATTCAAGGTTGAAATTTGAGGTAATCGGTTTTCAAATCTCCTAAGAATTCAATTTTGAATTATATTTATATTATATAAATATTCGTGTGGTAATTTCCTGTTTCGCGAAAGATATTATGAATCGGGTTTTTAATTGGAGAAATTATTTCTGATTTTTTTTTTTGTCCATTTTTCTGTATCTAAACGAGTGCGGGTCGTTACGATAAGTGTTCATCTTTTGTGCGTTAAGAAAAAAAATTATTTTCGTCGGTCACAATATGTCATCGTATATCCGGCCCTTCCGTATCCGCTTGAAAATTTTAAATTTCAAGAGAAAACGCTTCTATTAGTCATTACTACGCCTGTGCGTAGTAAAAATGCGGTAAGCTAAATTTTTACTCTATTTAAATTCAAACTATTTTTGTCGGCCGCTGATTGCGGCTGACTCTGACTTTATATGTTCCTGGGGCACTGCTTTACCTGTTTGGGTTCTTCTCTTGTTGGAGATATTGACTTTGAAAATGTTTGCTTACAATTATTATGTGTCGATGACTAGGTAAAACCCAATTTTTCACAGAACCTTGTTTTATTTACAATAATATTTTGCCCGCAATTCAGCGTGGCTGAGGTTGCTCTAATGGGTTGTTACAGATTCCATAGCACGTGTTGGGATCCTGGTTGGTGACGTGCAACTTTTGTCAAAAGTTTTAGGAGGTCATTGTCGGAAATGCTCTTGCAAATTCGATCGAATTCTTTGCTGTCAAATGTGTGACTGATTGTGAGTCTTGGTTTAGGGATGCACATCTGACAAAGTGGCGATGGTTGTTTTGTGAACAGCTGTTCTGTGAAAGGCTCCGATGGCTGCATGATATGGTCGCTGGTCTTGCGACATCAATGCCATACTATTCCCGTTTCGACGCATTTCACTGCTCCGATCTACCCAAACATTTTATTAACTACAAATTCATTATTAAACTTACAAAAGAAAAGCGAAACAAAATAAAAAAAAAAAAAAACGAAAAAAGACAATGAATTTAATCGACTTCTCCCAAAACCTGTACACTTCTGACATGATTCTTCGGTGTGCCATTGCGCTGTCGAAAGCCCAGAAAAGCTGCTGCTGCTGTTGAAGATGGTGGCGACGACGAATGTTGCAGCGGTTGGGGCGTCTGCAGTAATGACGATCCAAGTTACATAGACTGCGGAGGTAAGATTTTGTTTGTCTTCCAATACCTCGAGGCCAGTATCTGACCTTAGATACAACTGCCATGATTATAGCTTGTGGTGTGCCTGTTACACACTTTGGGCTTACATGCGGTTTGCCATGTTGTCTCTGTCAATCAAATTTCATTTTTATCATTTATATAAAAGTAAGACACGCGGTAAAGTCCTTCTTAACGAAGGACATTCGCTTTGTAAATAATTTTTTTTTTTTACTATGCTCGTTCGATTGATCTCCTCACGCCCATAGAAAAGTGTGTTTGTGCGCCCTAAGTCAGGTGGGGAAAAAGTCCTTTCGAAGAACAAAGAGGAAATGATTTTTCTTGTTGTCTTAGAAAAAACTAAAACAGGAGTCCTACAAATAAGCGGTTTCTTTGTGAAGGTACCTACCTACGTTATGAATAATAAATCAACGTGTTTGTCATTTGAAGTTGGACACTGAGGTGTGCGAGTGTTGCTGAAGAGGTACTTAACTAAGAGCTTCAATGGCTGGTAGGACATCGCATAGTATGTATGATTGTTTAATGTTTGTTTAAGGTCATAAATTCGTACCGAGGATATAAACACGAATGACATGTGGATCTCCATTAACATTTTTAACGAGAGCATTCGGCATAGAGCTTGACGATGATGATGAAATGGGGTTTCGGCAGCTGACATAAGACTTGTCATAGAAGACGTTTTATTATGGACAATGGAGGAGACACCAAATCAAGTGTGACAAGCGTTCTCACTGCCATGTCCTTTTCTCACCTTGAAGTTGGTGTTTCTTCCGTGGCTACAGCACGGAATCGAAGGCATATACAAGGCCAAATTGTAGATTGAAATATGAAGCCATTTTAGACAGCGACAACGTCACCTATGCTCCAGATGAGAATTTTTCTAGAAACTACTTCCACCACCCACTATAGAATTGGCTTAGCTATAAAAAATCTTAAGAACAACAAGGCCGCAGGATGTGATGGTCTACCAGCGGAGCTCTTTAAATATGGTGATGATGTTTTGCATGCACTGAATCATCAACCAAGTATGGGTGGAAGAAAACATGCCCTATGATTGGATCAGCTCCATAATGCCCCATCTACAAAAAAGGCAATCCTATATGTCCTGTAAGAACTATCGAGGCATATTTCCGCCTACACACTAAACGGCAGTCTGGACAACTAGAAGCAGCCTGCCTGGGATCGTAGAGGATGGAAGCCTGCAGTGTGACATGCCATGGAATTTATGTAAGCATCCTTAGATTCGATGGCATTATTGACAGTTACCCTACAACTGGCGATGTTTAATTTTGATTTTATTCCCCAAAATTGTGTTGCCAAATACCTAAAAAACTTTAAAGTCGAGAACTGCTCCACTGTTCCAGCAAAGTCAATGACCCGTCCATGCCGTAACTAATCGACCGATGGAGAGATAGGTACGAATATTTCTGGTAAATATTTGAGCGAATTATTGTAATTAATTTGGGTATTCCCATTATCGACAGAGCAAAATCAATTGAAATCGGCTCCACACATTCCATTCTCATATAGATAACATTTAACGGGTTTCCGTGGGAGTGAATAGCTAACGTTTCTGTATGCAGTATGCTGCACATTAGCATCCGCGAAATAATTAATTTCGCCCGAGGGTCATTGATCCCATTCGAATCTGTCAAACTTTTCCCCTGGCTCCCACAAATCAGAGCGTTGGCCTTTTTAGTCAATTTCAATCAGCTCGATGTGACCTATATTTTCAGGTACTCTACGCAAATCACATAAGACCTACAAGTACATTGGCATGGCGGTTAATGACATTATTCGTGTACGTAGCCCCATTTACAAAAATTTACAAAAATTACCGCAATCAGCATAATGTAAGTCATCAACTTTAAATGAAAACGGTTCCAGTTTTGAAAACCACAGTCAAGTATGTTTAAGCTTTGCATTCCCATTATATTCGCTCAACGAAGTTCAATAAGTGTATAACCATGTCCAGTGATGTAGCTGTCTCATACAACCCCGCTCCCTACCACCTCCCGTTTCATGTCGCTTTTTCGTTTCACCGGAGTTTGTAATTACTACCCAGCGAGTTAAAAAAATAAATAAATTCCAAATCGATACACCTCCTTATCGACTTTAAAGCCTCCTACAAAAGAGTCAAAATAAAAGATACCCAGTCTTTTGGCCATCTTTCGAATGATGCAGTGTCCGGTTATAACCCCGACGAGCATTCGGATTTGGTTTCTATTAAAAGATATTAACCTTTTAGTGTCAATTGCGGGCCACAAGCTACGAGCTATAGTACAGCCGTAAGTGTTGTTCCATCGTTCTTTAGACAAGTTTAATGTGAGATTGTCAATGATGCCCTTAGCTGCGTTGAAAGTTGGTAGTACTTGTCTGTCGTCTAATAGTACGTCCATTTTAGAGCCGCCTTATACACCAACATTGTCCAGGAACCCAGTACAGCATTACTGTATCGAGAGCACCTTTGGCTGCCAAACAAGGTCTTATAAGATAGTGCATGCCCTAGAGGTCCACTAATGTCGCTGCCCCAACAATCTGTCCGTCTGTCTGGTTGTTACCTCTTCACGACTAAACCTCTAAACCAATAGTCATGTAATTTTCCAAATAGACAGCCTTGAACCTGAGGAAGGACATAGGTGAAGTTTTGCACGGAAAATTTTTGATTTACAATTCGATTGTTTCTCTTTTTTTCTGTTCACTTTTGCGTTACAAAATTTGTTACCTCAATTTCAGAGTCAGTACCGCAAATAAAAATTAAATCACAACTTGCTTGGTAAAAACACAATTTGATTGGATTATCTATTCTAACTACAAAATCAACAAAATACAGGCAATGAGAGGCGGCCAATAGCTTTCTATAAAAGGTTGAAGGTATTTTTTTTTTTGTATTTTTATTTTTTAACTAAATCGATGTTTTCGATATTTTGTGTGTTTTTGCTACAACTTTCGAAAGCCAGATTTCTGTTTTGTAGTAGTAATATTTACAAAATAGATTTTCGCCTCAGTAACGACTACTGGTATCACGATGTCATCGATATTAACATTAGCCTCATCAACAGCTTCCTCATCATTGCTATCGATAGACTGGAAAAAAATCATTCGAACTCTTTTTAAGTCTTAACTAGTTGTGTGTATGGTGTGTTTAAATTTGTGCAAAAATATTTATGTAATATATAGGAAAGTGTAACAAAATAAATGTATATAAAGGATTTTAAATATATATATATATATACATATATAGATATGCCTAAATAGAGTATTAAATTTATAAATAAATTCTGACCTATTATTTTTTATTTATTTTTCTTTTCGTCTAAGTTATAAATTTTATTATATATCGAAAATAATAAAAATCGATGCTTGTTTTAGTTACTTACCCCGAAATTGCTAGCAGCAAAACGATCGCTGGCTGATACAGCTGACGAGGCCGTCGTGTGGGCATAGTATGCATTGATGTTGGCCAATAAAGTGCTCATCACAGCCGGTACGCCAGGACACAGGTATTTTGTCGATAAACAGTGAAAATGTGTCATGGCTTGGTAAATGTTTTCAATGCCATATCGCATTGCGAATTCATCGACAATCTCTTCGGGAATTTCATCGAAATATAGCTTCCAGGCATCGTCACCCTTCTGTTGTGGTAGTTTCACCTAAAGGTTGGGGATTTTATGTGGAATGTGCTTATGTATTTTTTTGTTTTTCTTTTTCATTTTTTTTAAGTCTAAATCTGTTGAAAGAGTAGGTACATCAAGGATTTAAAAAAAGAGTCAAAAAGAACATACAAACTATGAGAAGACTGTAAGTGGAACCAAGTTGCTTGTAAGACTATACATACGGGCTTTTGTAGCAAAAAAATAATTGTTGTTTATTGAACAGCTTCTACAAATACTAACTGGCGCCCGGTGTTGGTCCACCACGCTGTAGGTACTGAGGTGAATGATTTTGATCGAAGTATTTTTGAAACGGTCATAATCACGATGATATATCATCGATTATCGAACTGACTACAAGTCCATGCTGTCTTATTACAAATACTAACTGCCGCACGGTGTGGGTCCACCACGCTTTGGGTACCTACTGAGGTGGGTGATTTTGATTGAAGTATTTTTGAAACATTCATAACCACGATGAGTTATCATCGTTTATCGAACTGACTACAAGTCCACGCTGTCTTATTACAAATACTAACTGGCGCCCGGTGTGGGGATTGAATTTAATGTATATCACGAAAGACGATGATCCAAGATGTTAGTAAAAATGATGAATTATTTTTTTTACATGCCTACGGACTGAATTGAACGTTATTCAAAAACATGTAATTTTAGCACTGAATTGACGATGGCATCGTCTAGAAGGTTACCTGTTTTCCTTGCTTTCATGTATTCTATCTCAAGTTTATAATATGAACGCCTGTATTTTAAATGCTTGTTATGCATGAAGGCATGGAAACAACGAAATTGTTCCTTAATCGATTCCTATTTCTCTTGTTTTTAAAAGTGAGGTTGACGTAGAAAGTTGTATATAAAATTGGTGCCCAATATGATTTATTGGGCTCCATACTTTTCAGGTTTCTTGCATTCGATGGAATCAAAACTTTAAGCTATCCAACCCAATTGCTTCGATTATTAGACCTCTTGTAAGTTTGAAATCAAATTTGAAAAAGAAGGTTTGATGATAAATGTAGCACAATGTGAGGTTCTTCATTTACTGTTCGATGTAAAATCGACGCTTTCGAAATTAAACGACGTGATTTCTTAACAACCGTATAGCTTGTTTAAAATATTGTTAATGTTAACTAAGAAGGCGCCAACTTCATATCTTCATAATAAATGGCGCCCAATGTGAGGCTGAATCTCATTACTTCAACCGAATGGAATGCTAGCAAATAAATGGGGGGACAATACAAAAGCGTATACTCAAAAATAAAGGCTTCTTTTAATAGATTGCCAAACAAATGGTGCCCAGTGTAAGGACTCTTTCTCATAGAACTTCTTGTTAAGACACAAGAGATACCTACCGAAGGAATTTAGTTAAAATGCCCACCGTTGTGAATATCGATCGCATCTTAGATACCACTTACACTTCAAAAAAGAGATTCACATGAAGAGATTACACAAAAAAAACACATTTACAAAGAGAAGAGGTTGAGAAAACTTGCAGTGCATTGAAGGGAGAAAAGAAAGTGCTAGTTTTTTTTTTCGTTTTTGTTTTTTTTTTTCTAGATAGAAACATACACTCAAACTTACCATTCCACAATTCTCCTCGCACAGATAATGGAATAAATTCTCATGAAGGCATGTATACTGGACGTGATAAGGTGCTACTTTCTCTTCCCCCTTGATTTCAACGGATATATGCAAGCGTATCGCACCGGATACAGCTGATTTATCAGTACGTTTCTCTAGATTATACCACACATCCATTTCGCCGGAGAGTGTTCGCACTTCGATTATTGTCTGGCCAAGGAAGTCATCGGATTCACGCGTCAACTTCTGACGAAGTTTCGACTTGAGATCGTTATCTTCGTCCCAGACGCGCACTTTGATACGGTCCGATGAATTGTGGCATTCGCTGGGGAGATTAGATATATTTTTTTTTGCTAGTTTTTTTCTGTTTGTTTGACGATGTTTGTTTTCTGTATTTTGTTGTAGCTTTTCAAATTTTCATGTTTAAAGTGTTTTTTTTTTTTTTTGTGGAAGAAAGTGGTCGCGAAAGAGTGTTCTCGGTGTATATTTAAATTTTTAGAAAATCAAAAATTTGTTTGTCATATTTACCGGAATGAAAATGAAAATTAGGTGAAAATAGAAATTTTTAATAAATAAAAAAATTGTATATAAAAATAAATTATACGATGTTATGTATGTATAAAAAAAAAGAAGAGAATTTTTCGTGTATATATAGATTTTTTTTGTAGTTTTGATTTGTTTCTGTTTTTGGCGAACTAATCCCACAACAACAGACAATACTCACAAGTGAAACTTCTCATTCCACACAGGATTCAATTCCTGCGGCATTGTGCGTGTACGTTTTTTCACCTTGCTAACCTGCACCGTCACATATGGATCACTGGTACCGCTTTTATCCTTCGCTATCAGGCCTTGAGCACATATCACTGTAGCAGCACACAGTACAAGAGCGTCGTGTATTTTTTTTTTTTATTTAATTTTTTTTAGACATTCGCATTCGTTTGTGATCGGGTCGCCCCCAAGCAATCAGACACCGATAAAATTGACGCCACAGCCAATTGGTTTTTATTTTGTATTGTTGAAGCAGCAGCGACAATGGTGGCGAATGTGTGCGACGATGACAAACAAACACAACCATGTTTTGATTTTTTTTTAATTTTTTTTTGTGATTTTCATGTTTCGTTTTATTGTAAACAGGGATTCAAGGAAGAAAGGAGAAGAGAAAAAAACGGAAGTGCATTTTAATTTTTTTTCTTTTTGTAGTTTTTTTTTTTTAATTTTAAGTTTACGTTTAAAAAAAAAATAACTCTGAACATTTACGATAAAAAAATTATTATATTTTTTATAAGGAATTATCTATTGTGTGTGCGTTATTTTTTTATGCAATGATCAGAGTTATATAAATTTTTTTATATATAATAAGCTCAATTGTGTTTTTTTTTTCTATATATATTTTTTTTTATGTTAACTTTTTATTTTATGATCAGTATGTGAGTGGTTCATGGTGTGGTGTTTTTTTTTATTGGAAACTATTAGTATTTGCTTTTCGATATACATTATGTAGGTATAGGTGTATAGGATACACACGCAAGTATAAAGGTGGAAAGGTGTTTAAGACTGTTGAAGAAAGAGTGAAAAAACAAAGTAAATAAAAAAAGTTTGTCTTAACAAAGAGCTCCTGCAATTAGAGATAGGAAAGACGGGTAGGGTACGTTTGCTGCCATGCTGCCTGTGCAACCCCCTGCCCGAGGTTACTGTAGGATTTGGAATGAGTGCGAAGAGTTCGTAAAAATACGGATTTTTTGAAAATTTTCATTTACGGGCTTCTCTATTATAGGCTTTTGAAATACCGGCATTTATAATACGGGTTTTTGCATTTACGGCCTTCTGTGAATACAGGCTAAAGATCTACGCTCAAACGTATCGTTTCGTAAGAAAACCCTACCGTTGTAGACCTGGTTTCTGATATTTTTGACGTGCGTCGACAAACTAGCTTGCAGAAGTAGCTTTTCTGGCTGCCTAGCCAAGATCTTTTCGATTATATTATGAAACTGGGGACAGTCACATTTTTGCCCATCATTTTAGGATTTAAGGATGATTTTTTTCAAGTCTTTCTTATAGAAAAATATTGGATTCTTTAAACCCTTTTGGACATAACACTATTCGAAAAGTGGATACTTTCAAAATGTCCAAAAGCTCTGAACTTCCACCCTTTGATTAGAATTTTTCAAGTTTATTAAAATTTCTTAAACTCTCAAAATTTGTAGACTTTTTTTGGTTTCGAAAACGGTTTTGGACCTTTCTAACCTTGGTATAAATTTGATTGTATTTCTTTGCGCTCTAAAATCTGAAATGGAGGCATGGAATACAAAATTATCTATCAGTATAAATTGTAAGACTCAAACATGAGGTCGTATTTGATAACACTAACCACAGTCTCAGTGCGAAAATATCCCTAAAACAAATTACATTTTATCCACAGCCATTTTAGAGTGGGTGGCTCACTTCGCTGGTCGCATTGGCTGGCTTTCAAGTACAGATCTTGCCCCTACAACTCTCCTATGAGAGAACTGAACTTCAGGACAACTCATCTACATTTAGGACGTTTTATTCGCAGCCATTTTTTGTGGGTGTAACGCTTTGCTCGCTGTAATGGCTGGCTATCGAGAATAGATCTTGCCGATACAACTCTCCTATGTGACAACTGAACTTCAGGACAACTCATCTATAGGACATTTCATCCACAGCCATTTTTTTGTGGGTTTAACTATAGTACAACATTCTACAGGATTATGACTCAACTTTTTCCTTAAACGCTTTCTCTATGCTATATTAAAAGTTGGATGAAATGACCAGGGATGAGTTGTCCTAAGGTTAAATTGACTTTATAGATGAAAGTATAAAATGGTTGAGTTGTGATGATCCCAAATTACTGGAACTTCCGTATACAAATATAGCGTGGACCATCTAATAGTTTATTTCAAAAAAGGCTATTAAAAGAGAACACGAATTTCAGGAGCACAAATTCCAATAAATTATAAAATAATATTTCATTCAAATAGCTGTCCTGTCTCGCCCCTTGGTTTCGGCATCTATTTCACGAATAACTGGACCAATATTGTTCTCAAGTGCCTGAATCGTATTTGGGTAGTTCGCATAGAGCATCGATCTTTAATGGTACCCCACAAAAAAGGTCCAATGGCGGCTGCAATTGGTGAATTATTTCGACCGAAAATTCTGTTCAAAGTCCATAATATTTTTGAACTTTTTTCAATCCTAAATCGATTCATTTCGTACCGCAAAAGTACAAAACTGATTTTTTAAAACATTTTTTTTACACATATGAGCTGTCAGTGTCAAAATAATACGGGATTCAATAAGAAACCAACAGATGGCGCAGCCTTTAGTTTGGCTTGAATTTATCCAATCAATGCCTAGCTAACTCAATCAAGTGTTCGATTCACTTTTTTTTTGCGGTAGGTCTGCACTGCAAATACCAGTCCCAAACACTCGTAGAGACAAAAGTCCAATAAAATATAATTTGTACCAAAGATGTAGTCGCACCTTTCCGCACTTGTATCTATTAATTTTTTTTGTTAACCTATGCGACTGAATTTATAAGCCATTGACTTGTGAAATCAAAACAATTTCTCTGCACCCAGCAGTCCACTAGTTGCTGGAACTGCAAGCGAATCAGGACCACCTCCTCATTGAAATATACTTGAAAAATATTTCAGATGTTAAGCTGACTTATCGCATCAAAAGCCACAACAAAATAAAAAAAATCCTACAATCTACATTTAGGATTCAAAATTGTGGGGGCTTTTGCCACCCTTCTTCGGGCCATATTGCAAGAGCTCTTTGTTAATCCTGAAAATAGAAAAAAAAATATAAATATTTCCCCATGTGGTTTGTCGTTTGCCTATTTCAATGTGTAAACAAGAAAATAGGCAAAAGAACAACATAGATCCACAGAGAACTAAACTAGGAAGAAAGTGTCCTAGTGAAACTGAACAAAAAAAAAATTAATTCATAAGCAATTGTAACAAAAATGTGTAACACTAAAGAGTAAAAACTAAAAAGTGTCCAGGTCCACAACGAAAAACTTGCAAAACTAGAACTCATTTTTTGTTCGCACTTTTTTTTCTGTACATGTATAAAAAATTTTCTATAGACAGAAAGAGATATATAGTTGAGTAGTTGTAAAAAAAAAATAAAAATAATAGATAAAATTTGGTGTATAGCAGAGTTAGCCAGTGTTGTGGTGTTGTTGCCATTTCTTTAATTTTAATATATTTTTTTTCTCTTTTTATATATTTTTTTAGCATTTTATATATACAATTTAAAATTTAATTTTTGCTTTTGTGTGTATGACATGTCAAACTGTGTGTGTGGGGGTGGCTAGCAAGAAACACAAAATCAAAAAAATTGTGAAACAAAATTAAGTGTCAGGGAAGAAAATTAATAAATTTATTTGTCTGTGCTAAAATTGTTGTTTGATTACTTATGTGTGTGTGTGCGTATGCGTGTGACATAATAGAGATATAATAATATGAACTGTGAAGACAACAGAGAACAAGAAAAGGTGACAGATAAGACAGGTTGATAGACAGATAGATTTACTAAAATAAAATTGTCTGTAATTTTGTATGTATTTATTGTTATACGGATATAATTCCTTGCTTGCTATATGACATTCACAAACATGCATAATTATCACAATTAATAAAAAATATTTGAGCCATTATATTGTGGGTTTCTATATTTGTGATTTGTAGGTGTATTTTATTTACAATTCAATGCATGTGGCGCGGCGAACATACACTTGTTTGGGGGTGCAATATATACAGAAACAAACATACAAAAACAAACAAGATTACAACACTCAGTTAACACACCGAAAATAATGACAGAGACTTATATACATTCCATAGAAGATACAATATGCGCAAAAAAGACTTAAATTTATTACACTTTGAAAGATGAATATTCTTAAGATTTATATCACTTGAATGGATCAAGAGGTTACCAATCATAGAGGGAAGGGAAATTTCCTTTTCTTAAAAAAATATCTAAATGAGTGTGAGGATGGTGATGCTAAAAATGTATTGTGGAGTAGAGTTAATTGGAGATAAAAAATCACTGTTTCCTTTGAACTGCAAGAAAGACAGTTTTTAGAGTGAATTATATGTTAAAAGCGCTGTTCAGAGCTTATCAAAATATAGTTTTTTGCAGCCAAAGAATATTATTGGTCCTTCGAGCCGGATTTAAAAAAAACGCGGGCTTTATAATAGAGATACAAAACGAGTATGTTGGATGGGTGCTGCGGATCAAGCCTTTTCTTAAAAGGGACATCAAGGATAGAACTTCCACTTAAAAGACCAAGCTCTCGATTGGCAGATGGAGCTATCATCTATCATGAGCTGGAACTGTCCAAGGAATTCCCAAAAAAACTGACAGTTTTCTACCAAACTCTTCGTAAAGATGGGCAATATCATCAGGGGTTCTCGGGATAGCTGCCCTTCGCTGCTGATGACGAAACTCGATGGCAGTGAGTGGCATATATAACGCTTTCGTCCAGTCCTTCGATCGAGAAAAATTACACATTTCACCCAATAGATGGCGTAATACATGCCCTTAAATTCTCATCACAAAATGTGATGTAAACATTAAGGGAAATTCATGCATTCAACGGCAGTAAGTGACATGAAATTATTTTAAGTGGTTCCATGCAATTTTTGTTATGACAAGATATCGTCCTTAGAGTCCCCTTCGCAAAATATCTTTTCCCAGAATCACTCCAACCTCAGACATTGTTGTTCTCTTAAGACTAATTCTGTCTAGCCAAGCATAATGAGTTAACGAAACTCACCTGAATCTTCTGAAGGTACACAAATGATATGCACCCTTCCGTTGGATACAGGCAGGACATCAAAGACAGACTTCTTGGTACCATCATATTTTCACTCAATATTCACAAGGTACCCTTCCAAGTATGAGGTAGTTATCTCAAACTCATGTAAATATGACTCCTCGCCTCGTATGTTATTTGCTTCTTAATTTTCCCAACCCCTTCGCACTTTTTATTGTTTTGCACAACCATACCTAGAAAAATATGAGTCAACTTTCTTCGAACGCGTTCGAGAAACAACTCTTGGGCGTTTTGCAGAAACCAGAGACGATAGTCGTTCGAGTACGAGGACATGTTATCATCGTTCCAGGTAATGGTGTAATTTTGAAATTAGAAAAAATATTTTTCTTATTTTCTCCGTTCTTCTGGAAATTCAGTGAAAGTACCTACTTGTTGATGCTGCTAACGAATATTGACATTGAAATGCACAATAACCACAACGAAAGGTGATGTATTGTTTACGAGGTGTTACCTTCCCCAGCTAAAGATGTTTACACGTGTCAGTAAAATGTTTGCTGATTTTTTTTAACACGTTAAAAAGAACAAAAAATTTGCAAAAATTATGCAGCCCCACACCTCATGGTATGAAAATCATTTTGTATCTCTTTGTGGCCAGGTTGTGTTGTTTTCCAAATTGGAATCCTCTTTAAGCTGGATTTACTCTAAATGGTTATGGTACCTTCTGTAATAAGGTGAAGTGGAAGTGCTGCTGGGCAAAGGGAAATAAAAAGCGAAAATCCACTTCGAGTATTGCAGTCAAACCCCATAGGTAGTAGCCTCTGACAGTCCGTTAGTAAGAAGGGTGGCTGGTACAGATAAAAAATAAATAAATACATAAATAGGTGGCGCAACAGGCGTGTAGACATCATATGCCTAGTTTCTCACAGCCATTCGTTTGTGCGAGTTTCTATTTTTGGGACGAATGGAAGGGACCTACAATTTTATGCCGACTCCGAAGGGCTGAATTGAGAAGCTTTCTCAGGACAGTCATACTCTCGGATGTTTGTCAGACGTTCGCGAGAGGTCGCGCAGTAGAAAAAACCTTAAGATGTAATTTGTGTTTTTCCGGCGATCGAACCTGATAGGATCCCTCGCACAGTAGTCCAGCACACTAACCACTGCGCTACTGCGCCCACTGGTACAGATCAGATAAAAAACAGACTGCGGCAGGAGAGAGCGAATAAGGGTGACCTATACACTCGAACCCCCTTCTGACGGAGTCTGAAAGTTCGACCTGTGAAAGTGAAATTTACTGACGTAGTCAGCACTTCCCGTTGAAACAGACAAAAAGGGGTGAGTTGCGCGTTAGTATATCAGGACCTTCTCCTACAGCAGCGTGTTGCAAGCTGAGGAAGATACTGGCACTATGACAGTAACAACAGCTTCTTAAAGATGTCGCAATAATGCGTCAATATTACTTCTTTCATTGACAGTCAAGTGGCAATAAAAGAGATCTCTTCTGTAGAGATAAAAACGAATCTTGTAAATCGAAGATCATCGGCTTTTCGGCAAATGTAGGACTCTGATGGCATCGGAAAAAAAAACCTACAGACATGGCAACTGTACCACCGTAATCTCAAACAGAAGAGTCAATACTGAGAGAGAAAAATGAACGATGAAAGGTCTTATGTGCCTGTTAGCCCTGGCGGACTAAAACAAAAATAATCATTTCAAGTCAACGAACTAGGTACACAGTTGTCAAATTTATTTTAAAACATTTACAGTCAGACAAATTTTATTTTATGGGGTGTCTATCATAACACAACACTATGTACTGAAACGGCCAATTGTCCATTATGCCAACTGATTGAAAGGACGAGATATTCCACTGCGCGACACAAGGTGACAGCGCATAGGAATGCAAATAAAATGTGCGATGGCAATGGCAACCGATATTCAATTAATGCAACAACATTCAATGCAAATATTGAATCCCCTGCTACGTGGTATCGCGAGGGTCAGCAACCGATGCGGATTCAGGACTCACGTGATGTCAATAGTATAAAATGTATTATATTTATTTTTTCTGTGGCATTTCACTTGGGGCCAGGCTAACTATATTGGACATTGCTTTCATCGCCATTTATGTGCAGGGATTACTTTCATTTAGTGGGCTTTGTTTGATTCACTGAAGAACGCAACCACTTTAAAAGGGAACAGCAAATTTGGTTGGTCGCATATATTCAGATAACTAATTAATTGAAAGCATTTATGTCCAGAGGATTACTGGCTATGGAAGCGGAAATTTTTTATTGTTATTATTTTTTATTTGCAAGATTTTTTGCGATCCACTTCATTAAGGTAGGATTTACAATGCAAAGGTATGCGGATGTACCTATGTAGTAAAGCCGAAGGGATAGGTCAGTTTACGAATATTGGTCGAGGGTTTGATGACCTGCGATAAATAGTTTGCATGCTTGTGATGTATGCTTGTGTATAGTAAATGTTGACAGAGTTGATAGGAGATTTTTAAAGCTCTCGTTAGAGTGATAATCTTGGGTTAATTATGTGAGATTCCAAAATGCTTGATACATTTTACTGTCATGACATTTTTATCGCTTGGATTTATGAAGAAGAGAGAAGTGTCTATGAATGGTTTTGGTGCTGCACACAATTTACTGTCATGACATTTTTAACGCTCAGATTAAGAAAGAGGAGAGAAGTGTCTATGGATGGTTTTGGTGCTACGCAAAATTTACTGTCGTGACATTTTTATTCCTGAGATTTATGAAGGAGAGAGAAGTGTGTATGGATGGTCCTTGTTACTACACAATTTACTGTCATGACATTTTATTGCTCAGAACAATCGGGAGCGTACTAATAAAATTTTGAAGCCGCTAGATTTTGACTATAAAAAGACGTGGGATCCACAAATGTACCCAAGAATTGAGTTAATTTTAGATATCTGAGAAATTGTCCAAAATCGGGCATAATTTATGAGCACTTTGAGAATATGGTCAAAATTATTGCAACGATTATTAAATTCATTGTAATTCTGACCAACAATAAAGAAGTTTCAAATATTTAAGAAGTGCTCCAAATTTTGCTTGATTTGTAAGCACTTTGAGAATATCGTCAAAATTATTGCAACGGTTGTGAAATTCATTGTAATTCTGACCAACGATGAACAATATTTAAAATATTTTAGAAACGCTCCAAACATTTCTTAATTTATTCAGAATACAGTTAAAATTGTTGCAGTGATTTATGAACTTCATTGTTATTCTGACATTTGTCCCAAATATTGTTCAAAAATCTTGCCAAATTTAAGCAGTTTAATCAAAAGTGCCTGCAAAATAATCTCGATTCGAAAAATATTCACTGCGATACTGATCAATAGAAAAAATTTAAAAAAAAATCCAAAATGATTGAAACGTAAGAGTCAAATCCGCTCACCATTTACAACAACACGTTGAAATAATATGCATTTTCGAAAAGAAATTTGACATTTAAAAAAAGGAAAGAAATTATGTAACAATAGTTGTCACCCATATACAAAATTTCGCTCGTCAAAACGAAACACGAACAACTAAATTATTTTACTTCACATGCATGGGATTGAAAAAGAGAAAACAGTAATAAGTTCTTCGGTATATGAGTATAAATTTCTTATCGTCTAGAAAAATGTTCTATATTCAATGGAATAAATAAAAGTTTTAGATAGAGAGAGGATCACTTTGGTTAAGATTCTTAAGCTTACGATATTACTTTGTGTATCAAGCATCTATATAAAACGAGAGGATTTCAATAATAAATTATTATCTCTAAGATATTGAAAAACAATTATTTTACATACTTGGGTATTATTTGTTGTCCCAATTAAAAAATTATATATTTGTATGTACATATTTTCTTATATAAAAAAAAAATAATTAAATAACAAAAAAAGTTTAAGAAGAAAGTAAGAAAATGTCAGCTAAAACGCATATGTATAGATACAATTTTTTTTTTCCAGCTATGATTTTAAAAGTTTCCATTTTTTTGGGCTTTTTGTTTTTTTTTTTTACAAATTTTGTATGAGTTCCGAATATTTTTCCGAAGTTTGCATTTTTTTTTTATAAATATAAAATGTATAGTACATTTATTATTTTATTTTGGGTGAGGAAAAATAAGAGGAGATAGAAAGTATTTTAGAAATATTTATTTTGATTTGATTTTTTTTTTTCGGAAGAGGAAAAATCTAAATATTACAATGATGTATTTAAAATACTATGTATATATTTATAGTGGTAAATTGTTGGAAAATAACAATACAAAAATTATATTAAAAAGAAAATAAATAAGAAATAGAAATAGAAAATAGAGTAGAAAATAAGAAGTGTGTTTGTTTTTGTATATCGTTTTTAAATTTTAAAGTGAGAGTGCTATAGTGAGATAGAGTTCAAGTGTGTGTTAGAAAAATTGTATAGAATGAAATTGGGAGCGTTATATTTATTGTGTAGGTGGAGATTTTTTATTATTAGACAAAATGTACATTTTTTTTATTTAAATCGAATTTTTTTCTTTTAAGTATTTTATTTATTTTCTTTTTGTATTGTGATGTCAAGTGATGGGTTTTGATTTCTATGAGTTGCAATAATTTAATGTACGTAGATTTAGTTGAAAGTTATGGTACACCTTATGCCAATAAACAGAAACAGACCCTGTGAGGGTAGTGTCTATCAGTTCATCAAATTTAAAAATACCAACAGAATGCTAAATATTCCGGACACTTAATTTCTTTTCGTTCTGTGCATATGTCAAAAACTCAAGTCGACTAGACTTGTCTGAATTCGATTTACCCTGAACGCAAAAATTAGATTGAACGGAAACGTCCCTTTTTTTACGTCAGTCATACAATCGAAATATCAACTGAGTACTAAGTCAACTGACTACTAAGTTGACATTTCGATTGTATGACTGACTATGAAAAAGTGAGAAGTGAAGTTGTCGAGAAATTCTGGACTTCCATAAAAATCTCAACTGAAAAAATTAACTGTTCACATGACCAGTCTAGACCAATGAAAACTCAAATACAACGAAGTACGAAGTCAAGCGATTAATTTGTCACACAAAAAAATGGTTGTGAGGAGCCAGAACTAGACTAGAGTCCTATATAGAACCAATCAGAATTATTTCTCAGCGAACCTATGAAAGGTCTAAAGGTGCTAGTACACGATATGTAGCACGCCTCATATATATGTAGCATTGACGTCATTTTGACGTCAGCGAATGGTCCCAATGGGTACATGCCGTGTACAAGCTCTCTTTGTGCACTCTCTGTTGACGTCAGAGCCACATATATATGAGGCGTGCTACATATCGTGTACTAGCACCTTTAGGGACGAGCAAAAAGTTACTCCCGCTAACTAATAAACAGAGATATCTTGGAGACTGAAAAATATTTTAAGAGCGCTCAGACAAATGTCTCTTGCAGTCCTGAAGATGCAATAGTGCTCAGCAAAGGTATTATTAAGACTAGTACTAGATAAATACTTTGGGCCTATTAAAAGCTGTGTCTTACTTCCTACTGAAGATGGGACAGTCGAAATGTTTTAGGTCTAAGTGCACTGCCCTGTCTGTAAGGTTCTATAGGTCGGAATCTCATGCTATTTCGACTGCTCTTTCTCTATGAATGTAAGCACGACATGTATTTAACACTGCCTGCATTTTCTGAAGTGCTTCCGACGACAATATGCATCTATTTACCAAAATTTTGTAGGCTAGAGCCCACATATAGCGAGGTGTTAGGTTTAGACAAGGCACAAGCCTGTGAATGTTTATTTATTAATTTTTAGAAGGTGCCCACGCTCCTTTGTTTAATTCCGCAGACATTTTTTTAATAAAGTTATCACCAAGCAATATTATGTCCACAAATTTTGCAACTATGGCAAATTTATAGCTTTTTTTTTATTTATAAACGGATTACTGTCCAATGTGTGTCTCATGCCTCCTAATCCAAAACCCTTTGTATAGTCCTAAGAACACTTCTAGAAGACCCACGGATGTTATAGGGCCTTAGATATCAAATCGGGTAATGATTCTGGAAATGTAGTAAAGACAAACATACAGATGGGTTGCATCCACTTTTATATATATATATAGAGAAAAAAAGCTCAGGTTTGGATTCTGGGGCCCTCCACCTTTTTTCGTTCCGAAAGTCAATCCTATTCGAAAGTGCTTCTCGTTCTCTGTAATTTTCGATTTTCCGTATATCATGGCCTTTTACATTTGGGCATTTAGTTCCGTTTTCGAAATAGAGAGTACCAAAAATTCGGTTTCGGAAAACTTTACTTTTGGAACGATATACGTTTTTTTTAATTCTCGGTCGTCTTATAAACATGAAAGCCAGGTTAACGTTGGATCAAAAATTCTACAGTGTCTTGTGGGCTATAGGTTTTAGATAGAGGTCAAACTTTATTGCAGTATAATGAAAGAAAAAGAGAAACCTGTTGGTATTCTTTCAAGTGACGACGGTAAATTAAACTCCTTTAATCAGATCAAGTTGAATGACACTTAAATTTCTCTTTGTGATTCTGTTGACAATCAAAATTAATTATTTATTTAATTTATTTTCAATGAAATATTAATTTTTTTTGATTACGTCTATGTCTTCAGCAAGTAATGTAATTAATTATTCAAATGACTGGCAATTTTCATATATCAATCTAATCAATTTAAGGCATTATAAGGTGTACCATAATAAAATCAATGCGAATTCAGTTTTCAAAAATTAATTCCCATCCACTGGAACAATGAATTATGTTCCTAATTTTTGATTTTTTTAAATTATTAATATTAATCAATTCGTGAAAGCGTATACTGTGATTGTTTACCCTTAATACTTAACTTACAATGTTATAATAAATATATTAAAAAAATATTAACTAAAGTATTTGTACAAAAATTATATAAAAATTAAATAAAAAAAATTATAATAAATAAAACGAAAATAAAAATTAAAGTGGTGTACCTGTAATTGTTAATTTGCATGACCATTTAGATGTTCCCTCAACGGTTGCTTGCTCAGCCTGTTCTAATGAATCTATGTGTGTATCTGGGTCCACACCGAATGTCATCCTTTAAATAATATTTTTGGTTGTTTTTATATTTTTGTCATTTGTTTTTTTTTTTTTAAATTCAGATTTTCACATGTTTTGAAGAACAAACAAAAAAGATTATAAATTTTTACAATTTATATTTTATTTTAATTTAGTTATTAGTACTGTAGTAATATTTTATTTTATTTTCTATTTTTTTTTGTCGATTTTGAAGAGGCTAAAGACTAAAAAAAAATATATAAGAGCATTCTAGTTGTCAGGACGAAATGGGGAGACAGAAAACTCAGTTCAATATCTATTTACAATTGATGGGTGAATATCGAAAGATGGATAGTATAGTAAGGAAGTTTCTGAATTCAATCAGAAAGGTTCCCAAAAACAACCTGAAAAATGGTTGTGGGCCATACGGTCATTTATGAAACTGTTCTGCCCAATATTTTTAAAATTTTAAGTAAAATTTCAAACTCGTTTTACTGAAGTAAGATATTTGCCTATTGATTGGAAGGTTACGTAATCTAAAATAAAAAAATCAATAGTCAAAGACCTGCAGAAGCTCAGCAACAACACTCAGAAAAAAACGAGCTAAAATTGAGAATATCAGTGTCATTTCAAGGCTGTTCTTTGACGAAAGTATAGTAATCTCGGAAAGTCATATTCCCAAGTACAAAAATCTTATTTTGAGTTGGTTTTTTCAACACCAAACAAATTTTTTTTTAGGTTTTTAGTAAGATTAAAATCCTATTTCGGGATTATTTTAAGACTGTGGTTCTTACATTACGCTGATTCAGATTCTTGAAAAGGGAACAAATTCCCTCCGAATTTATTCTGATCGTTGGCTTTTTTTTTATATGGGAGGGGCCACGCCCTTTTGTCCAATGTTCACCAAATGTATCTAAACTCAGGCACACAACAAAAAATTTCACCAAAATCGGTCTAGCCGTTTAGCAGGAGTTCAAATACAAGACACGTAGAAAAGAATTGTATGATATTGAAAATACATATTCAGCAATGTGCTGAATGACATTAAATTATAGCTGGTCGGCAGTATTTAAAAAGCACTTTTTGCAAAAAAGACAAAAATGCAGTACTTAATTACAAATTCTTCCATATTTCCAATAGCAAATGTGTGGTGCATATTTACTTTCACACTTAATCATAAGTTAAGTTGTTAGCAGTGCGCTGAATTCAGATTAAGCCATCACAGAACACTGATATTTCACACACTTGATTTCAAATAACCACGAGGGAAAAAAAATTTCATTTAGTCCGCCACCCAGTCCCGCTGTTGCTGCAAAGCTTCCACCTTTACAAATGCCATAACTGTTCACATTTTATTCAGAAGGTAGTAGTTTAAAAGTTGCACCTAAACTATATGTATATCTTCTCGGTTAATGAGACTTGTAGTTTTTAAGTCCAAAGCGCCCTATATTCGAAATTCTTAAGACAAGTATCTATGACTCAACTTTGCATATGTATACCGCAGCAGCGCAATTATGAACGTCGTAAGAGCAACGACCTCATTTAAGCCTCTTAAACAAGCTGTGACAACTTTTCTCCACACAGAGGGACTTCCTGTGACTAAGGAATAATATATACCTTTGTGTAATCGGTGTTGAAATGGAGAAATAATTAATTAAATTATTTTCTCGGCCAGAGTTGGACTCTCTTCCTTAGGGAACACCCATTGACTAGAGTATATGCAATTAGAAGCCATAATGTGTAGTGTGCAAGGATTTGTTGGCATTAGAGTATAGTAGTAGGTACTTTCGATATTGCATGATGGGCTTGAATGCACTTGATGCCTTCGTCCTCTGGCAAAAAAGTGCCTCTTTACATTTTCGCTGAATCAGGAATATACTAGCTGCTGTCTAGTATGTGTAGGATAGTGCAGACAGCGGTATACATCCATTTAAATCCTTATGCCGAAGGACGATGGATTCAACTCAATCGTTGTTTGGGTGGTGGAAATTTGTTTCAGGGTTATTCCCTCTAACCACGCATGTACTATTGCGTTCTTTGGTTCTATCAGAGGCACTACAATCATTTATTTTCCATTTCTATTGTGGCGCGTTATTCTAAGAGAGAAAAGCCTGTCGAAATAAATTTTCTGATCGAATGATGGACGGGCTTAGCTATTTGAATAAAATTCGAAAATCAATCAGTACGAACCTCCTCAGCACTGTGCTGATTTCATTCAAACGCTATAAATGCATAACTCTTAGGTCAGTCTGAGAAAAGACAAATTGTAAGAACTGCGCTGAATTGACTCAAACTTTAAAAACATCGATGTTCGAAAGTGGGCAGATATCCACACATAACCGGTTACATTAAAATGCTCTACAAATATGATGTTTTCTTTCATAGGGTGTCGTCATTTGGTATTTATGAAAAAAAAAAAACAATTATTGTAATGAATTGACTAAAAATGTATAATAAAAAGTTCGGCAAAATCGCAAAATCGAGTTAATTCAATTGTAAGTTTGAATAACTGGCTAAAATTCAATTTGCCAAGTTGGGATTAAAAATTAATGCCAATGCGACACAGAGCATTTAATTTCATGTGGACATCATGCTGAACAATAGAACAGAGAGTGCCGTTCATTGAAATGGAAATTCTCACATAATAAGCGGGTGGGTAGTACCACCTAACTTCTTCGAAATTTTTTTTGAACGGGTAGGTAATACCTCCACGTCCTTAAAGTATAAAGGACACGCAGACAACTGTTTAAATTCTCAGGCAGGTAATTTTTCAATCGGTCTTATAGGTAGAAAGAAGCTTAGAATGATAAATTAATTAGCCAACAACTGTAAACTGATATATGCTATTTTTATCTAGCTCTTATTTGCATCTGAAGAGCTGCGTTTGTGTTGATTTAAAAGTAGATATTCAGTTCCACGGAGATTTTTACATCCGTTTGTTGGAAAACACTGTTTTTGCAAAGCAAAAAAAAAAATACATACGTAAACAATTTTCAAGTCGACTAAGTTGCTGAATATATTTATGAAGTTTCAAATGGATTTTACTCGCATATTGATTTTTCACCAATCTCGTAGATGAGCCTTTTTACAAAAATAAAAATAATAACCATCGCAACGGAATCAGATTCAAATTTAAAAACTCCATTTTCGACGCAATATACCAATTGATTTTCGAACGTTTTCTGAATCCCCCCCCAATCGTCCCCTTTACTGTGAAACACGAACGGCAAACAGGTGGATTTTTGTGAGAGGTCATTATAAGGAATCGAAGTTCTTCATGCAGTTTACTTTATTTTTTAACAAGAAAACAGGGAACAAAGTAAGGGAATAACTCTCGATCCCAAAGGTGGTGGAATATTGTTATTTTTTTTTTAAATAAATTTTCTTTATCAAACACATACATAAATTCGCGTTAGACAGTTTTGATTAAGTTGGATTTATGTTTGAATAATGTTTTTTTTTTTCTATTTATAAATTTCTATTGAATACTTTCTGTTTTTTATATATTTATTTGTTTTAATTATTTAAATTATGATGATAATTGTATCTATTTTGTTTAATGGGGTTGATAATTCTTTTTTTTTTTTGTTGCAATTTATTTCATTTTTGTTGTTTATTTTCTTTTTAAATATAATATTATATGATAAGCTGATAATGTAAAAAAATAAATAAATAAAATACAAACAGAAAAATATACTATAATGATTTTCGGTGTCGGAAACAAAGTATTTCTCATTTTTGTTGGTGAAGTTTCCAAGTGGTGCATCTTGCGTCTTAATAGCATAGCCTAGAACAAATTTTGGAAGTTCCTATTTTTTTAAAATTCTTATTTAGCTTTAGGCATTAAGCAATACAAAATCGAACAGCATACACATTCTGGCATAGAAAGAAACAAAAAAGATCTAAAATATTTGTAAAGGAATCACGCCGAAAGCATCCTTTGTAGGTAAATTTATCTTCGTTAAATATTTCTAAAATAATCTAGCTTAAAGTACTTAATTAAGATAACATTTTAAATACATAATATGCAATGAACTATCATTTTTAAAATTAGTCTATAAGTTTAGTGGAATGGTGAGTTTTCCTTAATCATCCCTGAGAATATTTTTTTTTTGTTTTTGAAGTAAAATATCATTCGCACAGATTTAGTGGAAATAAAAAAAACACAACAGTTATTTAAAATTACAGAGAAAATATTGAATTATAATATATTATTATTTTTATTTTTTTTTTTTGTAAGAAAATGAATAAATATTAAAAGAAGATTACACCGAAAACGACAAATTTACACGGCAAATATACCTATGCATATACATACATACATTACATACATATATAATTTTTACACAAATATAAGAAAGGAAAAAAACAAAAGAACATAATAACTGAGGAAACATTTAGTTTCAAATACACCAATCAAAGGCTTTAAGGATATTTAAAATTTTGTATGAAAAAAATCAAATCACAAAAATAGGATCAAGAAATTGCTATACAATACGACGATTCAATTGGTCACAAAAACAACAAAAGACGAAGGGGAGCAAAATAGTGGAGCGGTCCGATGATGAGAAATATCATAGAAAATCTCACGATCAGTAAATTTCTACCCGCGATAGACGATCACAAGAGAACGTTTTCATCGATTGAATAGCCTTCTTTCGCATACAGCAACCAACCGATGGATGAAGTGATCAAAGTAATCGAATGGAAGCAAAACGCTTGAGATCATGGCACTTGATTGGCCAGATCACTAAAGGAGCCAAAGGGAATTAAAAACAAAGATTCTGTTCTGACTGATCATGGATCATAGCACACGATCGTTAATTTACTGCTGGAGAAATTATAGAAAGTACCGCAACAAAATACTGTACGAACAATCGAGCTTAAATAGACACACGATCGGTCCTTTGCTTCTTAAATCATAGAAACGAAAGACATTTTGGTAATGCCGTAATTTTGCTTGTTTGTTTTCTGAGGTTTGATAGATCCTTTCTCATAATCGCTCATATATAGGTGATCAGTTCGGTATAAAAAAAAAATTACGGACGAATTTTTGACCTAAAAGGAACCTGATCGAACAACCTGATAGCAATAGCAAAGTTGAACTAACATCATCCCTGTTTTTGACAACAAAAAATAATAACAACTCAGATTACATGCATCCTTTTGAAAATGTACAACAAAATAGCCACGCCAATTTAAGGCCCTTTGGAAAATACTTACAAAACCAATCCATGTATCTGAAAGTACATAAATCGAATCTACTATATCAATGGTGGATGTAGACAACTACCCCGTTGTACGAAATTTCAATCCAATCAGACCTCAATCATTGACTAAGCTCATCAGTCTTACGACGGACTTGTGTAGATTAAAACAATGTGCAGTGAAAAATTTACAGAGATAAAAATGCAGTTGAGGTTTCAAACTATTTTCAAAATTCTGTTTAGTAGTCGATTTTATATAATGAAAACCACCCGCCCGGGGCGTGTGAAAATATTTTCTGGTTTTTATTCATTGTAAGGGTAGTTGACGGTATTTGTCATAAATGTTATTACTCTTTTGACAACATAAAGGTTAGTCATCCCCCGTCAAAGCAAGAGAAATTGGATAAATGCTGAATGCAAATATGTACTTGTTCAGAATCAGCCTGGAGGTATGCAATCATTTATGAAAAAGTGCTATAAACCCGTTTATTTTGGTATATATCTCGACATTGGGATTGGCATTCGAATCCTGTCCCAAAAACGAATAGATGGAGCCCATAAATTGAAGTAATTTCTAAAACTGAAAATAACTAGAGCCGAAAGCATTTTTTAGAGCAGTTTACGTCAAATGGCAAGCACCTAGAATAGGAGTCGAAAACGTCACCTATCAAGCTAACAATTTCCAGATTAACAACTGAGATTAACTGACTAACTGATTAACAACTGAGATTAACAACCCTTACCGATCAGTTTCGGCAAATTAAACTAAACAAAAAACCACTACTCATACGCTTGACAATAACTTTCCAAAAAAATAAACTATAAACTATTTACACAACTATTACAATAAAACTAGTTTTAAAATAAAGACACTTATAATATTTATAACACATCTTATATCGCCGCACATAATAGTTAATAGTTAATAAGTATTTTTATTAAAAAAAAAAAAAAACAAAAACAAAACATACATAAACTGACGCCAAATAGTTGCACTAAGAGTGAACACCAGGCAAAGTTAACAATATTGTTGTAATATATTATATATATATATATTTTATTTTAATTGCAATATCTCAATTAAATAAACACAAAAATACAAAACAAAACATAAAAAATTAAAACAATCAAGGCAGACACGGCAGTTGAAGCTGTTTTTACTTGTAAACAGAAAAAAAAATTTTTTTCTTGTATAATTACTATATAATTTTATATAAATAATTTCGTATATATTCTTTTTTTTTCTAGTTTCTGTTGTATTCTGTTTTTTTTCTAACAATTGGAGCTTGTTTTTTTTTTGTTTTTATTATTTCAATGAACATTCATTCAAACCTGTTATTGCTATTTTAGCTGACCACTTGCTAGTTCCGTCCAAAACGCTTTGTTTCACTGCTTTCATATGACCTGTATGAGATTTTTCCTCAACGCTGAATACCGCTCTACATTACATATATATAGTATATTTTTTATTTCATTTTGTTAAATATTTATTTTATTATTTATTTTTTTTTCTCATATATAGATGATTTGTATTTAATGTGAAATATTTTTTGTTAGCTTAAATAATTATTTTAATAGTATATTTTTTTAAGGGTTAGTTAAAAAATTAAATAAATTCTTAAAAAAAATTCAAGAGAATCAAAGATAGATTTTAAATAGTTTAACTCTATCACTCACCGGATTAGTTCGAATATTTCGGGCTTTTCACGCTCACGCTGTTTCATTCGTTCTTTCATTGCGGTAATGATGGAGTTCGCCTTGTCCTCGGCGCCATGTTTTGAGCTCTTTTCAGCTGCTCCTGTTGGTGGAAAATAAATTTAAAGAGATGTTAGTTTAGTTTCTATTTGGGATTGGGAAAGATATAATTTGCTTAACACAATTTAGCTGCGGTTATTCAGAAAGAAAACGGTTTCATGTAAAGTTTCAATGGACTCCCGACCCGTGATAAGTCTCTGCCAAAGGAAGCTTTTATATTCGTCTTCTTTAGTGAAGGCTACACTGTTCAGTGAATATTCTTCCTGTGGAACCAAAGTCTGACTTGATTCACTGTGGTGAATCCCGGCTTTAAACTATCGATATACTGAATTGTTTCTATACTTGCCGACGACCTTAACTGAGCTGATTGTAGAGGGCACCCTGAAGAGCAGTAGGTACTCCAAATAAAACAAAAATGATTCATTTGAGGACTGTGGTCCTTTTTTCATTCTCAGATTTTGTAACTGACCTAGAGAAGAAGAGTGCAGGTACTAGCTGGCATCGTAAAAGCTTCTCTGAATAGAACGGGTGGGTCCATATTTCAGTGTTTAAATCAAGTCCGACATCGATTATCTATCTGTATTGGGACTACCTCTGATTCGTTCGATAGGGTGAAGGCGGATCGAAAGTTATGAAATGTCCACTTAAGCGTCTCTACGAATGGATTCCCGTTTAGGGTATCCATTTAGATCTGAAGTAAGGATTCACAGACCTATGGGTAGGTAGATGAGGTTACTTTGGCAATAGAATTCTTTAAATTTGTCATTAATACAGTAATAATTTTCTTGATAAACCTTCCTAAGGTAGGCAATGTCGTTAAAAGATGGTTTAAAGGTTCCTTCTTCATCTTTACAGTTTCTTCAGAAGACGTGATATAGTGAAACCAGTCTTTGCTTATTGCCCGGCTATATGATATTAATGACATTTGTATTCCGATTTGGCTAGATCGCACTATTCCGTTGGTTTGCAGACTTTCTTATAGAATAGCCCCATCAACTCATCCAGCGACTTTTAGGTAGAAGTTTCGGCAATTAGAGCGGCGTGTAAGCTGTTTCTTTATGAACCAAAATCCAAAGAAGCTACCTACGTCGCAACTAAGACTCTTAATTTAACTAAGATCATGTCCAAGCTCGTCGAGGAATGTAGGGTGCATCTGGCGAGATCTAGACAGCTTACTCTCGTCTAAGTTCCTGGTCATAGGAACATAAAAATGGATTGAGAATGAAGCCATTGTGGTCCCGCTCTTTGTCTGTTTTCCGGTGGGAAATGTGCATACAACAATTTGTTGGCACTACTTAACCTAAAAGACACAGACTTATTATTGAACGAAATTGACGAATTGTGTTATTTCCAGTAATGTTTAAGCTAGCCTACAATAGAGCTTAAAAAATGCTGTAGAAGCTATTCAAACAACATAATCACGGTCTGTCATTGGCAATCAAGCTTGGTATCCCATGAAATATGCACTGTCAAAGCATCTTAGGGGACAGTGGCTTCTTAGTGACTATGAGAATTACGTAAACTTGTTTCAATTGTTTACATTTCATGGCCGTGGTGGCTTGAGGTATCATCTCAGCAAAATGAATTTATGCCCGGAGACAGAATGCAGGTTCTGTCGGATGTTGAATCCTCCGAGCACATTCTCTGTGATTGTCCGGCACTTCATTGGTTAAGAAAACGTGTATCAGCAGAGCTTAGAAATTCCGGCTACTAATGGATGTCATAGAGTAACTTTATCCTTCTTTTATACAATAGATCTTGTTAGGTCGCAGTGTCAGCCAATTTTGTAGGGAATCTAAAAAAAATACATCCTTCCACATGTCATAACCTATTTCCTGGGGCATTTTACGTGTATAAGTTTCTGGGGTTTTTTGCGTTTATGTGTACTACCCCATTGTAGTGGAGAAGGAAATGTATAGAAACCACTTCTGGCGCTGTAATCACCTTTGCTTCCGTCTTATCCATTCTGTTTGCTCTACTTGAACACAATGCTGACAGCTATGTGTTTCTCAGCAAAACTTCGCTTGTGGGATCTAGTGTCTCCCCCATTCTGTTACGATCTTGGAAACGGGATACGTACCAATTGCCGATAAAAAAAATGTCGACTACTAATAATGTCGATTTTGCCACTCGCTAAAATCTCGACAACATTTTTATCCACTTTTAAGAATATCGAAAATTTAAAACCTCGACACTTAAAATGTCGACTTTTTTGGTCGACTGTCGGTCTTTCTGCTTGTAACTTCAATTTAACTTCACCCAGAAAATTAAGCAAACAACATAATATAAACTTTGCATATACCCAAACTCGACATTTTAAAAAATCTACATATTCTCAGTCGAGATTTTTCTTAATCGATATTTTTTTTCGGTATTTTGTTGATCGATTTTTTGGAATCGGTATTTTTAAAAGCGGCTAATCGACCCCAACCCCTTGGAAACGGGATCTCTGGAGGCAATCTTTTGTACTCAATACTGACTTGTGAAGCACATACTCGTCATACTCGAGCAAAAGTCGCTCCATGGCTCCCTTCCCATTGACATGATTGCAGGCCTTCCTCACACCCCTAAGAGTTTCAAATTCTCGACACCACCAAACTGTAGGATCTTGCTCTTCCATTAAAGTAAGTGTGCTGTGCATAATGTCACTCGGTATCCACAGATGATTACATAATGCGTTATCTAAATGCCAAGTTCATATAATCTACCACTTTTAAGTGAGACTCTCATATAGGCCAAATGCGCCAGATACTCCCTCTCATGTGTCCAGTCTATATCATTCTTCAGTAGCTGCTTTGATGGTGTGTATTGTTTCATAATTTCCATAGAAAATGTTCAGCTTTTTTTTATGTGTCCTATTGATACCACCGTGGGCGCAGTAGCGCAGTGGTTGGTGTGCTGGACTACTGTGCGAAGGATCCCAGGTTCGATCCCCGGAAAAACCCAAATTACATCTTAAAGTTTTTTTCTACTGCGCCACCTCTCGCGAACGTCTGACAAACATCCGAGAGTATGACTGTCATGAAAAAGCTTCTCAATTCAGCCGTTCGGACTCGGCATAAAATTGTAGGACCCTTCCATTCGTCCCAAAAATAGAAACTCACACAAAACGAATGGTTGCGAGAAGCTAGGCCTTGGGTGTCACCCGCCTGTTGCGCCACCTATTTATTTATTTTTTTTTTATTGATACCACCGCCTCTTATGAAGACTAATAACTACATCCGAAAAGACCAGTTCCTGTGAAAACCTATAGGCGTTCATTGAAATTCTACATGACTACTGATGAAAAATTAATTTTATTATTTTTGAACTTCCCCAATCATCATCCATTGATGGACGGGTATTATTTGATTCATCATTCAATCTGCATGCATTGTCATACAAAAAAGGGGACATAATTTTTATCATACCTATTTTTAGCGACCACGAACCTCGGTTATAAACTCTGACAAAAGGAAGAAATTCGAGGAAAACAAACAACTCGAATTCATGTAGAGGCAATCCAGAAAAGTCCCAATTTTTGAATTTAAATTCACAGCCAGTTAAAATATGTATATGTATGCTGTCATTCAAAGTGTATAGTGGCTATAAGAGAAGTTTTCAGGGGTTGGCAGGTCCAGTTTTCCCCTACACAGACTTGGTTTGGTAATGCATGGAAAACTCATCGCTCTCAAATTGGCTGTTTTAAAAACTTGACGAAACGATTCCTGACAGGCGCCCTATCCCTAACCAAACGAAAAGTCACAATCCGGCGATAGATAGGTAGGGGTAGTTTCTTTTCTATACCCAAAGTGATTTTCTCTTTCCCCTCTGCACTGTATCTCTTATGAGGACAAACTGTGAGTTGCGTTCTCTTAAACTCACCGTTTTTAATACATCACCCAAGAAGAAGCCTCAGTACTGCCCATTAGTGCATCTTAGATGAAAATTATGAAAGAAATCGCAAGCCCCTTTCCATCTAAAGTTGTTTCAAATTACAATGACCAACTACGTTAGCTGGCCAAAAATCTGAATCAGTGTCAAGTAGGTGGTGGTGCTAACAAATGCCTTTCTATCAAAGGCATAACGACCGCAAATCTAATTGAGTATGAGAGTACATCACCCGTAACTAAGTCACACATCAATTATTATTATTATTATTGGCAAACCACAAGGTTGTCCATCAGAATTTCGTTTCTATATAAAATATAATAACTGGTGTTGGTAACAACAATCCTTTTGAAGTTTAGTGGTATCGCGATACCGCCAAACCAATTATAGAAACCACTCCTATGTATACAACTGATTCGACCTTTGCATTGACATTTTTGGTAACTTGCGGTCAAGTGCGTTTAATTAGTAGCCTTTGTTCTTAATCAATTTCATGGTCAATAGCTACTAGACCTATATGTTTTTGACACCATGAGAATTGGCGGTCTTGGGGTTCTCATTTGGACAGCTAAATTGTGTTTTTATAAATAGAAACAAATTTTTTTTTTGGGAAAAACTTACTTTGAAGGCAGTCGGCATTTAGTAGGTCCTTGCATTTTTCGTGACATTTAACGCCGCACTCGGTGCATCGGACACCCTGACGAGCGATACCCCAGAGGAGACCTTCACACTCGTAACAGTATGTGGGTGATGTTGCTGTCCATAATACAAAATTATGCGGTGTCGTCGATGATATTGGATAGATGAGGGCCTGCAGAGCTTTCTTATAGACGTGCATTTTCTAATTGAAAAAAAAAAAAAAACACAAATTAGAAATTGAATGTTACATTTGTATGGTTACAGATAAATACGTTAGCTGTCGGAGAAACGTTTCAAAAATTTATTTATTTATTTTTAAATGCGGTTAGCTGTCGAAAAAACGTTTCAAACAATTATTTATTTATTTTTAAATGCGTTAGCTGTCGGAGAAACGTTTCAAAAATTTATTTATAAGTTTGCGATTCCAAGCTAGCGAAACAACCTAGAGGAAGACCTCGCCGTTGGTTGGTGGAGTGCACAACTAAAGACAGGGACTAACTAGGGGATAAGGAACTGATTTCTACATCTACTGTAAGAATCGTTTGTTGATTTGTCAATTTTATCTTCAGAAGACCAGTGATACCAAGTAGAGTAGTAGTAGTAGATCGACATCGATGTAGTGAAAGTCGTCAGTCAATTCTACTCTCCACGTAGTAACATTTAAGTTAAAGCAAACGTATTTATCTGTTTAAAAAAAAATACTTTTCTATTTAAATAAATATTACTCACCAGCTCTTCATCGTTGAGCGTCGCCCGAGGCACTGCTGATGTTAGTCCGGCATTTCTTTTTGTTGCTGCCATTGTCTATGTTTTTGTTTTTTTTTTATTTGTGTAATTGTTAAAAAATGTATTTTAGTTAATAATAAATAAATGAAAGATTAAAATTGTTAACAAATTATTAATTAACAGTGACTATCTATTAACAGAACAAAAATCATCTCTAAGCTAAATTTTGTGGAAATAAAATATTAAACGAATTTTTAGCTAAATTATTAGCAATATTCTACAATAAATCAAACATGTAAGAAAAATTGTGTTATACATAAATCTATCGTTTAATTTTTTTGATTTAATTATTTAAAAAAAAATAAATCATGCGCTGCAATGCATTTTTGTTGACTTTTATTTTTATTTTTTGTGTATTTTTTTTTTTTTTAATTATTGCTGATATATTTATTTATTTAAACATTTTTTTTTCTAAACAGTGTGACCAGATTGAATTAAAGAAAATATATATGATTTACACTACTTCTGATGGTAAAGTCGATTTATTTCAGAATAATGTTTGTGGTACTAAGTTAGACATGAAATTAGTATTTTTTTGAATACAATAGCTTAAGTTAATTTGAACAGTATTTGCATTTAAATAATAGATCTTAAGCAAATATAATCAAACCATCATCTCTATCTACTTTTCCAAATTCTTTAAGTTTTTACCTTAATTCAACATAAGCTATTTTGAACTAAAGTTATATTTAATCATTCCATCATTCCAGTTCTTATGTTCATTTAAAAAAATTCATGTTGGTCTAAATCAAATTTTATAACACAGTTTAGATAACATTAGGCTATTGACTTCTGTGAAAAGAGTCGGACCAAACTATATTTTCGGCACTCATTGTCAGCTAAAGTTGTAGAATTCGGATACTTGATTTGTACTTTTAGAACAAAACCTATACCTACAGTTTGCAAAATGTGATCATGTTTGAACAAATGGGCGTGGCACCTCAAATAACAAAAATTGCAATATTTAAATCAATTTGAGTTTCTTTTTTTAAGTGTAATGGATAAAAGCGATCACCTATTTCATAGACTGAAATATTAGAATATAGTTTTAACAAAATGTTTGTAAAACTAACAAAGGGCTGTAATTTAGGTTATATCCCTCTGGTCACACTGGCCTACAATAATTTTGATTCCATTAAAAAATTATCTACCCGATTTTTTCTCGAATTGGCAGAAACCAAATTCTTCTTAAATTTGTTAATTTGTTTCGCAGAAGTATTTTTTTCTTTTTTTTTGTTAAAATTTTTCTTTTATACAAACTACCCCTGTAGAATGAGGCATGAGGTACCTTATGTCTTAACCTAAAATCCCCTTCATTTTCAAATGTACAGTCAATGTAGGTAGGTGATGCAAATTTGCTGAGTGAATGAATGTAGTTATTTTTACTCCAGAGGATGCCTGCTACAGCCGAGTACTATAGTGAGTTCATTTCATAATGTTGAAGCATTTTTTTTTTAGATTTGAGAAAGAGACGAATTTATTTGGGAATGACATATTTAAAATGTCTGGACAAAGTAAAAACAAAAGAAATGACCACGCAAACATATAAATATTTGAAAAATGTTTTAATAAATGACAGTCGAATTGAAAAGGGAAGGATAACGAAGTTTGTCAGTCTAGTACCAGATTTCAGCGTTTAGTCAGCTTCGATAAAAATATAACGAGAGAGCAATCACTTATTTCAAGAACTTTGTCATACTGACAGAATGACAGTTTAATCGATAAAAATTTTGACAATTTAAAATATACTTGGTTGATGCGGCGAATCCAAACCAACTGGACATTCGTCTAGCACTTTCAATTGTTATGGGTGGTCATTCAGTATATAAAAAAAATTGAGGCAGGATCCAACTTCATTACTTAAATGTCTATTAAAAGCATCCAAAAGTCACCCGATCCATTTTACCATACCTCATCATATCCGTCGAGGACGTAGGGTAAATAACCCTCCAATTCGGGACAGTAAATCCTGGTATTTATTGTTAACTTAATTTTCGTTGGTACCATCTACTACAGTCGGTATTTATTCTGAAAACTGCCAAGGTTATACAATTAGATACCTACTTCAATTTTATCTACATCGTGTAAGTTTGGTAACGCAGATATACACACAACACTATTTAGTGTTGTCGTCTGTCTTTGATAGGCAATATAGTGAAAAGGATGCGCATAAAGTGTACGAAAATTTTAATTTAATTCTAACTATCAGAGGACGAGTGGTATATACATACAAACTAACCAAAACTGTCATATGACAGCTGAAAAATGAATCTCCAACTCAAGTTCAAGTGATATTTGTCAATGGCAACAGCGCCAGCTCTTAAATTAACACCCAACAACGATTTGGATAACTGGCTAGGTATGGTTAAGAAAAAAAATCTTAATAAAATATTCTGCAACAGAATTTTACTGTGGATGAGTTTCCTTAGTGTGGGATCTTTTATATTCAAAATAAATGATGCTGGTACAAGTCCGGTGAATTTTTTGCAAAGAAGTTTACGAATCTCTTGGGAATTCATAGCAAAAATATCGAATTAGATTACCAATAGCCTTGAAAAGGCGTAGTAGCAAAAGCTGGGATTATCCACAAAGAATTTCACCCCTCTAGAAATAGTCAGCTATTTGCGAAAGCATGTTTCTGACAAATATTTTGATGTTGAAAGGAGAGTGCCATAGGATTTGGCGAATATGAGGCATATTGGCATCATCATTTGAAGACGACTAAAGTGGCAATGTAGCGGTAGCCAATGTGACAATGGAAATATCGCCATCGATGTACATTATTGGGTTTCACTAGGCAACCAATATGAAACTGAATGCTCACAGCTACTTTCAGAGCTGCCAGCGAGTTCGACGATCAAAAAAGAAGGAGGAATCTCACTTCCAACTTTTCAATCAAACTACATAAATGGGTAACCAAATTCTTTGTGGTGTGTGATTCCTAAAAATGCGCCAGGATCTAGGAGCTTCGTCAAGTGTCATTGTTCGATTGTCTGCCAAAATCACATATCATTTATTTCGTCTATTTCTAAACGTGTCGTTAGGTCGAATCCGTGCGACCAAAATTCAAAGAATGCACGTGCGCTTTAAAAGTTTTGGATGAAAACTACTAACTGAACTACTAAGAACTAGTTAGTTAAATAAGTTCAGTGTAAACCTCTTTAAAAGAAGTGTAGATCTTGCAGGTCTAACAAAATGTCAGAGAAATTTCGTGAATTTTACCCAATTTGATTGAGAACTACTTACGGAACTAGTTAGTTCAATAAGTTCAGCGTAAACATCTTAAAAAGAGACTTAGATCTTACAAGTCTAAGTCATACAGAAAAAGTTCGTTCGCATTTCACTCGATATCGTTGAGAACTACTTATGGAACTAGTTAGTTCAATAAGTTCAGTGTATTTCGCTGATGGACTTGTAAATTTTATATCTTTTCAGGGAGCGGTCAATTTAATTAAAATTTCCTAGTTCAGCTAGTTCGATAGATTCGTGGTAATGGATTAAAAAAAAATTGACCACTGTGAATTATTTTGGAAGTAACTTGTGAAATTGTCAGCTCCCAGAAACATGTTCATATACGAAATCATTGTATAAATGACCACCTTCACCTAATTAGTTGTTACTACAAGAAAATTACACACACTCAAGTATCCAGTATCCAGTTGCCTATCTTAAATTATTGCGGTGGTCGAAAAATGTATATGGCTTCATTTACAGCTAGCCCCATTTGACTACACTCACAGAGGGTTGTAGGTGTCAGAAGTACATTGTTTATATATTTGCGTAAAAGTTTCGTATTACCACCAGCAAAATAGCCATAATTTGAATAAACATTTACCAACCGATAAGCCGACTAAACTGGTATTAGCTAATGGGATTCCTAATAGGAGTATAGCTACACAGTTTAGCGTCTCTTGCACTCAGCGTCTTAAAAATATCATTCAAGGAAACGGAAACCCGATTCGGTTTCTGAGAAAGTTGCAAAAGTCATAAGGAGAAGAATTATCCCCATGAAAAATGTGAAGTCGACTTATAGTTCCACTTTTAGAGCCTGCTGAAAGAAATAAAAATTGTAACATCACTCTGATTATCTAACAATAATGAGCTTGTGTCGAATCTGAGTTCAGTTACTTGAAACAGGTACTAGTTCTAACCATCTCGTTTGAAGAACATTGAAAAAAGGAAGGAAAGACTACAAAATGTTGCCGAACAGGCCCCAAATCGCCGCATGCATAGAGACAACACTGCCTCAAACGTCGAAGGAGGATTCAATATAAAAGTGACTTAAAGCGGGCAATTCTGCTATGATTACGTCCTACGATGTTATAAAGTAGTCCATTCACACCGAACGAGTCGCATTTGTAATTTACTTACAAAACTTGTGTGTAGGTAGTCCGAGGGCTAATACTCCTCTAGGTCGAAAGGGTGATGCCAGAGATCCAAGTTATTTTCGAGACATATCCTTCACGAGGTCAATAATTTAAATTTTTTTTTTCTGGAGGCATTTTTGAACGTCTAATGGATTGGAGCAGGTTTCAAAAAAGGTGTGGCCACTATGCTTATATCATTTACGAGCATCACGAGAAGATGCCTTGAAAGGAGCAAAAGGCCTACCCTAGGGTAATAAATGTTTTCTATAGAGGTTGCCACATTAAAAGACAAGCAAAAAGACAAAATAAAGGGAAAATTTCCAACCTTAAAGATATGAAAAAAAACTCAACAAACAGCATGTTTCAGCATCACGGGGATACTGAAGACCTGGACAGCCACTTTAGCTCGAAATTACTGTCATGTGATAAACGTTGCATTGCAAAAAAGTTATAGTTATATTTTTATAGCCAGCTATTAAATCCCTCACAATTATAGCACAATTAAATCGAAGGCAGTGAACGATTGCCGCACATCTCCTCAGGAGATTGCCAAACAGTCAGGGAATTTCAACTCTGAAAAGGTTTGCAAAATACCTAACTCAAACCTTAAATGGACCTGCCTGAATCAATGTACTTAGCCTACACCAAATAAGTCCAAAAGGACTTCTAAAACACAACAGACGTACTATTGCAACACTAACAAACGTAATAGCCGGGCACTGTGCCATCGTTAGGCATGTTCAAAAGTTCGGTATCCCCTACAATGATTTTTCAAGGGGCTGCTGACTTATATACTTGCTCTGCTCTCGACGGGGTCTGGAAAGCCACACCTTTACTACGAACGTACTATTGCAACACTAACAAACGTAATAGCCGGGCACTGTGCCATCGTTAGGCATGTTCAAAAGTTCGGTATCCCCTACAATGATTTTTCAAGGGGCTGCTGACTTATATACTTGCTTTGCTCTCGACGGGGTCTGGAAAGCCACACCTTTACTACGAACTCAAGAATTTTAAGTATATCGAAAATTTACAGCTTCGTTAAAAGAAGTAGTTTCCTCAAGGAGCAAAAAGTGTGACCGACCTGCCCTTCCCAGTGGCGCAACCTATCTTGATGCAAGTGCATCTTATGGACCATCAGCCATTTTGCCGATTTTCAGTTCTCAATCAAACGATTTGACGATTTTGGCAGCCATGTCCAATACTTAAGGAATTTAAAAGAGCTCATTGTAGCAACTAAGTTTTAGCGTCCGACAAGTTCATTCAACAGTAGGTTACCTAAGCCTCCATGCGTAAGTCTAAACTTATGTGTACATAAATATTTAAAATGCTTAATTAATTCCTGATTAAATTAAATATACAAACTGATAAATTATTTGCACGTGGATACTTCTGCCTAATGATTTCAAAATCAGCCCTTACCCAGTCCCATAGTCTATTGTATTCCCTTAAATAAAGTACCTCAAGTGAGTTGCATATAATTATATAAAACCACGCAGCTTAAACAAGCTCAAGTTAACAAACAAGTGTAAGAATTTTTTTTTTAACGTGACGATGATTATATAGCAATAAAGTGACAAAATATTCTACATCAGCGAATATATAAAAGAAACGAATTATATGAAAAAAATACATGCTCAACTGTGAACGGTGCAACTTTTGTCAAATGTTTAAGTCTTTGAATTATTGATTTTTTTTAAAATAGCAAAATAATAAAGTGATTTAAAATTTTGCTTTAATTAAATTTTTTAAAACTCTTCTTGTTCTAAATTTTATTTAAAAAAAATAATGATTTTTTTAATTGCGAAATTGTGTAAATATACGAAAAAGCTTTTAAAAAAATACAAAATATGCCATTACTTGAACGTGAATTCGTTAAGACTAAAAATATAGTCAAAGAACAAAACACTATAAACAAATTTAAATTTTTTTATGTAACAAAAATTATAGGAGAACAAATATTATATGTATATAAGAAAAAAAAAAGTGATTTAATGAAGAACTAAACGATTAATAACTTTTGGAAATTCTGGACATTCACCTTGAGCACCTTTTATGGGGTCCAATATTAATTTTTAATACAAATTTTTATTTGTTTTTTTTTTTTTTGTTTTTTTTTTTAAAGAGACACACAAATGTAAAAAAAACGAACATAATTGGTTAATATGATTTAAAAATAAAATATACTTAAGAATAAGAAAATTTAATTCTGTTTTTTGTTTTTGCCTATTGTAAGGTTTTTTTTTTTGTTTGTATAGAGTATTTCCTATTTTCAATATGTCTTGTGTTGTTAAATATTTTATGATAAAAAATGGTTGAAAAATGAAATTGTACTTACAAGTTCCGATACCAATGGTATTGATTTTCTTCGAGGTCGTATATCTGGCATACTGTCAATATTACTGTAGAAGGGGTTATCACCTGGATGGCCATTGCCACGTCCACCCACATCGCCTGGTCCAGATCCATTCTGTGGAATTTTCAAAAAGAAAAGACATGTAATAAGACGGGAGTGTAATAGTTGCGGTTGCATAATAAGCCCACTTGAATAGCAATCGAAAAATTATTCGCTGGAAATTTTTATATTTTGTTTTAAAATCACAAAAAAAAAAAATGATTGTTTGTTATATAAACTTATTCCCATTATTTTGAAGTAATAAAAACCTCTCCCAATTGTTGCCCTTTTTATCCTACTTGAAAATAAATTTTATTGATATCGAAAATTAGTATTTGATGTTCAATTCAGCGCAGCACTACTTTTAATCTATAGGTTCTTTGTTCAAAAGTTGTTAACCTGCTTTTAATACAAACATGATAAGTCAATTCAGCGGAGTTTTTACTGACATTACCCAGACAAGAAGAACATCCCCTAAGATGATGAACAATGATGTTTTTATGCAAACTGTGTTGAATACGTCGTTTACTAGCTTCATAAAATGCCATCCGAAATAATAAGTCGATGTACGATCGACTATTATTCGGTTTGAGCAAATTCAGCGCAGTGCTTACAAAAATGAAAAATCAATTCAAAGCCGAGCAATTAAATTGCTTAGTCAGTTAATGAGCAAATAACTTGTAATAGAATAATGTTTGAAATTAGCGCTCATAAGATTTACTATGAGCACAGATTTGAAGAATTAAAATTGTTAGTGCTGAGTTTCAGATAAATGGTTTTATTTTCTTTAAACAAAGACACCACATGCTATATAAAAGTTATGTATAATGCAATATTCTTCGATTTGGGTAAATTCAGCGCAGCGCAAAGCCGAGTAATTTGTTAGAGAACAAGTGCTTACAAACATTGCAATCATAAAGGAGAATAAAAATGAAATTCGTTGTCTTAGCTAAAGTAGGACGACAAATTTACTAAAAATTTGTCAAAAATTCGCCATGACACAGCACAGTTCGTAGAACACCTTGTTATCAAAGCGGTGATGGACAATTTAAGTTCTTGGTTTTTATTAAAGTATTTGCTGAATTTAAGAACAAGACACACCCTCAATTATAGTAAACTAGATACAATTCAGTGCTGGTTGTTCAAAACACAAATGATTAGCCAATCTATTCGCTGTCAAATTCGGAAACTAAATGTAGATAAAGAAAAACTCAAAACCACTGTGAACATTACCTTATCCTTGTCCTTAGACAGCTCTTCTTCTTTGATTTTGTCCTGATTGTTGCGCTCTTCCAACTTTTTCTCCTTCAGTGTCTTCAGCAGCTTCCACTTGCTACTACCCAGCGCGGAGCAGCCATTCATTGAGCCCTCAACACTGGCGCTAGACTCCTGGCTGAGTGCTTTCATTGCCTTGGTTTTTACAACCCCATCGATGGATTTGGTTTGGTCGCCGACAATATCTGTTTCCTCATCATCGGATGTTGGGGTTTTCGATGTTTCCTCGGAAAGCCCATTCGAGGCTGACATTGCACTTTTGGCACATTGTTGTGGTGTTGTTGTGGTTGCTGTTGTTGTGGTTGTGGATGTTGTTGTTTCTGATATTGTTGTTATTTCTACCGACACTGGCTGTGGAAGTTGTTGTTCCTCTTCGTTTTCTTCTTGTTGCTGTTGTGGAATAAGCGGCAGAGGCTCCAACGATTGCCTGCGCTCCATTTGATCCTGCTGCTGTTTCTGCGCCAACACAAATTCATCTGTTTTTCGAGAAGAGCTGTCCGCTAACGAGTTTTTTGTCACGCTAGACATTTCCTTGCGCTGACTCTCCTTGAACTCATTGTAGTTCTGTACGGTCTTAAAGACCTGTCCATATGCCTGCTCGACGTCTTCGCCTTCGCTGATGTCTGTCGGTGTGTCCGGACCGGATGTTGCCCCAGACGAATCGCTGTGTTTGTCCTCGTCTGCGACGACATCTTTGAGTTGATCTTCAACAGGTACCGGTGACAACGGTGGCACAGGTTCATGGGTGGTGCCGATTGCCGCACTATTGAGGCGACGTTTGCTCTTTGTACCCGAATGCTGGCGATGTTGACGATCCTCAGCACCCGAGGAGTATGGCGACGAGGAGGATGAAAATGGAATATCATCGGCACTGTCATCGGCCTCGACATGTAGCTTTCGGGCACTTCTGTGCCGTTTCTTTACTTTCTTTACCTTTTTCAGTTGACGCTGCTTTTGTTGCTGATCTTGGATCATGTTCGCCTCGACCATGTTCAGCTCGCTGAGCATTCGTTGTTCCTCGGCCTCGTCGTTGTCCTGCCATGCGCTATGAATGTCCGTCACTTTGGCGAATTTTTCGTAAACATTCAGCTTGGGATTGGATACGACTGCAGATGGCATACGATGGTGATAGAAGTGTAGTTGTTGCGGTGGAACTTGAGGCAGCATATGGTGATGGTATTGTGCCGCCAGGGCAGGCATCTGATGTGGAATGCTACCGTTTGGTATGTTATCTTGTATGTCTTCACTTGATAGGACGTCTTCGTCATCCTCCTCAAGATATTCAGTCTCTTCTTCATCCTCGGGGCCGTCTTCAGTGCCTCCTTCTTCTTCGTCTGGGTCGTCGTCTAATACCTTGACGTTGCTCTTTAGCTCGTCGAGCACGTTTGTCATCTGTTCTTTGACTTCGGGATCAGGTTGGTAAATGATGGGCCTTGTCTGAGGAGCTGCAGCACCGTCTACCTGGCCAGCGCCAAGCTGGTCGATTTGCGATAGCAGTCCTTCTTGATTCATTTGAGCGTCGAGCTGTGCTTGGGTTTCGAGCTCTTCCAACTGACGTAGCTCGTAGCAAAAGTACTCGTCATCGGTGTCAATGCTGTCTTCGGTGCTTTGGCGGCGTGACGAAGATACGGTTCGGTAGGAGTGCTGGCTGCGGTTGTCCTCGTCGTCACGGCTCGACGGTATGTCCAGAGAGGCTTGACTGCGTTGGCCGTATTTCATTGGTCGTGTCATTGGCATCGAGGTAGAGGCGAGTGAACCATTCAGCGATGGTGTTGTGGTGGGTTGTGTCATAACGGGAGTAATAATCTGTGGCTGACTGAAGCCCATTGATGTATAGACCTCGTCAACATCGTCATCCTCTACAAATATGGAGTGTGTTTTCTGGAGGTGAGGACCAGATGTCCTTCGCTCTTGGCGCTCTTCGTCAGCACTTGTCATTGCTTCTGGATCAGATTGTATCTTAATATCCGGAGGTGATGCATGCTGCTGTAATTGCGGCTGTTGTAGCTCTTCGTAGTCGTCTTCGTATTCATTCTCTGGTTGGTGATGTCGAATAGCATCGCCAACGGTGGGGAACATTGAGTTGAGGAACATGTCCTCTTCTTTGGTCGGGGCTTCCGTTGGTGTACGATGGGTTTTGTTCACGACTGCATAGGACGCTTCCTCCTTGTCCTCACGCGTTGGTGGTGACAACGCCGATGGCTGTATCTGATATGAGTCGATTGACGAGGAGCGCATTCTTTCTTCAACTATGTCAAGGATCATGCTGTCCTCGTCTCGCGATCGCCTTGCGATCTGCTGTTGCTGCTGCTGATAGTTATTCGACGAGCTAGGTCTATGTCGGACCTGCTTGAACATTTCCATCCGGTCGCTGTCACCGGCGCTGTAGTAGTCTTGCTCATGTGGAAGCGACCTACGTGTATCACTCATTACCGATTCATCGTTATCCGATGAGGTAAAATTTGGCATCTCTTCGCCAGGATCGGACATGCTTGATCCCGGGCGCGTTCCGAAACTATGCCGCCGGTATGTCTTCGCCTTTTGCATGAGGTTGCTCACCGTAGACGAAAGTGAGCGCTTCTTTTTCTTTGCACCCGTTGAACTGCCCGATGATGACTGAACTTGTGCGCTGCCACCCGTGTGAGTGGCACGTCGTGTCATCGGAGGTATCTTCGTGAAGCGTTTCATTAAATCCATTCCGTGATGCTTTTGCGGCTGCTTTGGGAAGTAATGCTGCTGCTGCTGCTGCTGATAGCCAGATGAAGATGAGTAGGCTGCAGCATCGGGTTCCACATCCATAGTAAGTGATTGTGATCGATTGTGCTTACCCATTCGTTTGAACCTAAGGTCAGGTAACATGTGACTGATCTTGCTCCACACGTGGAACTTGCCGTGCTTTTCAGTTGATTGCTTCTGCTTGCCGATATGTTGTTGCTGCTGTTGCTGCTGCTGATGGTGAGCCCGATGAATATGTTGCTGATGATATGAATAGGATGAGGATGGTTGCTGCTGGTGCTGATGATGATCCTCAACAGCTTCCGTTGACAGACTTAGGTAGCCTGACCTGCTGAGTAGGTACGACTGCTGCGACATACTGCGCTGCTGGTGTTGTAAGTCATTGATATGTTTCTGCTGCTGCTGCTGTTGGTGCAGCAGCTCCAATTGTTCTATGTGGCGACTGTGCTGTGACGATGATGGCTGCGAGGAGTAATATCGATACCGAGGACGCGCACCGGTGCCATACTCGGGCTGCCCCATATAGTCGAGGTTCTTGCAGCTGTTGTAATCTGTCAGACTGTTCGACGATGGATAGTAGACGAGGCGATCGGTTAGATTGCGATGCTTGTGCGCGCTACTCTCGATGCTGTCGATATCTGTCTCTTCGTAGTACGGCGATGGGGACTGCTGGGCACTGCCACGGCTCTGTCTGCCTTGGAAGTCCCGTACCGGACGCTGCTGCGAAGAATCAATCAAAGGAAGTGGTGATTTGCGATCATGCGTGGGCGACTCCTGAGCCGGTTGGTCATAGAAGTTCTGTTCCGATTGGTTGCGTATCAAGTCTGGGAAATTCTGCATGGACGCCGATGTTGGAGACGAACCACCAACAGCACCTGACGATGAAGCTGAAGCTTCGGTGGCACGGTCAGCCGCACGAGCAGTATCAGCAGCGTGCTGCTGTTCGTCCCATGCCAACATCTCATCCACAGTTCCACTGTCCTTGCCCAGTATTCGTTCGCGTTGTGCATCGAACATCGATTTATTCTCGTACGCCGAGCAGATGGGCATGTTCTTCGAGAGCTCCTTAATGTAATTTAGGTTCTCCTCGGAGAACATGAAATCATTCCTCTCGGCACAGGAGAGCGATGTTGTCGTACTGAGGATAGTCGGGATTTGCGAGCATGCTGTCGCTATCGTCACAGACCTGGTGTGCGTGAACTTTGCCATTGCAGCCGTGTGAAAAGGGTTGTTGTCTTCCGTGGAGCCACTGTACCGCCCTGTGGAGATAGGCCTGGCATTTGGCGAAATCGGTGATCGTTCCCAACTGGACACACCACTCAGTGAACTTAGTCCCGAGTCAGACTTTGTCTTCTTCGGTGAATCTGCTGCTGCATTCGCAGCGAGGTGCTGTCGTTGATAGCCAGAGCTGCTGCCGACGTGGCCGATGGGAACCAATGCTTTTGCTTGCGCCGGTGTTTGCTCTCTATCGTCAGGCTCTTCATCGTCGTCTTCTTCTTCATCCTCGTCGCCGTCTTCGTCGTCGTCTACCTCTTCCACCTGGCCATCGCGCAATCGCTGAATGTCTCGCTCCGACTCTCTACGTCGATGCATCTGAAGTATGTCATAATGGAATGGATTCATCGTCGAAATCTTTTGGTTCTCATCAAGGATTATATTGTTCGTGTCCTCGTCGATGTCGAAGTACACTTCCTCGATTTTCGGCTCCTCGTTGTTCGGCGCAGGAGGCGGTGGACTCTGCGATGAGTTGCACAGCATTTCCTCATCGCAGAGCGTCGAGAAGTCGTCGATTTTTCTCTCATAGCTTGGGTTCTGCAGATGCAACAGAAACAACATCGAATTGTGCCGTTCCAGTGACTTCTTCAGCGACTTGATGTACTCATCGTTGTTGTAGATATTGCTGCTACTGGACCGATGATCAAAGGTGTCGCCATGGCGAAAGATCTCCTGCTCGTTCTCAGCGTCTATATCAACATAATTGTCGGCACCAAAGTATCCGTAGCGGTCCGATTCACTTGTGCTCCTCTGCCTTCGATGCATTTCAGTCTCTTTGGTTTCAAGTAGTTTCAGTTGCTCGTTTAGGTTTGAGTTGTGGCGTATCAGCTGAGCACTGTAGCTGTAGTCCCCCTCATCGTCGTCGTCGTCACCGCGCAAAATTACACTCGCATCATTTCGCTGCTCCATCTTAAACGAAGGAACTGGATCACTTGGTCCGATTAGCTTTTTCAACGTCTCGATATTACGCTCCAGCTTTACCATGATGGTGTTGAACTTATTCGTACTACTGCCGCTGAGTTCGCCGTTTGTGATCGGATTGAGCAGCAACCGGATCAAGTTCTTGTCGACCTTCTTGATTTTTTCAAAGAACTCATTCTCGCGCTTGATTAGACTACGTAGTTTGAGGATCTGTGTCGGGGTCAGTGAGCTCAGATCTTCGATCTTGTTGATGCCTTCGATGATCGTGTCGATCAGTTCGTTCTGTTGGCACAAGCTTAGGCTGCTGCCAGTGGAAGTGGTGCCATCACCGAAAATCTCGTATCGTCGAAGAGATCCCAAGTCGTTGTACGCACTCGATGTGGACGAATAGCCGGACGACAATCGTCGCGCACCTGTAGTTATAGTTGCAGCTGTGGTTATAGTTGTAATTATGGTCATCGATTCGGAATCCGTTTTAGCAGCGGCAGCCAGTGCTGACTTGAAATTGTTCAGCATATCCATCTCGGAGACGAGTTGCTTCTTGTTTCTCAGCGACTTTTTTGGGTCAGTGCTGCTCAAGACAGAGCCACTTGGTAGGATGCTGAACGCTTGGGTTGTTGCAATTATCGACGACGATGACACTGCCGATCGACTGATGATGGTTGACGATGATATTGATGTGGTTGTGGTCGGTTCTTGGACCAGGTCCTCATTATCTTCGTAAATCATACCCAGAGAAGACATTGGCCGTGAATGAAGTCCTCCATGGTTGGAACCTATCTCGTGCATAGTTGGCGACATCGACCCCAGGTAGTCCTCGCGATAGACTTGGTTCAGGGTCTTATAAAACTCCTCATTCATCTCATTTCCTCCTCCGGAATCGTCGATCGGCACCGCCATCAGCCCGCCCTCCCCGATTTTAGAGGCGGGCCGGTGAAAAAACTCTTCCGATTCGGTTATATCTTCATCGCTAAGCTTCATCAGCTTCATGGTGTTGTATCTCTCGCGGTTCAGTTCGGCAGCGTGCCGAAAAAAATTATACTCTTGTCGCACCTGATCATAGGGCGTTGGCTCTTCCTCCAACTCGGCGCCCACTGTCCCCATTCCCGGCTCTGCTCGACCGGTCATACTTAACATTTCCATACTATCGGTCATGCCATAGATGCGATCAGCAGCACCGCCAGCGGCTCTGAACTCACGCTCACGCATCATTTGCACCTTCAATTTGGCTAGCTCCTGTTCCTGGTGGGTGTTAAAGTGCTCAATGTCCGAGTCGGAATAAAGCTTTTGTCGCAAGCGATTCTGAATATCTTGGAAGCTTCTACTAATTCGATTACTTCTAGCGCCCAGCTCATCTAACGACCGGGTGGTCGAGGTGTGTGGCGACTTGGACCGTCGCTCAACCAGCGGCGAATACCTAGGTGCCACCGGCATCTTATTAAAAGTTTCACCTCCACCGCCAGATGACTTCACTTTGCCCATTGTCGATAACAACGATGCTGGCTCCAGAGCCTCATTCTTAAGCTCTTCCAATAAATTATTAAAGTCATTCGTTGATGTTGGATTATGCTGTTCGTGCTCTGCGGCCACATCGGACTCGTAGTCCTCACTTGGTGGCGCAAATAGCGTTTCCGGATCTCTCAGGCGTGCTCGCCCATGAAGCTGCATTAAATTCGACACCACCACCTGTTGCTCCATAGTTATGCCCTCGAGCTTGTCCAGCCGCACATACATCTTGCCATACTCGCTCGACAGCAGATCCAGAGCTCGCCAGGCAAACTTCAATTCAGTCTCCAGCAGACTGATCCGTGTCGATATCTTCTCCATGTAGTCCGAGATTATATAGTCCGAATGCTGTTGGCTATTGTACATTTGGCTAAGCTGCTGTTCGCTTGTCATGGATGCCATTCCGCCTCCTCCATGAGCGCCTTCTGCTGTAGTCGTTGTCACCGTATTGATACTAATGTTTGACTGATGATGATGCTGATGAAGGTTGATGTGCGCTTGATGCTGATGCTGCAACTGCTGTTGAATGTTCAGCTGCTGTTGCGTTATCGAGTTGGCCATCAAAGCACTCCCGCCTAGTGAGTGCTTTTTATGCTGATTTTGTAATTGCTGTTGCAATTGTTGCTGTTGGTGATGTTGCTGTAGACGAGCCGACACTATGGGACTGCAAGGATTCGAATGAATTTGTGTTGGCGCATTCTGCTGCGGATTCGTATTCAGATCGTTCGTATTTTCAGGCGGTAGCGGTTGCGAATGCTGTCTACCCATTGCATTAAACAACTGTTTATGATGAGGCTTTGGCGATGAGTTCATTTGGTGTTGTAGATGTTCCTTGTCTTGGTAATCCAGTGAGCCCATTTAAAATGATAAAAATTGGTGTTTTCTTTTCGATTGGGTTTGGTTTTTGTTTTTATTGATTGCTTTGTTTTTTCAGTAAATTCGTTTCACTTATATAATTTTATATTCTTAAGAAAAAGTAGAGAAAGTTCACCGTATATATATATTTTTGTAAAGTTCTTATTTTTAATTATTCGTATTTTTTTAAAAATTCCCTAAACTTTATATCTTTTCATTTTCATATTTTTTTTTTTTTTTTTAGTTCTGTAGCGGTAGGTTATTTATTTTTTTATTATTATTCATAAAATGTATATAAACATTTTTATAGTATTTTTATTTTTTATTTTTGTAGACACTTATTAAAAAAATGTTTGGAAAAAAAGAAGTAAACTAGATAGTCAGCTAGTTTAAGTCTTTCATTAGTATATGTAGTTATTGTTTGTTTTATTGGAGTTGTTTTTGTATTTTTTGGTATACATTTACATATATATATATAAGTAGTAGTTGTAGTATAGAAAAAAAAAATCAATAGTAAAGTTGAGATGGAAATTAAATTGTGCGTCGCAATATCAAAATCAGTTCCTAGAAATAAGAAAGTTTTTGTTGTTGTAAGAGTAATATATATATATTTTTTAAATCAGTTCTGACTGTTTCAAAGTGTCATTGGTGTGGGGGTTACTCTGTATTTCGAATGGAAGGTAATTAAACTATCGAATCGAAATAGAGAGTACCATAACGTGGTGTTTCTGTGAGTGGAATTATGGATTGAAATCTCAATCTATGTAGCGAAATTACTTAAAAAAAAATATTAATGTACTCGAATAATGTGAATGAACGATAAATAAAAAGAAATGAAACAAAAAATTGGCGCACCTGAAAAAGCAGAAACAGATATTTCAGTGTCCCCTTTAGAATTCCCTAAATGTTTCGAAGAATAAAAAAAAAAAAACCTCCTTGCTGCAACGAGAAAATTATCCTCCCAAATATCTATGTATTCCGCTTCGAATATTATTTTTCATCTTTTGTCTCCTAATGGCTGGAGTTCGATTTCATGATAACACTTCACAATTCAAGGTTTAGAAACAGTCACAGTGACAATAATCCCCTCAACACTGGATGAAGCATTCTTTAAGTGACTGAGTATCATCGTAGTTGAATTTATTCCTTTTAAAGTGCCTCATCGGTTGTTTTTTTGTTTGAAATTTCTCCTAATTAATCACAACAAAAGGAAGATTTGGCGAGTTCTTATAAGAATGACAAGAATAATACAATGCCTACTTGACCACGGGGAATACATCAAGTATCTAAATCTAACCTGTTGAAAAAAAAGACAGTCCAAAAGAGGACTTCAATGCCATTTTGTGTATTACTTGAAGACAATTGATTAAAATATTGTTGAGCCCTCAACGAAGGATAGGTGCCTCCAAAGGTTGGATATTTTTTTATTTGTGAATCGAGCTACTTCACTTCAAAACTCTCATTTCTACATCAGTGCAATATTTACTTATGAATCGTCCTGCACAAGGACACTACAGACAGACAGCAATTCATGATATATTTTCCTCTCCAATTTCTTCGATAAGAAATTTATGAATTTAATTTGGCACTTAATACGAGTAGGTGTAGGTACTTGAAGGACTGTTGTACGCGCGCCGGCCGGCAGTTTCTAAGGCTTCCATTGTTACCAAACCAAAAGCGGTACTTGAGTGAACTTTATAGGAACCTCCCATCAGAACCCTCAGTTTTTTTTCCAACCGAACAAAGGTGCAATTTAGCAAAATTTTGATTCAAGAGTCCGCAACATTTTGTCGGTGGACTTTAATTCGGTATCTGTTCCAACTCTTTCTTATGATCTTTAGATTTGGGTACTGACTGAAAAAAATTACACTACGACCTGTGATTTCTTAGTTGTAGCCAGAGACTCACAGAGATCCTGATGTGACTAACACCAGAATACCGAAGAAATTCAATGCCCAGCACAGCAGCAACCTCTACGAATGGAGTTTGTGCTTAAACGTTTTAATCTCAGTCTTCTAGGGCGTTCCAGGACCGATCAATTTGGATTTTTTTCCTTAATCCGTACTAAAAATTTCCCTTGATAATGCTAAGAATAATGTTCGATATATCGTCAGCTTTGACAGATGTAAAAAGCAATCTCAACCCTAGAGCACGTAAAAAAAAGAAGAGTACTCTACGAGCGTTAAGCAAAAACGTCCAAGGAAATAGCAGCCAAATCGATTTGGAAATAAAAAAAAAAAAAAAAAAATAAATAGGTGGCGCAACAGGCGTGTAGACACCCTAGGCCTAGCTTCTCGCAACCATTCGTTTTGTGTGAGTTTCTATTTTTGGGACGAATGGAAGGGACCTACAATTTTATGCCGAGTCCGAACGGCTAAATTGAGAAGCTTTTTCATGACAGTTATACTCTCGGATGTTTGTCAGACGTTCGCGAGAGGTGGCGCAGTAGAAAAAAACCTTAAGATGTAATTTGTGTTTTTCCGGGGATCGAACCTGGGATCCCTCGCACAGCAGTCCAACACACTAACCACTGCGCTACTGCGCCTACAATATTTGGATGATTTGGAAATAACACTCCAAAAAAATGCATAGCGCCGAAAAATAAACAACAATATGGAAATAAGGCCAAACACATTTTAACAGTTTAATACGTTTGGGGGGGGGGCATGCTGCCCTGTGCAACCCCCCTGCTTGGGGTTACTGTCAGATTTGTCCCACCTATACTCGTAAAACCATCTCCAAGTAGAGCAGGAAGGTTGCAGGGGGGGCAGCATGCCCCTGTAATATCTCAAAATACAATTGTTTGAAGTTTAATTTATGCTAATTTGAATAAAATGTCAATTTTAATATAATAAAACTTTACTTATACGGAACTATAGAGCTAGACGGATGTCTTATGTTCGAGATATAACAGCCCCCCCCCCCCATACTTATTCCACTGTTTATGCATTTCCACTTATTAATTTGGGCTTTACTCCTTGGAAAGGAAATAACACCCAAAATGACGAAAAATTCAACAACAAATTTAACGAGTTTTTTAGGACTTTATTTCCAAATTGATTTGGACGCTATATAGCTTAACGCCCCAATAGAATTTTAGATTGCTGTAAAATATTCACTGAAATTTGGGCTATGTAACATTGATTTTGGGTCTGATGGTAGCAGAAACCCATCGCAGGGGGGTCGAAGGGGGCAGCATGCCTCCATCTACAGCAAATGGTTATTTGGGCTTTAATTGCTGCTTTTTGTTTATTTTTGGGCGAGCTTTACAGCGATATCGATCTGGTCGAAAAGTCATTCAAGATAGCTGCAGCTGTGTAAAAAGCGAATGGACAGTATGTATAGAGCCAAAGAGCTCGCCAACTGGAGAGATGTATTTAATTATTAGGGCAATAACTTTATGGCAATTGTTAAGGTTGTGATCAATCAAATTACAAAATATATAAGTATGCTGTATGCAGATTTAGTATTTGTACCTTGCGTGTGTCGGATTTGGTTGCCGTATTATTTATACTACCTCCCTTCATTGTCGAATTTTGATTGAGTGAGCTTTCCATATTCTCTAAGGTCTGACAGCGTTTCTCCAAGAAGGTAGACATTTCGCACCAAGCTGGTATAACATTCAGCGGTGCTTCCTCCTCCCATTGGCTTTGCGTTTCAGCATCCAGCTTGCTCGCAATTAAAAACAAAAGCAATCCATCAGAGATTTGCTCCGTGCTTCCAAGCGTCTGCAGCGATCGCAGGTGTGAATTGACAGAGTCCGAAATATGCCGTAGACCTTCAGCTGTCGCAATGGAACTGCCTCGTAGCTCAAAAAGTTCTCGAATGTGTGTCTGAAATATCAAACGTTTATTATTGAACCTTTTTTTTAACAAACCCAAGGCCTGAGTATAGTTCTCCGCAGTGCAATCCAACATATCAATTGTACAAAGCGCTGGCTTCATCAAGCTCGAGCGCAGGTGTTGGAATTTTTCGATTGAAGAAAGTTCCTCGTCCGCATCAACCAAGGTCATAAACATGGAGTAATAATTGGGCCAATCAGCGTACTCTCCAGAAAACATTGACAAAGTTAATTTAGCAAGATTAGCATTTTCGACGTTAGTGCCTTTAACAACGGGTGACTCATCCGAGCATTGGGGTAACGCGCGAGGGGTTTTTGTACCGATTATTGTAAGAATTTTGGTTTTCAGAGTGCTGTAGCTGACATTGAACGTAGACCGATGATCTCCATCAATCTCCTGGGGGTCGAGCACCTCCAATTCCGTTTGAATGTTTTCAAATTTAAAACCATACGTTTCAAGCAATTCGAGTCTTGTCTCAAGCTCCGCGATTGTTATTTTTTTTGGAACGCTTAGAAAAAAATTCTTTAGTTTAGTTAACTGACCAAGTACCGACGCACGTTTTGTTTTTGTATCTGCAATTTGCCTGTCTATCGACATTGCCATTTTCGCTTGACAGAAATGTTCTATTTAATATCAAGGAACGCTAAATAGAGAAATCAGAAAATTAAACAAAACCATTCTGAACCAAATGAAATAGGTACACAATTCAATAAAAATGTACTAGTGGGTGTTAGTGATTGTTCTGGATTTTATTTATTTTCTTTGAAATCCAACGACATTTACTACTGTACTCCCACGTAGGCATAGGCACCTCATTAAATCTTTCAGATACAAAATATCCATTGTCAATCTGTTCATTATTTGAGGTAGTATATTCATTATTGATTGGTGGTAATGAAATACTACAACGATCCTCTTTACATTTTATTCGCGGAATCATTTCCACCATACCATTGATTCCAAACAATTCCCTTCATTTTATTGTTGGTAGAGGTATTATTTACAATTATTTCAAGGGCACACGAAAGGACACTGTATTCAAAAAAATTTTTATTTATTTTTTTCTAAATGTCACCCCACCCGACCATCATCATCAGTTATTGAGTAATTTTAATGGAAAATCCCCCAATGAATGTCGTCTATCGTAATTTATAATAATATTTCGCAACCATCATTCTTTGAAATGAGATACAGCATAATACCTTCTGGATATGGAATCAGTTATGCTGACATTGATGAGTGAGACACGTGTACCTATCTACTACGCAGATAAAAAAAAGTTAAAAAAAAACCATCCTGAGGACAAAGGTGATTCCATTTCCTGGCACTAATTATCTATCACTATCAGATACCAATAAAATCTCATAATCCTCCGCAGCATACAAATGCGATTTCACGCCATATCAGATACAACTTTCGCTAGAACTGTTCCTGGTCAGACATCGCGTGTGTAGGTGAGATATTCGCTGAAAGTTATAATAGATACTTTTGAATTATATTTTCCTTTTCATGGTACGAATGCAATCCTTCATATAAATTCTATAAAAATAACACCAACATTTCATTTTGAATCAACTTGACAGGTATTTTGTATTTTTCGCATCTATACAAATATAAAATATGCGTGGTTGGTGGAAAAACATTTCCCATTATGAAGGCCAATATATTGAGTTAATTCTGTTAGTTAGCGCAAGCCACAATGCGCTTTGAGTCTTAAAATAAATTCACTCATTATATGCTCATGTATTGCAGGAATCTTTTAAGGATTTAGCGAAACTAATTGCAAATTGCCCGGGGGATTAAGATTAACTTGCAACAGCCCTATTCACTTAAGTAGTTTCCCTAGAATGTTTTGCTTTTGTGTCAATTAAGGGAAATCTGTCAACTCTCCGATTAGCATGAGGTTAAAATGGGATACATGCTCTATAAATGCTCCATTGAATATTTGTATCTTTTTGAGGGGGCATTCAGTGTACCAGTGTACGTATCGCAGTGTTGATGTTGTTGGGAAATTATTTAAATTTTAGAATTTTGCTTTACAAGGTTATAAAAGAAAAAACAAATTTTATAAATAGCTGCCACTGAAGGAAGCCATTATATTGAACCCTCAAAAGTCTCAAAGAATGTTTTGCATACTTACTTTATTTTTTAAAAATAAACCTAAGCTACTAAAATGCCATATAAAATGTTGCACATTTGTGTTTACAATTAAGTCGCAGGTGTCACTTGTGGAACCTGTATTTTTATTTGAAAGCTGGAGTCCAAAATTCTGTAACGAATGGCCCAACAACTTGACTGACAGAAGAGATAGCAAAGAGAATTAAACCCCTAAAGGAGTAAAAGGGGGTCAAAGTTTGTATCGGAAATTTGTATTTTTCATCTGATCGACTTCAAATTTGGTTTGTGTACTCTCTATGAGAAATAAAGAAAAGAAATTTCTCCGATTTTGGAAATTCACTCCTTCAAGAAGTAAAAGGGAGTCAAAGTTTGTATGGGAAATTTGTATTTTTCATCTGATCTGGTTTGTGTACTCTCTATGAGAAATAAAGATAACTAAATTTGTCGCCACCAAAAAAAATGTAAATTTCCCACAACATATTAACACTGCTCATACAGTAAGGGATTCACGTTCAGCAATAGCATTTCAAAACGTGGGTGGCACAACTCAAAGGGCCTCCAAATCCTCTTAGATTATTTTTTTACACTGAGCATGGATTAGGGAATAAATATGAGATGCTAAGGGTGATGCCATCAAAGAAGAAATTAATAGGATTAGAAGTTTGCCGACAAAAGATAATTTATGGAAAATAAGAAAAAGAAGGGGATACAGATGTGAGCCTTGGGGAACACCAGCATGGGTATGGGTGCTGTTTGTTGGTAATTGGTGGGAGATGAAGAATCGCCTTTCTAAGGGATGGGCTGGATAAATGCTGTTTTTATAGAATTTTCCAGTGCTGATGGGTAATCCCTAGAATGGTCTTGGCATCATGAAGGGCGTTGTCGTTTGGGTGTCTGCAATTAGCTCGAGCTACGCTCCGAAAAGCTGTCACAACCTTTCGCTACAACGCGACGGCTGATATCTGAACAAAATGGTAGTTGTTGTACTATTTTCAAAAAACAGACAGAACCCACCTAAATTACCGTCGGAGGAATCGTACCCCCTAAAATTTATTTTGAGCTAAATTGGATAATATAGACTCGAACGACATGTGGTTTCAATATTCGACACATTGAACGTTCTGCAAGAGCGATTTGAAGGCATATTTCTCTCATGCACAGGCGGACGTAAACGTAACCCATCCACACAGATCGTTCGATTTGATCCTGTCAGACTTTTTCTCGATGGGTTTTCATAAGTCACAGGTATATGCCAATAAGGCGCAAATAAGAATCAAAGTCAACATAAGTCATTGTTGAAATTCACCGTCATTTGTACGCCAGAGTCGAACTCTCATGTTATGCCATTTGTACCATGTCATATATCCCACACATAATGTCATTGACATTGATAGATTTGTGTTAGTTCATTTCGCATTTGACAAGAGCCTGCAGTACTCCTTAAAAGCCAGAGCCACACATTAAATCTCCATTTGCCTCTCAAAGCAAACACAAATGTAACCATCTGCAGATACATTTCCAATATTGAATTTGGAAAATTCAATTCATCAGCTCTCTATGAGGTAGGACCAAGTTCACAAACAGAAAAAATCCATATAGGTACTAACCTTTATGATCTTGAACTTGACATAAAAGGGATTCAGACAGCTTTTAAAGTGAAAATGGCATGTAAAGTGGACTTTTTTTTTGCAATTTGAAAGTGACGCACAAAGGGAGCATAAAATGAAAGTGCACCATTTGCGACAGGTTTAGATGGTAGGGTAGTTCGAAGGCTAACAGTGGGGACTCTAAAAGTTGGTACCAATCACATAATGACTTGACCTGTAAAAGCAGTAGGTACCTGCTCGTATATACGTGTAATTTTGATTGCATTGGCTGCTGTTAAGGTAGCAGTTAATGAGGTATAGGAAACGCATCGTCTGCGGATGACATGCATCAGAATAAGATTAAAATTGCATAGCACCCTATCCTCTTGGGAAATTGAAGAGCACGTGGAATTGTTTCTATATCGAGTTTTTTTTCCCTAAGATTAGCCTTCATTGGCAATAGCCGTGGCTTTGTGCAGAGGATAATGGGAATTCATAACACCTAACCTATTGAGAATCTAAACGGCCAGTTGACATATAATCGAATTAGTTCCTAGAAACGCTGACTGACTCGTGTTTCTGCATTTGACTTGGGTATGCAATGAAGTCGAATATCCGCAAAGGTATGGGGATCACAGGAAGGAAGTGGCTAAAAATTCAGAAAGTAGGCGGTAAACAAGTTTTATTTCGCACTGTCATTTATTTCACAGAGCAGTTGAATTCTTGCCCATTCTCACAGACATGTCATAAATGCGGCTGTCTGTCTGTCTGTTTGTTACCTATTAACGACTAAACCGCTAAACTAATCCTGATAAAAATTGTCAAATAGATAGTCAGGGACCTGAAGAAAGACTTAGGCAAAGTTTTGAACTAAATATTTACGAGAAAAGAGAGTGGAGAATGATTTTTTCAAATTAATATAATAAATGCCATGGTAGCTCCGTTTGTCTGTTTGTCACGTAGTGACAACTTAACCGCTGAACTAACCGTGATAACAATTACCCAAGAGATAGTAACAGATCCTAGGAAGGACATAGGCGAAGTTTTGTACGAGGAAAGAGACTGGAGAAAGGATTTTCTTAATGAAAAAATAAAAGAATGCTTTTACAAGAGCAAGCTAAAAATTTGCTATTTTTCGGACTCTCATGGGAGATTAAGCTTAAAAAAAAATATCAACGCACTGGTACGACCAAAGAATTGAACAAAAATGTGTGCGAAATTGGACAAAGGGGCGTTGCAAATTCCATACACTATAATTTTCTGTAACCCCAACAAAATTTGCAAAGTGAGAGAAAGTTTCATGCGATCCAGTCGTGCATTTTATTTCATTTGCAGAGGTGACATAAATTGCTTTTTCTTAAGTTCGGATATTTCTAGGGATTATTGGGTGACAGTCCAAGGTTCCACCCTAAAAATAAAAACAAATTTCTTCCTAATCGAACTTTATTGACATTCAGCTACTGCCTGTATATGGGTGCAACTTTCTAAATGGTTCATGAATAACGAAGTGACAATTGCATCCATAAATTCAACACATCTACCTCTATCTGATTCAGTAGCTGGATTTACCAGGAAACCGAAAGAATCTATTTGTATTTTCCGTTTAAAATTTCCAATGTCCTTTTGTAATATTGATAAAATTTGCTATCATTTTGGGCTTCCGATTGACGACAACGTTACGAAGAAACTGCACAAATATACGGAAATGGAATTTATGTCAGTTCGATTGAATTTCAAGCTAAACTACCCACAAGCGAAAATTCAATTTGCCACTTCTTTCTCTCATTCGGATCGTATGTAGATTGTAGTGATTGTAGATACATTTATGTGAGATGTGATGTGGGCGAGATAACTCGATTTCACGACATCCAGCAATAAAGGTCAAGTAAGGAGTTGCATTTTTAAACATTTTTTTTCCTCCTGAGTTCAGATGGAGATCGCTATAGTGTGTCAGTGTCATAAAGAGGCTGAGATTCATCCTGGTCCTGATTGAAGTAGCTGCGTCATTTTCGAACTATGGTCTCTTACTTCGAATTATGGAGATTGTCAAAGAGTAAAAAGAGAAATGCATTCCCCTTCCACTAACACATGCATATTGATGTTGCTCTCGAAAGAGTGCAGGACTGCACTACTGCTGGCTGGGGGTTAAAGTGGAGAAATATTCTCTAAGAGAAAGGATGAAATGCATACAATTTTTACATTTCTATATATGCACACAAAAAAAAAATCTTGATAAAATGAAGTTAAAGGATGATTGCAATAAAATTAGTTATTCATCTGGACATATTGGGGCTTTACATGGTTCCAGCCAAACTGGATGCACAATTTTCAGAACAGGACGACGTCGTTTTTCGTTGAGTTTATCTCCAAAAATCACTCCCCATGACATCATTCGCATTCCATCATATACCAGTCCTACATATCAAAATCATGGTACCTAGTAATGATAATTGAAAACCCATTTATAATGAAATTATTAAATTATCCCATTAAAATTTTGATTTAATAATTAGGTATCATCTCACAGTTAGCCGTAGGTATCCCTTTCAATCAAATTCTTAATTTTCCCATCAAATTTGACCAGTTGATTGGATCAATCTGCAAATGTGTTTGCGCTTAAAAATGCCTTTTCAATACCATTTATTCTGCGGAATTTGATATTTCAAATTCACTGTCAATTCAGCTTATGTCCTTCTTTAGACCCTAGACCATCTCTTTACCGAGTTACATGACGATTGGTTCAGCGGCTTGGTCGTAAATAGGTGACAAATGGACAGACAGAAAGAGTTACTTTCGCTTTCGTAATATTGGTGCAGCAAACCCTTCTCTACTTTCTTTTCTCGTTACAATTTTATATAAAAAGCCGCCTATGACCTCCTTCAAGCCCTAGACCATCTCTGTACCGAGTTACATGACGATTGGTTCAGCGGGTTACTCGTAAATAGGTGACAACTGGACAGCCAGACAGAGTTTTTTTTTCACTGGTATTAGGGGGCAGCTTGTTATGTATAAATTTTTAAATATTTAGAGCTGGTTGTTCCCGCCAGATTTTGGTATATGAACATAAATGTTCCAAATGTTATAATCTTATCTACAAAAATTGTTAAAAAATAACATTTTATATTTTCATTTTGTTAAAACTTTTAATTTTTTGTTTTTCGTAGGAAAAATAGGTTATGTCCTTCTTTGTGTCCCAGATCATGTCCTTCCTGAACTACATTAGGTTTGTTAAAGCTGTTTAGTTGTGAATAGGTAACAAACAGACAGACAGAGTTACTTTGCATTGATATTCGGGTTAGTGGCAAACTTCCTTTCATTTTATTCCATAATTCGAATCTGTCATTACTCCGCCCGCCCGCTCCCGTTTTCTGTCGCTTTTTCGTTTCATCGGAGTTCAAAACTACAGCTCAACGAGCAGTTATAAATATCACTTCCTTTCATTCTACCAAAGCTACCTCAGTATGCGCAGAGCTACCTCCTCCCGTTTCCACCTGTTTCCGTTTTCTGTCACTTTTTCGTTTCATCGGAGTTCAAAACTACAGCTCAACGAGCAGTAATAAATTTCACTTCCTTCTATTTTACCAGAGCTACCTCATTATGACCGGCGATACTTTCTCCAGTTTTCTGTCGCATTTTCGTTTCATCGTAGCTCGGAATAAGTACCATTAAACGTGTCATTCTATAAACTCTTTTATTTTTAAAAAGAAAGAGTGTCGGTCAGATTTTTCTACCCCTGAAAAACTACTCCAACGCCCAGCACACTCATGTTCGAAATAATAAGCGTGATTCCCTCTCTTTGTCACATTAAAATTATACAAAAAAAAAAATGCATCTTTAATGAAATATAACCCGTTCGATTTGGTCAGTTTAAGGTCACACGCGCTGAGCATTTTAAATTAATTACTCTTCCCACATACATAAAAAAAAATATATGCAAATAATATATCCTCAATTATACATCAGCAAAATGTCAATGTCAATCCGCCGATGGTTACTGAAAGCGTATTTAGTGTCGAATTCAACCATAATTGGGCTATTTTGGTTTGTGTTAATAAACACGCTTGTGAAGGGTCCTGTTTTTTAATTATTGCTAAACCTGTATGCCTCAAAAAAATTGTTTCAATTTATTTTATTGTTAATTGGGAATCCAATTAAAATTTTTAATGTAAACCGACATCAATTTTGAGGGCATATTAACTCTATCCCAGACAAAACCTCTTTGGATGCGCGCAACTCAGCGATGCTGCGACCCCCATTTTAAGAATTTCATACGTCACAAATAATGACATTGATAGACTTTTCAAATACACCATTGTTTACAAAGGGTGTTTTTTTTAGAGGTATAGAACTTTAAGTTGGCAATACTATTTTAACTGGCGGCCATTTTGTCAGCTGTCAAGTGATTTATTTTTAGTTTGCTCTGGCTTTTCAACGTGAATAGATTGACGTTTAAACAACGCTTCCAAATTGTCCAAATTTATTTTGAAAATCATGGTTCTGTTCGAAATACGTATTGCCGTTGATCCCAATTTTCACAAGGGGATTTTGTTTAGCGATGAAGCTCACTATTGGTCGAATGGATACGTCGATAAACCAAACTGCCGTGTTTGGAGTGATGACAATCCTCAAGTGTATGTTCAGACACCGAAAATTTTACCTCCAGATTAGACTATGTCCGAGCCAGCTGTGGCGGTCATATTTAAATTATAATGCCAGAAGATTATCTTTCGAATAAAGTAGATTTTATGTCAATTTAAAAAAACAATGTTTCTTTTATTCCATTTCAAAGTTCTATACATCTTAGAAAAAAACACCTTTTATTAAATTTTAACATCCGATAACTTACTGCTGAATTATAATATTTCGCTGACTGTACAAGGCCTACCCCAAAAGCACTTAAGAACAGCCGTGAAATGGGGTTGACTTAACTACCCTTTTGTTGTGGTTTCATGTGTCATCCCACTAATACAAATTATTATTATTGTCATGTCACTAATCTTGCTCGCTGAATACATGACTTACGGCCATAAGTGCTCGGTGTCTGGTTTTGTGCACACAATTGAGTTCGTATGAATAAGGTCGATCCTATGTAGGCAATAGTCAAGTTGACGCAGAGAATTTTTATGGATTCGAAACCAATCTGTCGGACAAGTGATATACGATATAGGTTAGTAATAAACAAGCACACAACGTAATGGTGGTGAGTGTCGTCCTCTGTTCTCGGTCTAAGAAGTGGATAGAGCTGTTTAAACGGCTCAGTATAGGGAAATCAAAGCTTTAGATGTGTGCAACGCATTTAAAACATTTTGAATACATCAATACAATACCGCACTTTCACTTCCAACGATTTCTGTAGAAACTGCATGGACGAGGGGAAGGAAGATACTATTCTTCACCTCCTATGCACGTGCCCAGCGCTATCAGCTCGTAGAAAACTACATCTCGGAGAACACACTAAGTTGCCTCCATCGCTTCATTATTAGATCTTAGCTCCTGCTGGCTCAACGGGTAGCTGTAAGATCATTAGATACTTTGGGTCTACTCTGGGCTAAGTGTGGCTGCACTTGTTGCAGCCTGCCACCCTAACCTGCATTTACTATAGAGGATGATGAACGATACGAGGGACTACGCAGAAAGTTAATAACTACTGAAGCAGGGCAGTAATTGGCCCTGGAACCTATGATGGAATTTTACTTACGCCCGACCACACCTTGAAAGTTGGCTACGATGATATGATCACATCGGTGAAGTGAGTACCACCATGAATACGGAAAATGAATAGAGAAACAAGGTCGTGAGACGTATGCACAATGCACATACCACCGCCCTAGTCTAGTAATCTCTAGTCCTCTTGTCGAGCTCCATTTTGGCTCTGAAATCTTGACTAAAAACACGACAGTGAGGTACCATGAAAGAGGTTTAGACCCCAAATTCAGAAATCAAAGTCTGAGCGAGGTATTAAGGTCAATTTATCACTCAACAGGCTTATGGCGAACTTATCGGTTAGGTGGCCCACGCCGGGCCACGCACTCAGACAAGCACATTAAGCAAATAAAAGAGGAGTATAGAGATATTCGAGCTGCAAGTGTGTCGCAATCTGGCGTCCTCTTAAAAGCGAGAGTGACAATCCATCGATAGGAAACCGCCAAAGAGGGAAGCAGATGTGGAAACGGCCGACGACTGCAGAAGCGAAGCAGCTCAGCAAACAAGAGTGGCAAAGATGCTAGAGAGAAAAATTCGTCGCCAAATTTTAGCTCCTACATTATAACGTGACAGGATAATGAATGCCCTAGTAGATACAACCACGATTTTATGCCGATTTCGAACGGCTAAATTGAGAAGCTTCAATCAGCTTCTTCAAGAACCTTCGATTTAAAAGCAGTTAAATGTGAATTAAATTGCTATAACTCAGGGGTTCCCAATCGTACTGCGACTGCGGGATCCCTACGTTATCTTCTTTTCCAAAATCGTTTATTGGACATAATCTCCCATTTTCTCCTTCTCCTTTTCCGGGATGAAAACCCCTATGCCAAAATCTCCCACAAGTAAAGTAAACCTTGCATAAAACCAACCTTGCACATACTCCAAATCCTACAGTGACCCCAAGCAGGAGGGGGGTTGCAGGGTCAACATGCCCCCCTACCTGTATCTCAATTTTTAACACTATTTTAAGGTGTTGAGCGGCGACAGAATTAATTATACGTGTACCAAATCTAAAAATGGGGGATTTTCTCTTAGGGTCTTTTGGCGTAAGGGATTTCAGCACAGGCGATTTTGGAAAGGGGATTTTGATAAAGGAGATTTCATCACCAACCCAGGTGAAATACCTTCTCGTGTCATTAAAGAGGCCTTCGGATGCGACCGTACATCCAGAAATTGGCCAATAGTTCGATGATAAGGTCTCTTTTCAAGACAGAGGATAAAAGGGTATTTAGCTATTAAGTTGGAAAAGTCTTTACCAAGCTATTGGCAATATGTTGTTAAGCAAAAATCTTTATTCATTATTATGCAGATATTGATTATGGCATAAATAAAAAAAAACATTAATTAAGCTGCAAATATGTGCATAAACTAATTGAATAATTACTTGAGAAGGTCAAGCCCTTGAAATAAAATATACAGATTTTTGAATTGAAAAAAATATTATTGTGCCCATAGGAAATTGCACACAAATAAATAAATTAAATGCACTTGCATTATGCATCAGTAATTATTCAATTATGCTGTAAATTTTAAAATAAAAAATGTAAAATATAAATGCCACCCACGGATTTATTATGCTTCGAATTGGGGGTCAAATTTGGCCTACTGATGCTGCAGAAGTTCTTAAGTATTTGCTCTGTGAAAGTCGACAGGAAAACCATGTTTGATATTTAAAAAGATTTTAGAAACCGACACGACTTGGTTTTTGGGAAAGTTTTAAGCGAAGCTACTAACATCAGGCAAATTACCCTTCCTTCAAATGAACCAGAATGGTGCAAGGAGAACGGATTAATCCACTTGTTGCGCCCAGTGGGAAATCTGGATTGAGTAACCCAACTCAGCAGATTTTTCACCTTCAGTGGACCATGTTCCTTAATTTGTCAACATTTCAAAAGCATCAATCAGCTCCTTAGTTGGATACACAAAGACTCTCAGTTCTGACACAGCTACATCACAGCAACCCATGTAAATCCCTTCATCACGATGAACCACAACTCCATCAGGCTAGAGACTATTTAAAATACATGTGTCATTTTCATGCTATACAGTGTTGAAACACTTTCAAAAACGATTTCGTATCAAGCGTCAGATAAAAAAGTTTATTAAAATAAATTTTTGCGTGTTTTCTACAGGTCATTTGACAACCAATGTGATCAAAGAACAGTACCTTTTTGGGGATGCCAATGATTCCTTACTATAATATAAAAACCTTTACAAACGGTGCTACACAATCTCCCTATCATATTAAAGTTCCCAGTAAATCTCAGTCACCGAAAATACTCCATACAGTCAAAACCATCAAGTGCCACTGGTGGCAGTTAAAAAGAAAACAAAAATAAACAACCCTTCAAAAGAACCGTGTAAACACTGAAGTTATTAATTTGACATGAAGCCATCAATGCTTAAAAAAATATCAATTTGTATACATTTGACTTTTTCAGTAACCCGCTTTGTGTACGCTTGTTCCGATTAAATGTCCAATATTGTGAATCAGTTTACAAAAAAAAAAAACCAACAGCGAAAGGCGGTAAAATTGCCCTTTTTATGAGGCTGTAGAGAAAATTACAGGGAACCATATTAATGTTATGGGACCAACTTCATTATTGGAAAATTTAAGCTGTTGTGTCAACTACATATTGCTTTGGCTTTGACAGAAAACTCCAGAAATATCTGGTCAACCAAATACGACCTGGCTCCTAATGAGACGGTCACTTTTCCAAATGACATCAAATTTTTCAAACTATCTCTGGTAGTTGCAAAAACAAATTTTAAAAACACGCTTAGTTTCCTCTAAAATTACGTGTCCTGTACTAAGCATCCCTCAAAGACTCGCCAAAAATTCGCTGACATAATTCGACTTGTCAACTACTTAGCACTTTGGTTAGACAATCACAGATCATCGGCCAAATGGCAATTTTTCAATATGGTAGGGGAGTCAATTATTTCCGGGAGTGTGACTATGATTTTCCAGTTTTAATGGTGACTAATATATAACTGGACAAGAGGATTATAAAAAAAAACTGTGAAAGTGTCTATTTGGATGAGGATTTGTGATTTTAAGTAGACTTAGGCAAAAGATCTTGAGCTTTAGACATGCAAGCGATAAGTGCATCTACCACGACGGATAAAAATGCGGACAATGCCCAAATGAATGCTTTTATTTGAGTTGCTGTCCCAAGTGCGACATTAAAATCGTAGGAAGAGGACAACTTTTACGAATACAGACGAGACGCTTCGAAATAAAGGCATACACGATGCGACTATAAAAAGTATAAACATCGACTCGAAACAAAGAGGAAACGCTGTGAAAGAGTTCGACGTCGAAATTGGGTGATCGCAGGAGATTGTCATAGAGCCTTAGTTGACCAAATTTCCCTCAATGTGTCAAGAAGTTCTGCGGTCAACTCCAGCAATGGCATCTGTCGTCTGCCTAGAAATCAGAACTTATTTGTTAACACACATTTGACCAAAAAATCCGGAAAAAAGGACACCTGTCCTTTAATATTATTATAAAAATCAGACCTTCAACCGCTTTAGAAACTGGGTGGGCCATCTAGTGGTTTCTTTTTAAATCATAGGTTATTTTGACACTGACAGCTGTTTCCCGGTTGAAATTTTGACAGAAAGTCAGTTTCACATCTTCGCGGAATGAAATGAGTCGGTTTGCGTTTCAAAAACTTTGGGAAAGATTGAAAACTTATTTCCAAAGTGAGTGATTTTAACTTTTTCCCACTTTTCAATAGAGCGTTTTTTAAAAAGAAGTTTTGGCCGAAACGCGCCTGCTATACGCAGGTTTGTGCAAAACATCAACTCGCCATCGATCTCAACAGCTCAATATTTCACGCACTAGTCTGCGCAGAAAGATCTCGGATTATTCCAAAGGTCTAAATGACTCAGCAATTGAAGGCGCACGACCATCCGCTTCGTTATCGCTTCGCAGTTAAAATCATCTTTTCTGACGAGGCGCATTTTCATCTCGACGGCCGGCGGCTACGTTAACAAGCAAAATTGCCGCTCGAAAAAAAAGCCAGTGCATCCGTAGTGACTGAGGGAAGTGGTGGCATCATTGAATAATTTTTCTTCGAAAATGAGGCCTGAAAGAAGGAAGATTTGGACATCCTCTAGTTCATGCAGGATGGAGCGCCATGCCGCACAAATCGATCTTTTGCGCACCAAATTCCCCAAATCGTGTTATCAGCCGTCTTGGCGATGTCAATATTGGCGGCCTCGGAGCTGCGATTTGACCCCTTTGAACTTTTTTTTGTAGGGAGCCGTGAAGGACCGAAGTTATGCCAACAATCCGGATTCAAGCACATAAGGCCAATATCAGCCAAGCAATCCGTGAGCTACGGCTCGAAACCATCAACAAGGTCTTGGATAATTGGAGTGACAGTGACAGAATGCGCTACTGCGAAAGCAGTTAATTTGTTAATTTTATTGAATTTTTATACTCATCCGGTCCTAAAAGCAATTAAATTATGTGTTGGCCATATCTCATCAGTCCGCTAATGGAGCAGAGCTGAGTGGTTATGCTATAAATACGGCAATTAGATTCCGTATTAATTTTCAAGGGTGAGGGTCTACTTACCACTATTGAGCACTGGAAATAAGTAGCATTAGCATCTCATGCTGAGGACATTGCCACATCAAATGTCCCGAAGCCACATAAACTTTGCTGATGTATATGGGCGCGGTGGCGGCGTTGCAAATGTTATTATCAACGTTTCAAAAAATTATTATCGACGTTTCAAAGCTAAGCCAGCAAAATCTATTGTGGCCAGGTTGCAAAAGAGCTGCCAATTTTCGAGTGCTTTTAGTCGCGTGCCGAAGGGAACTATAACGTACTATTGGCGCAAGTTCAAAAGAAGGAGATAAAAGGCCCCCGGGGTGAATGAAAATTAATTTATACACTCAGTTGTTATGGCGCCACTGCGGGACTATAAGTGTTCAACTGACCATCGATCAAATAATGAGTATACACTTCCTTTAAAATTGCTGGTATTTATTCAACCGGTGTTGGCCGCTGGATACAATTTCGCGATGCAAGGACACATAGGTGCAGATGTTTATACAACAATAGATGAAGAATGCAATACGTTTGGTAAGCACGCTTGCCTCTATATCCTACCACAGAGGAGCCTCATATACGCCAGATACATCGTGCAGAGGCAAATAGATACCGCCTTGGGATGGAGAGACTCATTCGAATGGGACGCGTGATATTAATTAGATTTATAAGTCAAACAAATTGAACAAACTTTGAAAACTATTGAACAGAAGTTTCGCTCAAGGGTTTGCTTGTAATGAGTTTCAGGGACATTGAACCTGTGCAACTAACTTAGAACTTTAAATTACAAGACAACCAAACAAGGAGAGCTTCTGCCGGCTTGGAGATTTATGTTTTCGGATCAGTTGGTGGATTGGGGTTGAAGGAATAGGGTAGGACTTTGATGGGAATCAACTTGGCGGCTTCCAGTGCCCTAATCGTCTTCATCTGAACTCGACGTGTTAAAGAGTACGTACAATTCTGTCGCCAACAGTCAAGATGGCCGTTGCCTGAGCTATTTTTTAAACATTTGAAGTTGATTTCAGTAAGGATTATTCAGGACTATTCAGGCAGGGGGCTTAAACAGAGCGAATGGACCTTTTATTTGTCATCAGAAGCTTTCACATCTCCGACGTGGGTTACTGTGACCATCGAAATATTCAACCGCTTTTGTCGAAAGGGGCTGGCCTTCCAGTGGGTAGTGCGTTCAGGTAACTTCAATACCAAAAAAAAGAAAATATGTTACGAAACAACGCCACGCCTCTGATATGATTGAGAGCAATATTGACGAAACTAATAAACGAAATCGGGATAACGAGCTTCGGATCCGTACGTGGAATTTCCGGACGATAAACATGGGGATCTAACAAGGAGAGCGCTTCTGCCGGGTTGGAGATTAATGTTTTCGAATCGGTTGGTGGATGGGGATTTTATGACTAGGATCCGTTATTAGGCCCGGCCTTTGCGCATGTCTGCCTAATAAACAGTGCCCGGAGATGAAATTAACGACTTTCGAGATGCTGGATCTTTTAAGTCGAAGAAGTTCCTAGGATGTCGTTGTGTCCAGAGCTGGCCGGGTAAGCCTAGAAAGAGTTCTGCGATCTCCTCCCCAGACGTGCATTGGATGCTCGAAGTGCCACGTCAAGAAGGTTATTTTCAACTTAATCCCTAGAATTGGAAGGGAGGACATCTTTGACAACTATTGTCGGTGGTTTCAGTTTCCTGGATGTCCAAAAGTTCCCACCGGCCAATATAGACTCGGGACACTTTACCTATGTCATTAACCAAAGTACGAACAAGAACGTCCGAATTTTTGCTCATCGCGTCTCACTTTAACACTGAGCAAACGCAGCATTAAAAGTGCCGTCGCATCCTCATCGAACCATCACGAACCACGAACCTTACCCAGCTGGAATAAGCAGCCTAAAACACCATAGTAGCTGTAGATGCCCGAGTGCTTTACGGGCAAAAAAGCGGCGAGACGCTATTGCGGTGGTAAAAAGATCTTTAAATTTCAAGAGCTACATATGGAAATATGGTGACAGATTCACAACCTGTGCTGACGATTTGGAAAGAATACTTCTACAGACTGGTTAAACGGCTGGAACAGCCATCAACTCGCTGCTTAATCGGGACGATGGTGGTCAACATTTTTATCCAACTGACCAAAATAAAGTTTAGCGATAGCGATATCTCAACCTGAGTAAAACAAGATGGTCTCTATCGGCTGAGCATTTCAAATCAGCGGCAGTTTACTTCGGCGGGGAAAAGTATGCGAATTGAGCCCCAGTATCGTGTGCCTCATCCAGAAGAAAGTAGGTATAGGTGTCTTTTGTAATTGGACTAGGTTTCCTGAAAGTGGACGTCTGGAACCATTCATTCAATATTAGTCAATCGATAGGCCGAAAAGTCAAGCGTCAATAAAATTTGTACACTCCGACAGATCTTAGAAGAAACTCAGGAATTCCACATTGATACCTACACATCACCGTTCTATCGGCTTCAAAGTCGAATATGACAGCGTATACCCATGTACGGACGAAATATGCGAAGACATGTCAAATTTTGGCATCTCTGGCAATCTTGGCCAACTATAAAGTATGACGATGGAGAAATTTCTGTCGAAAAGGTGACTTCTTCAACACTTTACCTGAAGTCATAGTACGTAGCTCACAAGCTAACATCAAAGGTACCTACAAATGACTTTAAAGTCCTTTCAACTATCTTGTATATGCTGATGATATTGTAACTGTCGGAATAACGTAGCGAGCTGTCAGTGCCTCTTTGGCAACGAAGATGTATATGCTAAGACCCCAACGTCGACTTTGTGTATAAGGTCTACAATTTAAGTTCACCCCTCAGGGACAACGAAGAAGAGGTTGCACGCACAAATGAAGAACGACATCTGCAAGTTTGTAGTGGCTTATTTGTTAACACCATGGTCCACCACAGTTACATTCCGCGCTATTTAAAACAAATTAAATAAGTATACGCAAGGACGAACCATTTTTTTTCATAAATACCTCAAAATATGCTTCATCGAAAAAAATCTATTGAAGCAAGGCATCCGCTTGACCTAAAAAAAAAGTCTTATGGGTTCAAAGGACTCCCATTCCATTCACTAAATGCATGAGGACGATGTCAATTGATTCTAAAATCAGACGAATTTTTTTTTCTTCAACAACATCTTACCTATACCTAAAAAGTAATCCATTAGAATGCGTTCTATGATTTTTTCTTTAATCGCTTGCAACTTTTCATCTCCTTTTGCATATTTCACTGACCCCGATATCCAGTTTCAGTCGAAATGAAACCAACTGTACATTTCTATGTATTGTTCTATTTTATATGAAACAAGGAGCGCGTATAATTAATGCATGTATAAAAAAATATCCCCAAACCCACACACAGTCACATCGAAGGAGTGAAGAAGAAGAAGATGAAGATGAAAAACGCTCAAGAAAAAGAAAGTGATGTACTAAATAAATATTTGCCGTGCATTATGTCATGGTCATTCTCAAGTTACATGCTTTTCATTTCAAATTCGCTGTTCAGCTTCAGCTGCTGTGTATACTGTATCCGCTGACGTGTGTGTTATAATGCGTGGATCTGTGAGTGTACTTCGATGTAAACAAAAGAGCGAAAAAAGCAATTATTTGAACAACTACTGCTGGAAGCTGAAAGTGTCGCTCCCTCGTTGTATTAGTCGCTTTTGAGACTTGTATCCTTTTTTTTTCAAATAATAATGACGAGTTCTAGAGCTAAGAAGGGACGTAGCTAAGAATTATTTTTATCATTGTCAAACGTGGTACAGGGGGGGCTGAGGTTGATAAAATAAGGGCGGAAATATCTACATCGCCAGCTTTAGCTTTGAAGACACATAATGTGTAGCTATAGATATACAAAGAAAGGCGAGAAATAACTGATTTGAGTGGCTTAACTACTCACTGAGAGTTCAAGCATTAAACACACAACAAATGAATAAGGTATGTATGACTGTCGTAGGAGGCGACTAAAATCCACTCCTATCCTATCCTATGGCAAGGTGTTAAGCGACCAGTGCTGAGGCCTAAATGGTGCTGGGAATACAAAAATACAGCATCGCTAGCAGAACCCTCCACACACCTGGCGTCCTCTGGTGATAATAAAAAATTAACCCCGTTACTGGGGGCTATGACGTGGTTGATCTCAATTCCGCCTTACTCGTGGGATTCAAAATCAAAGAAAAATAAAACAAACTAAAATAATTTTTCAAAAAAATTCTCAAAATAACCAGCCAAATGGGGAACAGAATACCCTAACATCCGGAGACAATTTTCGAAGGGGAACGCTTCTGGCTCGATCGCCAGTAAAAGTTCCTCCTGAAAAGGACCAAGTGGCTGAAATAACGCCCCAAAAAAAGAGTGCAAAGACCTTAACCGTGGTCATAGCCGGGGAACGGAGCACTCCAAGACCAAAAGCAGAAATGCACACCCGTGATGTTTAAAATTGGCGAAAAAATTACTGAGCTTGCTGAATTCATAAAAGACAAGAATAACGTGGATCACGAAATAAGGAAACTGGTGAGTTCCATTCGCTTTATGCATGAAAAGACAATGTACCCCGAAACCATTCGGCAACACCCAATACATGCTGGACAAGGATTAGACAAGGCCACACAAACTATGCAGCCAAAGCCAATGAGCTACCGAGCAGTAGTTCTGAAGAATATAGAGGTGTCGAAGTCCGAAGCCCAAACGCAGGAGGGAAACCAAACCCACAAGCCAGCGAGTTCCAGCGGCGAAAAAAAATAAGAAGAATTGACGAAAAACGCTTTCGTTTTCACTTAACCTGACTCTATCATATCTGTGGCAATAGACGAAGACAGCTATTGTCGAAACGAAATCGTTGGATCGTTTTCATTTTACATAATCTGGCCCCTGATTTAAAAGAGCTCGGCGAAAACGTCAACCAAGTAAGAAAAACGGCCCAAGGAGATCTTTTGCTCAAATTAAATAGCCTCCTCCCAACGACGGAAACGAGGAGACTACATCATATCATGGCAGCGAATTGTCCTAAGTATGCTGCTTGATTGACAATCCTTTGAATTTCCATGTCAAACATTTTTATCGATCAATATGTGGATAAGACCGACAGAACCATGTCCGCCAAATTCGGACAAATAAAGTTGTCTTAGATAATCAACTTGCTACGACCTAAACAATAAGGCTACGCTTATGACCAAGAGGGCAGTCATGAAGCAACTTGTCATGTATGTATACATCTTAATATGCAAGTGCAATTGTGAAGTAAAGATCACAACATCTTCATTACGAACAATCAACAACGGGTTCTTTTTGTAATTGTCTTGAAGACAATAGCTTTCTGTGTAACACGCGACACTTCGCTTTTGACCACTGCACAGAACGGATAAGTACCCATCGACAATCGTAAGATTGTTCAATACCGTATAATATATAATACGCTAGAGACATACTGTAAACCATATATTAAAAACTACATATCCATACTTAGATATAAGCGTTCTTAAATAAAGTGAATTATTATGAAGTTATAACTTCTGTGTTTTTTCATAAAGTTATACTGAAAGACATAACACAACTTTAACGAGTCCTGTGTGAAATGAATTACCCAAAATATGGAACTGATGTCAGAAAGAGGACAAAAATACCATTTACCAGAAGAAGACATCTTAACCTCTCTAAAATAGATTTAAACAGTGGTTCGATAGAGAGTGCTCTAATGCCAGGGATAGGTCGTTTGCTTTTTTTAGACTTCTTAAACTGCACAATACTGAAGCCTTCAAAATACTTTATGGAGCAGCGAACAGGGACTTTAAGTGTATGTGTTATGAAGAAAGTTACATTTAAACAAAGAAAGATTGACATGGTAAACGTTTCAAGATCATCAGCAGACTGTTGGAATGCTGTTCGATTTCTAAACGGGCGGAGAAATGTGATAGCAACTAACCTTTAAAGCGCCTTTACTTAGGGATCACTTCAGCAAACTTTTGAACCAAGCGCAATTCTCACGCTATTTTTCGATGAGAACCTGGGTTCCCCAGCGGTGGCCATGGTGTAGTGGTTAGAGTCATTGCTTGTGACCCGAGCGCCTTTACTTAGGTTACGTTGGTTCGAGCCCCGGCGGGGGACAGAAATACTCTGCCACTGACCATAAGAGAAAGGAATAATATCAGAGTTTCTCCACCACTACACCAAAAAAAGGGGTTTCTGCTTGGTAGTACAATGGACCGAGATTCGTCTGAGTGCTCCCGGATTTGGAATCCCCTTAAAAAAAAAAAGAAGACCTGGGTTCCCCGATTAACTCTCATGTTATGCGCAAAATGACATAAAGAATGCAAGAAATGAAAAAGCCCCTGGTGATGACTGCACACCTTTCAAGCATTATAAAACCCATAAGAACGGAAGAGTTCATATTATTACTCACAGCTGAATTCAATCGAATCTTCGATAACTCAGATGTCCCAGAAAACTTTAGAGCGACGAATTTCTTTCCTTTTGGGTTTCCGCAAGTTACATCCAGATTCAAAGCAAAACAAATAGATTTTTGTTTCATCGCTCCAAAGGATTTTATGATAGTTTTTATTCCTTTAGGTCTGTTCCAGTCTTTGCTGCTTTTCGAGACTTTAAGTTATTGCCCCTCAAAAGTGGAACAGCAATTCATCCTGGAATTTTGGCATTTTAAAGGCTTTGACGAACTGCACGCGCAGCATCAGATCAAAACTAACTAATGGAAGTAGCGCACACCTATTTCTTTGACTAGGTGTGGCGCCGGATAAAGAAGGGATCGGATTAACGAGTGTTTACCGTATTTCTACAAAAAATATAGTCAACCGGACTACCAGATTGGAGCTTTCCTTTTAAACCCACAAGTCAATTTCTGCCAGAGAAAGTAGCTGCCCTTCGGTCGACTTTCCTAATCCTATCAGACCAAATGAGGTTTATGAAAAAAATGGATTGAAGCCACTCAAGGAACATAAATCATCGCATTGGTATAGTCTGTTAGCCAAATTACAGATAGACAAATCATATCAACCACTGAACCTTTCGAAAAAGTCTCTAAATTTATCACCGCGCCTTAGGTGGTGCCCACTAGTGGAAGGAGACCTCAACCAACTTGCAGTGCGCAACTGAAAGCAGTCGCCAAATACAGACTTTCCAGTCCAGACTGCAGCGCCACCTAAGACGTGGATTATAGCTATCAGTAAAATTCATCAATAAAAACACGAAACAGAACCCAACTGAAGCACTTAACCATAGCACATCATAGGAATTCAGTTGAAAATGTTGTGGAATTTGCTGGGAAGGTGAACACGAAAAGTTTTACGTGTGGAAAAATTAATAAATTCACTTTTTAGAAAATTTAGAAATCAATTTAATTAATTTGTTCAGATGAACTAACTTTATAATTTGAAAGCAACATTTTTAGACAAAGATTAAATTCAACGGTTTAAGTTTAAGCCCTCCAAAACGATTTTTTTCCGGTTGCATTTTACTGATAGTTTAAACCGACAAGAAGGAGCATTAATTATTAAATTTGTGTTCTATAAGTAAATTAATAGTCTAACTAGTCTACAAAATGAAATATTTAGAAAACTTTCTAGGCGATATTGAGAAATACAACTTTCAAACCACCCAAAAGTATCTCGGACACAAAAATATCGCGCAAACGGATTAATACACAAGAAATTCACAAAAGATTGGAAAAATAACCCGATCAAGTTGAAAAAAGTCATAACCATAGGTTCATGTCGATTGTTTTAATATAAAAAATAACCAACTGACTGAATTATTAAGCATTTCTTTGTTAAAGCAAAGGCAACTACCAAATTGGCAAATTGTGTTGGCTGATTTCACTTATTTATTAACAAAATTAATATAACATTTAATAAGCTATATTTATAGACATTTAACATTCATTAATGTATCTGTGTCTACTTACTAAGATGTTAGGAAAAATGTTTAAAAATATAACGGGGCAACTGATTTTATAAAAACACCAATTTGTTTATTTTTTTTTATCTAGTGAAACCTCAATTTATATTTATTCTCCTATTATATCTTTTTTGATTGGCAATAACAAAATCCACTATTTAGTGTTACAATAATTAAATTTTTAGTAAATTAAATCTGATTTAAATTTTATTTGTTGCCAATACACAAATTTGAAATATTGGTCAACTAGCCCCGGTCTCTCCTATATCAACCATTTTTATAATATTATTTATGAATAAAAATTAAGATTTAAATGCATATATGGGGTTATAAGCTCATTGATACTAAATAATAAAATAAAAACGAATAAATTTTGTAGCGAAATGATGACAAAAAAAAGGATTGTCTGGCAATGAAATAATTAATTATTCACGATTGTCTGCTAGACTCATTTCATGTATCATTATTGGCAACAACAGACTCCATCCATGATGAAATAAAATGCGATGTACTGATTTTTTTTAATGTATGTAAATCAATAAAAATAACAACAAAAGTTGAGGATTGAGGATTCTTATGTGTAAGCAGAAATGTATGTTGTTGTCACTAATGTATTCCAGTATTTGTAACTTTTTTTTTATGTGTGATTTGATGCCTTGATATGGGGCGACTCAATGATAAGCAATCCTTGGGTCGACAGTCAACAGTAAGTGTGTGGAATTTTAATGGCGTTCAATATTTTATACGGGTGACATTTATGGAATTGTGTGAGAAGACCTATTAAGTTTGTGGACCTAGAGCTTTAGGTTGTCGTCCCAGACATGTTGTTGTGACCTTGAAAGAAGACTGTCTGCGATTGACTGTCTTTTATGGCATGGTATTCGTCATTTCCATTGATTTTGTTACCATATTTTTCTTGAGTATCCCTCGGAATAGTTTCATCTTTTCAAACACGTTGAAGGACCACTTTAAACAATGCTAAGGCAGCTACCGATGACATCATTCAGAATACGCATTGATGTTGAGGTTAGTAAATGAGTTGTAGGCACGTGCAAACTCAAAAGTGAAGATAAGGACAAAGTAAAATAAACTGTATGAATAGCACTGCTTTAGTCCCTTCCAATATTGTCCTCAGGAAATGAGCTGCGACAACCTAGTGCCACATTTGAAGTCTGGTAATAGAAACAGAGCCCTGAAAATGGCTGCGACAACTTGTAGTCAGGCTGGTAATAGGAAAAGACACACAAAAAAATGAGCCGCGACAACCTGAAGTCACATTTGAAGGCTGGTAATAGAAACAGAGCCCCAGGAAATAAAATTGGATAAATTGTAGTCAAATGTGAAGGCTGATCATGGGAAAGACCCCAAAAAATTAAATGGAACAAACTGTAGGCGAAGTTTCGAAGGCAAATGGAAGGAATGGACCACCCCCGAGAAATAAAATTGGACAACCTATAGTATAATTAACAACAAAAACTTAGCTCATCAGATTTTCATCAAACTTATTAGACAACTCCGGATAGACCCCCAACAAAATGCGTCATTGTTTTTTAAAAAATTGCTGGAAATCTACTAATCTCTCACGGACTACATAAATGTCAATCTGTTCGACAACTGGCAATTGGATTTGTACCTTACCACATTCCTAAATCAAAATTTCATATGTTGTACTAAACAGATTAAGCATCCTAGTCGAACTCTACAACTCTGGATATATGTAGGTATATAATGTACTGCCAAATGGATGGTACCTACTGCTAGAATATTCACAGTCGGTCTCTAAATCTTGGAATAGTTAACAAAATTGAGAGTTCTTTTGTTCATCCAAACAGAGCCCAAATATATGTGTACTTAGGAGACAAATAGAGTTATCCTTCATCCTTTCACCGAAATCACCTAAATCTGATAATGAACGAATGGAAAGTGTAATATTTGTCCAAATCATTCACTGCTCTGGATAGACCCCCAAAAACTCTTTCGTTATTAGACTAAATTTGAAGCTAAGCTGACGGACAAATGGCGATACGAAATGAATCCCGAAACGTGTTGTTACTTCAACATGGTCGTTCTAAATAGATGGAATTTCCATTCGACATCTACTACTCCAGACCATCAAATATATATATAAACGTCTAGTAGAAGTCCCATATAAAATGTGGCCTTCTACATTAAAATTGACGCAAAGTTCTTGACTAAGAAGATTACCAAACATTTGCTTCGGGCTCCGGATAAACCCCCAAAAAGATGTGTCTATAAAACCACACTTCCTAGATCGAAGTCGAATAGAAGATGTTTCCTAAGCAAGTCAAACATGAGGCAGACACCGGCTTGTGTCTATAAAACCTGACCTTCTTAGACGGAAGTTGAATAGAAGATGCTTCCTAAGTAAGTCAAACATAAGACAATTATCTGATTGGGTCTCCGGATAGACCCACAAAAAAATGTGCCTATAAAACCTGACTTCGTACATCAAAGCCGAATGGAAAATGTTACCTAAGCAAGTCAAACAAAAACCAGTTATCTGTGAGCAGGTCAAATGCAAGACAGACACCTGCTTTCATTCCCGGACAGACCCCCAAACAAGACATATCGAAGAAAATTGTCAAAAAACATAACTTTCTACCTACACAGAACAAAAAGAAGACACGCACACACACAAATCTGCCTGGCTCAGAGTTTAGAAAGTTTCAATAAAATCAGTTCCATATAAGCATGTCCTTTATAGTTTGGTAGTTTTTTTGTAAGGAACAAATTTTACTCAAGTATCTATCTATCTATCTATCTATCTATCCGTATGGCATGGAATCCCTTGGGAAACATAACATACACATCAAAATACCAGCACAGGAAAATAAATTAATGATGTTTATTGTTCCAAAGGCATCAAGATAGCGCCCAAGGACGAATTAATATCTCTGATTATGGTTGATCGTGTATTGTTGTAAGGTTTCTCCCTACGTTCCAATTTATTCCTACACCAATTAACCTGTTCAAGTTTCATCATAATCTATCTACTATATCAAGTTTAAAGGTCATTATTATGCCGAGTATGTATCCTTAATGTACATTATTGTATAGAAAGGTGCCTCTGTCGTTTTATTTTTTTACTAACTTGCTCCCAACGAAATTGGAAACCGAATTTAAGATCTCTTAAATAAAGGAACATCATCAAAGACACATACACACCCATTGAATTATCAAAAAAACAATTTCCTAAATTCACAATTTTCCAACCAAAAAATTAAAGCCTGCAAGGACGACTGACGACTGGCAACGGACAAAGCAGTCATGCTTAAACCGTTCAAATATTCTAAGCGCGCATTTTGAGTGAAAATTAAATAATAATTGTGCAGGCAAAAATTCCTATCTGTATGTTTGGTTGTGCAAAGGAATCTGAACTCGCATATATATGTAGATATGTAGATAGATAGATACTCTCGTTATGACTTTTCCTCGTTTGTTTTTTTTTTTTTTTTGTGTTTTTTTGTCGGTTTATTGGACTTCGCACCCACCACACAGTGTGTAGGAGGAGGAAACTGGTATGTCTAGAATAAGTGCTAGGAAATAGGTCGCCGAAATAAGAGGACGATACGTTCATTGCACATACTCATAGATGCAACCAGCGCATCGTATAGACCTATTCAAATCAGGACGGGCTCTTTAAAGCCTCCCAGGAATAACCGTTTGGCTTTTAAAGCCAAGCGACATGCATGCACCATGAAGGGTGGGAGTGGTAAAATCCTATACATCATGGAAGGACCTCTTTGAATTCTACCAGGAACAAGTGACATCTTACACACGTATGCATGGATGGATGGCTATACGATTGTGTGCGCGTGTACGTGTATAACTGGAAATGAACGCCGAGTGCAGGAATCGTCATCGATAAATACAACCAAGAGCGATAAGGACAACTAGGAAGTCTTATTCCTTTACGTGCTCCCTTATTTCACTTTGTTTCGCAGGGTTGAAAAATGAAAAGGACCTGCTAATGAATGAGTGATAGTAGGGCCAAGTATACATAAAAAAATGTTTTTTTTTTCTATAAATTCTCCCATACATATAGGAAGAGAGTATACATAGACAAAAAAGCCACATGTACTGGAATTTCTCGTATACAAACATACATTCCATATATACACAGTATTTGTTGTTATTACATTTTCGTGGAAAGGTGTAGAGCATGTCTGTGAAGAAGAATTCCAACAAAAAATAAATCAAGAAAATAAATGTTTTTCAAAATTATGTTGTGTAGTGTCCTTTTAAACGTTAAATATAAAAACCTGATAGTTTTCGTTTTAAATGTTATGTTTCACTCTTCACTCTTCTTTGGTATACACAGACAGTTTTTGCATTTATACGGTTTTATTAATTTTTTTATTTTTATATTTAAGAGTTCACTGCACTGCTGTAGTTAAAAAGTTTTAGGTAAGCGCGCGTTTAATTATTCAATTTTCACAAGAGAAAAAAAAAACACAGTAGGTATTTGTAAACCCTTGCTATAGGATGTCAATGACAACATACTATAGTAGTAGTAGTTGTAGTAGATATTCTATTACGTTTATGCTGGCAAAATGTTGATTATATTGACGGGGGTTAGAATAGGTAGTTGACTGGGGTCCTGTCGGAAGAAGACCCGAAATGGAAAAATCTCCTCTATATGCACAGGGATATGTCTCTCTATGTAGGTATAGTAAAAGTACACAAATGTTGGTTGAATGGGTGGCCTATACGAAGCGCAAATGTACACACAATTAATCGAGTTCAATATACTTTCGTTTAAATTATATTTGATTTATTCATTTTGAAAATATCTATTCACTTTTGAATTTTCTTTAAAATACTTTTTCACGTAGAAAACTTCACTTCCTTTCCTGCCGCCCGTCGTCGCTCTATACCCCTTTTAACATTCCACTCACATTCTTTCCCCTTCTAAAAAGTCATATTCAACGATAGAAATTTTCAGAATACAATATTATTCACAAAATATTGGGCGGGGAGGAATTATTTTTTTTTTTTTTCAAACATTTCACTAAAATTCTTTGTCAGAAACACCTTTGGCAAGCCATGTTTTGAGTCGAATTCAGTCGAGTTCAGTCAGAAAATGTTGAATTTCATTATTTTTTTTTTGGTGAAAAAACTCACACACACACAGACACACTATAATTATATAGGTTAGGAAAAATGGAATAGAAAAAAAATGAAAAAATACGTTTTTTTTAATCCCAAAACTCTCACAATATTTTTGGTGTATCTATAGGTAAATACGATTTAGCTGAAACGGAAAAATAAATAATTTCTGTGGGGCAAGTTGTAGTATTGGAATTTTTTGCTATTTGAATTTAGGTTTGTACGTGAGATTTTTTTGGTTGGTTGCCGCGGCGGTATAAGCAAGTCGAAGTCTATATGCGACTGGTTCGTTGAATACTGACTGAATATTGGAAAAAAAAACAATACATAGGTTGTGCTCACAGTGAAAAGCTCAAGTTTAACAATACGCACACTCGCTCTCGTTGCTATGCTTGGTTGCTTCTTCTCTTTTAGGTTAACTATTTAAAGTTTTATTAAAATATATCCCATAAAAGCTAACCGAAGACATTTTAAAGGACATTTTTTCTTTCCTTCCAAACAATATATAACTGGGTAATGTGTGAGGAAGGTCTGAGATTAAAATGTTTGAGAACGTTGGCGAAACAAATATCAAGTGATGCGGCGCAATCGATTGATTTATCAAAGGTCAATGACATAGGCGAAATGATGAAATAAACTTTTTAAATTCAGTACAATTAAGAAGTGTAGGCTCTTATTTGTTTTTTACTTTATTTCCACTCGTGGACAAATGTATAAATAATATTTACAAGAAATACAAATTTAAATCCTTTTAAATGACAGTCGCATTTCGTTTCAACTTTAATTCAACGAAATCCGACAGCATTTGGTTTATGAAATTCCAAAAACTACCCATCATTATATTCCCCTTGCTACCACATCTAGAACTGAAGGGTTGAATAAATAAATCTGGATGTAATAGGAAAGTCGAAAATTCCGGGAATATCAGTTATTCCATTCGTCGTTGCCCCCCTCACCGTCAGCAAAATGTGAGAATTTAATGGGAAATTTGTTACAAACTTACATTTGTCATAACATAATTTAAGCTTCCTTTTGTAAAATCATTCTTTTATTTCTTCATTGACATAATTTCTGCAGTCTCTTTCCTCGTACTAAACTTCGCCTATGTCCTTCTTCAGGTCTCTGACTATCTCTTGACCAATTTTTATGAGGATTGGTTTAGCGGTTTAGTCGTCACTATGCGACAAACAGACAGACCAGGCAACCATGGAATTTATTATATTAATTTAAAAAAAAAAACCGTTCCCCACTCTCTTTTCTCGTAAAAATTTAGTTCAAAGCTTCGCCTATGTCCTTCTTTAGGTCTCTGACTCTGACTATCTCTTGGGCAATTTTTATTAGGATTGGTTTAGCGGTTTAGTCGTCACTACGTGATAGACAGACCGAGCTACCATGGAATTTATTATATTAATTGAAAAAAAAAAACCATTCCCTACTCTTTTTTCTCGTAAATAAAACGAAGAACTGGAGTCCATCGGCCAATTAAATCATCTGACACTTTACCACAATCAGCGATAGCTTCTTCTTAGTCATTTGAAGGACATTTGCTTTCAGCAAGCTGGAGCAATGGCTCACACTTGAAGAGCATCGGTGGATGTTTTGAGAGCACACTTGGCGGAGTGCCTCATCTCAATAAGGGGCCACTTGGCGAGAGTGTTAAAAATACAATCGGTCGGGAAAATGGTTCTTTACAATATAGTTAGGTTGTTTGAGGTAAGTCTGAGGTGGCTATCGACAAAAGGCCGACACATTTATGTTGACCACTCTGAGGTCCCAGCAACCAAACCGCAGTTATTCATGCTAGCGAGGGCAGGTAGGACTTATGTCCGAGATTAAGGGTTCGGCGAAAATGATTTGCTCCTTTATGTGGTCACCAGGCTTTAAATGGCTAACCAGTTGGTTAATGTCAGCCAAGGATTTAAGCTTTCATCGCAATCGTATAAGTCGTCATTGATTAGTTTGAGGTGGAAGTAAACTCTTAAATTTTGCACTTCTTCTTGAACGCTTCTGAAAGCGTTCGATTGGCACTCAACTGACAGTTCTCCATCTGAAAAGAAGAAAAATTTGCTTCTAGATTTGAATTCAGAATCGCGGAGAGTTCTTCCGAACGGTTCTGGACGACCAACCGAAAAAAACATAAGTATCTTCGGATATAATTCTGATGCACTTATGAAAGTGTTCAAAGATAACTTATTTATTTAATTATTTATTTATTTATTTATTTATTTATTAAAAAAAAAGTTAAAAAAGATTTACAGATTGATGTTAAGCTTGATTTATAATTTAAGAGAAAAATAAAAATAAAACAAGTAAAAGTGTTATCATCGGCCTGGCCGATGCTTTGATACCCTCCACTGCATAAAAGTCATGCAAAATGCTTGCCATGCGTGTTAGTATGTATCTAATATTAGTTTTGTATGGTAGGTAGCAAAACTACTTTACCGACATAGACAATTTTCAATACCAACCTGACGACGGTTAAAAAAAGTCCTCTCACAAAATTTCATTCACCTAAGTTAAGTCGTTTGTACGCTATCGTGCTTTAACAGACAGAGAGAGACGTGTGTTCAATAGTGGTTTTGTATGGGAGGTAACAGAACTGCTTGACCGACATGGACCATTTTTAATACAAACTTAAAGGCCATAAATATAAGACCTCTCATAAAATTTCAGTTGCCTAAGTCGATTCGTTCGGACGCTATCGTGATTTCAACAGACAGAGAGAGACGTGGGCCTAATAGTGGTTTTGTATGGGAGGTACCAGAACTACTTGACCGACATAGCTCATTTTCAATACCAACCTGACGACGGTAAAAAGAAGTCGTCTCACAAAATTTCATTCGCCTAGGTCAATTCCTTTGGACGCTATCGTGCTTTCAACAGACAGACAGACGGACAGGCAGACAGACTGACAGACAGACAGACAGACAGACAGACAGACAGACGGACATGGCTAAATCGATTCAGAATGTGATCCTGATTCAGAATATATATACTTTATAGGGTCTCCGGTGAATCCTTCTTGGCGTTACAAACGTAATGGCAAAGTGAATATACCTTCCTGAGGAGGGTATAAAAATTGATATATAATATAATATATTAAAACTATTTAAGAGAACATTTTAGAAAACGAAAGATAAGCTTTCTTATTACAAGGGGTAGGGGACCTACTTAAGAATAATTATCAGCTAAATATCCAAATACCACCCTCTCGAATTAACCATATATCCTACCAATTACTGTTCGTATATGAAGGTCTTAGCTAAGTGTTGTGTCAAACCAAATGCCCAAATTCTTAACTTTTTCCACATATTGTAGGACTGAGTTGCCGAGATACAAAACGGGAAAGTAACTAATGTCAAGTTTAGTTTTATAAATAACTATGCATTGCGATTTTTTAGGGTTCAATAAAAGTTTATTATTTTCGGACCAGCGAATTATGCTTTTAAGGTCACTGTTTAGTTTGTGAGTCCCATCCTCGATCATCCCAAGCTTGCAGCTAAAGCGGATTTGTGCATCGTCGGCGTACATTTGAATTCCAGAGTTTATGACAGCAAGAGGAAGATCGTTGATAAACACACTGAACAGAAGTGGGCCGAGTATAGATCCTTGAGGCACTCCGGACAATAAATTAAGAAAACAGGACGAGATATTACCGGCGACAAGGGCCTGTCTCCGATCAGAAAGGTAAGAGAACATCAATTTAGCGGCACTTTTGGAAAAAAACGAAACAGTTTTTCCAGTTTCGAGATCAGAATTGTGTGATTGACTGTATCAAAGGCTTTAGAAAAATCCAGAAGACATAGAAAGGAAATCTGGTCCTGGTCCATTGCCTGTCTGATATCGTCAGCTACTTTTATGATAGATGATATCCAGCTATGATTTTCCCTAAAACCAGACTGATGCGGACTTAGAAGGCCGTTATTATACCCTCCTCAGGAAGGTATATTCACTTTGCCATTACGTTTGTAACGCCAAGAAGTATTCACCGGAGACCATATAAAGTATATATTCTGAATCAGGATCGCATTCTGAATCGATTTAGCCATGTTCGTCTGTCTGTCTGTCTGTCTGTTGAAAGCACGATAGCTTTCTTAGGTGAATGAAATTTTGTGAGACGACTTCTTTTTACCGTCGCCAGGTTGGTATTGAAAATGGGCTATGTCGGTCAAGTAGTTCTGGTACCTACCATACAAAACCACTATTAGACCCATGTCTCTCTCTGTTGAAATTACGATAGCGTCCGAACGAATCGACTAGGCAACTGAAATTTTATGAGAAGTCTTATATTTATGGCCTTCAAGTTTGTGTTAAAAATTGTCCATGTCGGTCAAGTAGTTCTGTTACCTCCCATACAAAGCCAATATTTGACCCATATATCTATGTCTGTTGAAAGCACGATAGCGTCCAAATGAATCGACTTAGGTGAATGAAATTTTGTGAGAGGACTTTTTTTAACCGTCGTCAGGTTGGTATTAAAAATTGTCTATGTCGGTAAAGTAGTTCTGCTACCTACCAAACAAACATTTTGGCAAAAATTTTTCATGACTTTTATGCAGTGGAGGGTATCAAAGCATCGGCCAGGCCAATGATAACACTTTTACTTGTTTTTAATAAAACTCGAGATCTGCTTATGTAATATTTTCTCCAGTACCTTAGATAGAAAGGGAAGAATGGAAATCGGCCTATATTCAGGGGGCGATAAGCAGGTTTCTTGAGTATTGGGACACCTTTAGCAACTTTTTACGCCATGGGAAAAGTTGATACTAAAACTATGGTATTGCATATATGCGTGAGTATCGGAAGAATATGAGGTAGAATGATCTTTATGAAGACTGAATTTATTTCGTCGCATCCAACTGCTTTAGTTTTGAAGCCTAATATAGCACTTGCAACATCTGCCTCATCTATTCTTTGAAAATAAAATTTATTGTCCCGCGCAACGTCATTTAATAATTCAACTGTATTTGGTATTGAGACATTTGGTGTGGAGCACTGAACTTTCGCAAATTCCGCATTTAAGTCATCTACGTCGATGTTCTCAGGAAGCTGTGCTTTCTGTCGACCAACCCCTAATTCACGAATATTTTTCCATAATGTTTTAGGTGGAAGATTTTTGTCAAATTTCTCTGAATACAGTCGGCATTTTGCTTCCCTAATTTTGACACAGACTTTGTTCCTCAAATCACGAAAAGCAGCATGAAATTCTGGGAGACGAAAACGTTTCCAACACTTATAGGCCAAATCTCTTAGTTTCATGGTGTCTTGAATTTCCGCTGTAAACCAAGAACTGTTGTCATTGCGTACAAGTTTTCTTTTCACAGGTACGTGTTTTTGGAAAAGGTAATCTACTGCATTTTGCAAGAAATTAACTTGGTCATCAGCCGATATCATGAAATAAACCTCCTGCCAATTCACCTGGTATATATCATTTTCTAATTGATTAAAGTCAATTCTACTGAAGTCTCAGTATTCACATGAAACTGTTGTTCTATCCGGCATTATTCTAAAAGTTGCAAAAATTAGATCGTGCTTAGAATAAACCGGGGCTGATAGCTGAGTGTAAAATAGAGTTTTATCAGGATTATTGACAAGAAAGTGATCCAACAAGGTAGATGATGTATTTGTGAAATGAGTTGGATTATCAGTGTTTATTGTCACTAGGCCAAGAGTGTTTATTTTTCTCAAGAATTCGTTCGATGCCGCCTTACACAGAATATAACAATTATAGTCACAACATAACTTCACCGAACTGTAATCTTAAAACAGAGATTTGTCAAATTTCTGTGTTTTATTTCTTCTTCAACATTCTAGCAAATCTCAAGCAAAAGAAAACGTCAAAAAATTAGCCTACAGAATAATTTATTATCTTTCTCCCTGAGCATGATAATTTGTTTTGACAGCTGAGAATTCCTTTTCCACCAAAATAGTGTCAGAAACTTATGCGAGGATATTTATTCAACCGAATTGACACACAGCCTAAATTGTTCCCAATTACATCTCTAGGTTATGATAAAAACTTTGAATAAATACAACTTCGGAAAATACATTTTCTGAAGTCTTCCAACTGTAATTGTCTTACTAACGTTGAGTAAAATGCCACTCGATTAAATACTCAAAATTTACAAATTTTTGTTATATTTGTGTCAAATTGACCATAAACTGCCCAAAAACCCAAAGAATTTGCATTGAAAAGAGATAAATCGTCCCGTCTTAAAATTTATGTGGTTTTTCTTGCACATTTTATAACTTTCTTCTTTGATTTTTGTACACTTGTACCTTTACTAAGCATTTAAAATTCGTCAAACACAAATTTTCACAATTTGTTTGGGAAAAATCACGTAACTCAGAAAAAAGTGCTCTCGATTCATTACTGATCTTACTGCATTTTTTTCTCGAATTCAAGTCCATACATTTTTTTTTTAAATTCCATATTTTACAACTAAGGTTTGCAAAAATACATTTAATCACTTGTATTTAAACATGTTCTCTTTCAAAACAGTTAAAATATCCATTAAAACTAACGGAAAATACAAAAATAATGTCAAGTCGTGCATACACTTTTAATGTAATGGCCGTAATGGCTGCCGGTCAGTGCCCATGTAGAATTTAAAGTTTTCGTTCAAATAGTGCGTGTAGTAGAAAAGTAAAATAAAGAAAAAGTGTTGAAAGTGTGTAAATTCAGTTTTAAAAATACGATAATCTGTTGTATTAACAAATTACGCGCTTTACGGTAGTTAAAATAATCCGCTAGGAGTCATTGCAATTGTGTATTTGTGAAAATAAAAATTAAGTCCATTTGGTGGCCATTTTGGTGTATGCCGGAAAGTGCAAAGCAAGTCGTAACTTGCAATAGGCTTGTTCGACGTGGCCAGCCTAGTGCGCACTGAGAAATGTCAGTGAATTTCCGTGGCTGCCAAAAAACCCAAGGAAACCCCAGAAATTCAGTTTCATATCGAACACGAAATGTTTACCCTGAGACCTGATACTAAAAAAATTTTTTTAATATACAGATTTAACACCAGAAATAACATTAAATTTGTTTAAATAATGATTGTAATGTTGAAAAACACATTTCTTTTAACATTTACTAGTGCTGCACAAGCCAATAATTCACAAAAATTTGTTTTCACACAAATGACAGCTACGATTGACAGCCAAATCCAGCACTGAACTCTTGCCCTGAGTGAATACCTAGGGTCAGCTCAGTGCTCAACTAGGGCGCCCCAGTGCTCACCTCGAACACAGGTTTTCAGTGTCAGTGCGAACTCAGTGCTATATCGAACGCGATAGGGCTAACCCAGTGCGCACTAGTGCGCCCTAGGGTCCACGTCAAACAAACCTAATATGTGTGGTTAGTCTTTGATTCAAGGTTGAAATTTGAGGTAATCGGTTTTCAAATCGTCTAAGAATTAAATTTTTCATTTTCGGGGTAAAAATATTCGTGTGTCGATTTTCTGTTTTGCGAAAGATATTATGAATCGGGTTTTTATTTGGAGAATTAATTTCTGCATTTTTTGTCTTCCATTTTTCTGAATCTAAATGAATGCGGGTCGTTAGATTCATCTTTTGTGCGTTAAGAAAAAAATTATTTTCGTCGTTCACAATATGTCATCGTATATCCGGTCCTTCCATATCCGGTTGGATATTTAAAATTTCAAGAGAAAACTCTTCGAAGAGTTCTAGTCTGTGCCTAGAAAATTCGGTAAGTAAAATTTTTGTTCAACTGGAAATTCAAAGCCTTTCAATAGGGCGCTGACTTATGATGTTCCTGCGCACCACTTACCAATTGGGTTCTTCTCTTGTTGGAGCCTTTGTAAACTAAATTCGTTAGAAAACGCGACTTTGAAAATGTTTGCTTACAATATTATTGTGTCTATGACTAGGTAAACACATTTTTTCCCCGCAATTTAGCGTTGCTTAGGTTGCAATGCTGACAACGAGCTCTAATGGGTTATTTTTTAAGCGTTTGGTTTTTAAAATTAAAAAAAAACACAACAAAAATTTGGAAATTTGAGTGAAATATTTATTTGGGTCGATAAATCAATTCTTGCCATTTACTTTTTGAATATTATGTCGTGTAAATGTTGACCGCGACTATATGCCTCAAGTGGGCCATATCTGGAATGTCAAATTTTTCTATACTTTTGCCAACATATCGACTGGTATCTCGGGTATGTTGGCTTATCCGTATGGACGAGAGACTTCACATATCCCCACAGAAGACAGATAGTCCAGTAGCATCAGTCAAATCGCACCATTTAGGCGGCCAATTGACAGGTCCAAAGCGTGAGATGAATACCTCCCCAAAGTCGCTTTCTTTACTAAGCACAATTTCTGGTAAAAATATTTAAGAATTTGCAAACGTTTACTCTCGGATATTCGTAATAAAAAAACCGAAAAAAAAAAATTTCTGTCGCCTAAAATAAAATGCTGAATGACTTTCAAAAGACTTTTCTGGGGCTATTTCAGAACATAACAGCCCAAAACTGTCTGTAGGTAAACCACAAGCTATTTGAGAGGGCTTCTTACAAATTTAACAAGTTATGGATAAAATATCACACGATGGTAACATTAGTCGAGACTTTTCGCTGGTAGAACTCTCCCAGAAAACGTCTCAAAAATACCTTGAAATTGTGGGCGTTTGTCGACGAAACTTGGTCTTGCTTGCCTTGTCTTGTCTTTGGCAGTCAAACCAATGAGAACCAGCTTAAAACAGCCTCATGAATTTAGTAAATGGTCATACGGATGACGAGGTAGATGTGTTATTGTATAACTTCAACCCGTTAGAGCCCCCTTATATCTATCAAAGTGTTTGTTGGTCCTGGCGTCTGTTATATTCCGGCCAAAGTTTTTCTTCGATTCTTCACAGGTTGTTGGTTCTTTTTGCCTGTTATTGGTTTTTAAATGAATCTTGTTCTCCTCTAAGATTAAAAAGTGGTGACTTGACAAGTCCAGATAGGGACACATAAAACCAGAAGTGACAATGTTGCCTACGTATTCCCCTAAAATCTGCGCATGACAAAAATGGCATAGGTTCCAGGTCGTGTAAGTTTGGCTGATCCTAAGAGCACTTTTGGTAGCAGATTACTTTATGTAGTTTAGGTCTAGTCTAAAGTCCCGGCTGTCACCCGACTATTGACAAAAGAACCCAAAAGGGGAAAATAACTCGACCTAGTGGGGAGTACCACCACTCGCGTTGATATCCTTTTTAACTGAGTAAGTTTACTGGAACTAGTCCTTGGCATTTTTTGATTAGTTTTGACGTTACCCACTAAACTGAATTCCCCGAATTCGTTAACATTCGTTTTAAAAAGCACTTGTAAGGCAATCACTTCCTCTAGCACAAGTCTCCATTTGGATTTTAATTAATCTTCAATTCAACAACACGTACGTGTTTTTGAAGTCAAATATCACCTTGACTCGATGTGGTGCAATATTGTGACAGCAGAAGTACCTTTTGGGGGCGCACAAGGACCTATTTTCGGCACACAAAAAAAAAAAAAAAAAAAAAACAAAGAACTACATCCACCTACGACGGAAAGAGGACCTATTCAAATTAAGATTTCCAACAAGTTCAATAAAGATGAGAAAATTGCAATCAAGTTACAAGTATGCAATCGAATATTACTCAATCCACAAGAAGCATGTGTGTGTGAGATTTGTGAAATTGCAAAGTCAAAGAACGTGCGAAAAAGCCATATACGGCGTCTGAATTTTGAATCTTGGCGGTAGCGTAACGTTAATTAATTGAATAATCCTTTGTGATCATTTACCAAGAGGCTTCAGTTGGTAAAAGCCCCTGAATTGAAGAGTGTACACTGGAACGATTGTATAACTACGTGAAAAGCCAAATCTGAGCTGCGGTTCTTTTTAAGAGCAGAAGCGAAGGTCGATCCTGGCTCGTTTTGAAAGCAACAATTCTCGGTCACGTTTGTGTTGATGAAATGGAAATTTGACAGTGAAGTTTACGAGTCTTGGATTCTTTAAAGTGGAGCGCACAAGTGGAAGAAAGGCCCAGCTGTAGTGCCCACCTAAGTAAGTCTTTTTCTGTCGGTTGTAAGGTCATGACTCATGAGATTTCACTACCAAAAAAAAAAAAAAGATTATGTACAAGCTGCTGAACTGTGGTCTCTTTACTGAGGTGACTTGCAAGGTTCGATCCTACATCGAACACCATGATTCCAGATTTATGACGCTAAAGCTTGGAATCTATCTAAAGCCGATGAAGATATTCGCGTTGACGGGCTTTGGAGAAAGAGATTCAACGACGAACTGTACGAGCTGTACAGCGACATCGACCTGGTCAAAAAACTGCGAGTAAGTCGTTTAAGATGGCTAGGAAATGTAAAGCGGATGGAAACAAATACTCCGGCCCGTAGAGTCTTCGAGTATAGCCCGGAGGGACAACCCAGTGGAGGAAGACATCGTCTTAAGTAGGACTAGATCAAGTCGAAGATGACCTCAACCGACTAGGAGTGCGTAATTGGAAGAAGTTAGATAAGGACCGGGCTAACTGAAGAGGCCTGTTAGTTGAGGCCTCGGTTCAACCCGAACTGTAGAACCGCTTTAGCGCCGAAAGCTGCATGACGATGACTCTGGTGCTCTATTACTTCCACCGTGGTTGACACTTTGTCGGACATGGACGGGGAAGACTTTATAAACAAGAATGTCTTAAGTGACGACGAACTTTTTGTCTGTCCTTTGAAAATAATGACAAAAAAAGGTTGGACAAAGGGTTAATACGGGGTTTCTGTAAAGAGTTCAGTCTCCCAAGATCGTCCCATACGTGGTAAAGAACCATGCCCTTCTTTAAGCTACTTCCGAAAATTCAGAAAGAAACAAATATTTAGGAGGGATCTAATAAAAAAAAGCTCAAAAATAGCTGAAATGATACTTAAATTCGAAAAACTCCGAACACACTAATGAGCCAGACAAGATAAGCAAGAACAAGATGGCTACCTTTTTGTTTCGCAAAACTGTCAGAATTTAAGAAGAAGTCGCTGGAATTCTAAACTGTTTGGGCAATGAAGCTGAAAAAGACTGAAGTCAGCAACAAAATTGCACAGAAACTTAGCGGACTCCTTAAGTCGAGAACCAGCTCAAGTGACCTCGTAGTTACACCGTACAAACCAGATGGCAAGAAGTCAAGTTAACTCCAGTATAACGACCCGAAGCCAGTGCCAACAGAGCGAAATCCAAGTAGACAAAAAGGGGTAAGATATGCTAGAGTCCTGTTCTGTATTCTGAGAGGCATGCCTGACGTATTACATATACCCATAGTGCCTCTGGCTAGAGGTAAAAGTTGTCTCTATACCTAAAGCAGGTAGAACCTATAATACTCAACTTTAAGAGTTTTAAGACAAGAAAGATGTTGCCCACATTATCTTTTTTAATAAATGAAAAAACGATGAGGCGACTGTAGAGCTAAAGGTAGATTGGTTAAAATAAAATAATTCTCAAGAGTTCTGGCCATTATGGTTTCAAAAACAAATGACACTACTACAATGAGCAACTGCATCTCTCGCGCTGGGACGCTGCCTTGAAAGCTCGTAAAAAGGCCAGCATCACCACCTTAGCCAAAATAGGTTTAGACAGAAGCTACCTGTAGACACAAAAATAAAAGTCCGGGCGATAGACCAGGTGGTCTTACTAAATCATACGGCTTAGAGGCTTGTTCACGCGGTGCGTAACCCTTATCACACTACGAACAATTTAAAGTCACTTCGAAACGTGTTGCAGGTGCTATGGGTACCTCGGTAACTTTTTTCATTAATCTAGGAACCATGACAACCATTGGCAAGATATTAGGTCTAAAATTTAGCTGAGGATGCGATTACTCTTCGAGTTTCTCCTTACTCATATTTTTTTATTTTTTTTTTTTAAATACTTCTTCCGGGAAAGGCAAACCTAAAACGCTTCAAAAGCGCCTCGAGATGTTTGCAGATGTATGTTAGTTCTGCACTTAAATTGCTGCAAATTCTAGTCTTCTGGAAATATATCCCCAGAAAGCGAGTTCCAAAGTTTGCTTGTCCTACTCGCTATTGCCAATAATTTCGTTTGAAAGGCGTGTGTATCTCATCACAGTTGCCATTACAGACTGCAATCAAACGAAGGAAATGTGTCCCATGCGAACGCACGTCGCATATCAAATTCAGATGCGAAACTTTGGACGCTTTTACCGTGAAAAACTGCAACTCAAGTTGGAAAGGGTAATAGTAAATATTGCAACTTGAAATTCCAATATTTGACATGCTTCCTCAACAATATTTCAAGATATTGCTAAAAAAAAATACTCGCCCTTGAAAACGACAAACATGTCTCGTGAAATATAAACGGGAAGAAGATTGACTTTGGCTTTGAAAACTTTATAAAGAGAATTCGACGAACTGACATTTAGCTGACGGGTTATTTTTCAACTACAGATATTATTCTTGATTGGTATTGGAAAGTTCGAAAAGAATTAAATGCAAAACCACCCAATGACAGTTTCGGAAGGTTAGCAGGCCTCAGCACATGATGAGCGGAGCGGAATGGAACAGTGGTGATAATTCTACTACAAAATTATTATTTTTTGCTTTATTATTTTCGATCAGATGTTAAAAATGAAAAATCTCGCCTAAAGCGACACGCAATTGATTGTGACCTTGGACGTGACATTTTAAAAATTATTATGAGTGTAGTTATATTTTAGCAGAGGACGTTGTAAAAGCTTTAGAAGCGCAGGCATGTTTTGTAATATCCTTGGCAACAGGAGGCTAAGTAGAAGTAAGACTGTTGTAAACAGTTATACCAACAGGTAGGTAGGTAGGTAGTAGTGGCGATTGAGATAAAAACCCAAGTAGCACTAAGTTTTGTTACCACACACTCATTTAACCTGGTTGTTGTAGGTAAGGTATGTCAAAGGGTAGTTTAGATCCAGCCGGTGGAATTCAAAAAGGTTATGAGTTCGTTGATGCTATTCTTCGCGACTTCCCCGAGGGATGCGAAGAAGAGTTTACCCAGAGCTCGCTATCTAGTCGTAGCTAGTGCCGGACAAGCGTATAGGTAGTGAATGAGGGTTTCTTTTTCGGTTGCATCGTAACAACTGCGACAGTGTGTATTATTTGGGATGCCTAATCTCACTGCATGGTCCCATATAGGTCAGTGGCCTGTGGTAATCGTGGTTAAGGTGTGTTGTTTTTCCTTGCCATCATTTGGCCACATCCTTCTGGATATGATGCAATTTTTTAGCCTCCCCCATCTGAGATTGGCTTTGGATAGGAATTCTGCGGAAATTTTTGCTTTGACTGCTCCTATTGGAATGTGGATCGATTCCGCAAGTGAGCAGTGGAGGCTTGAACCTTGCCTGGCCAGCTCGTCAGCCTGTTCGTTTCCATAAACGTTACTGTGGCCTGGAACCCAGATCAGGGTAATCCTGAACTGATAAAGCGAGGCCAGCTCCTCTTGACATTCTAATATTAATTTTGAAGTTATTTTGACTGAGGCGATAGCCTTGATCGCAGCTTGCCTATTAATGAAAATGTCTATCTTTTGCCTTGGAATTATGTCCGTGTGTGGTTTGATTAGGCGGCAGACTTCACGGGTACCAAGTATTTCAGCCTGAAACACACTGGCTGTGTCCGGGAACCTGAAGGATTTAGAGATGCTCAGAGACTCCAAAAATACACCCGCGCCTACTCCACAGTCCATTTTTCAACCGTCCGTGTAAACTGTTCGAGTCGCCGTTCACCCGTCCGTCCTGTCAATCTAATCTTGAAGGGAATTTTACTTCGAAGTGTTTTTTAAAAAGTATTCTGGGGGTAATCTAGTCTGCTAAGGGTGGTACTATAGCTCTCTTGATAAAGAAAACAGAATATTGCTATGTCCGTATGGTCCCGCATACCAGCACCCCGACTCTCTGAGTCTGATCGCGCTATGTATTACGATGTTTGTGATATGAAGGTCTTAGGGTAAGAGATGCATAAGGACCGTGGACAGCGTCTGACGGCGTTGACCGCAGGGCGCATGTGGTGCCTGTGCATGTAGTTCTTCGTACTCTTTTGAGCTTGGTTATGTTATTGGCTTTTCCGAGAGCCGGCCACCAAACTACTGACCCGTAAGTTCCAACAGGTATGAAGAGTGCAAATCGATTGCATAGCCTCATCCTAGTGATCGCCAATGTATCTTTTTCTAAGCAAAAAAGAGACCGCTCGCCGACCAGAAAAAATATTCGTATAGTCATTAGTTTATAGCTTCACACAACTAACCCCCAACCGAATGAGCGATTCGAGCTGGCAATTCAATTAATTGACGGATTGAAATATACCCTAACCCTTCACATCGTTAAAAGTCCCGTAGGTGCGCCACTTTCCACCAGATTTAAATTTTACTAGTACCACACTGATACCTAGATTGTGTTATTGTGGTTTACATGCGTGATTCCATTCCCGAGCTCAAACTGTTTGAATGGACCTCTTGTATCCAAATACACAGAACTACAACTTCGACATCTCCCCTAAACAGTGTTGTTTGTTTATAGATATTTCTATCGGGTTACTGTGGCGTATACTTGCTTAATAAAAAAACTAGAATTTTATGGCAAATTTTCACCGATTACCTACTGTTAAATATTTTTAATTAGCCAATTTAAAAAATTTTATATGACTACAGTATTGGTCGGGTCGGTTTGGAGCTTCAAAAACAATTTACATTTTTTTAGGTACCTACTTGGGAAGTGGGGTTTCTCGGTGGTATCCTTAGAGTGCGCGCGCATTTCTAAAGTAAAACTTTTCTATTCGAAAGAGAGTTTCATATATTGGGCGGGGAACATAATTTCTTTGTGTGTGTATTAGTATCAGAAAGTGGCAACAATTCAAAATCAATAACTTACTCTCTTTCGTTTGGGGTTCTCTTAAATTATTTTGTGCGTACTTTCTCTTTTTTCTTGTAATTTATTTTCCTCCTTGTTAAATGGAATTTTACAAAAGGTAATTTAAGGTCTGACCAAAGTGGCGACAATTATTCGAAGAAAAGGTAAAAAATACCAAAGAATTATGGTAAACTTTCAGTGACAAGTTGTCAGCAATCATAGTCGCAGTGGAAGTCCTTGGGTAAACATAAACAACGCCAAAAGATGTTGATGCCTTAGTTATTGTTGGTGTGGGAAAAATTATCAGAAGATACAGTATTCTTGTTAAATACCGTATGTACAGAGGCAGAGAAGGGTGAACATTTTCGTGGAATCATTCCTCTGGTAGAGAGGTGTTGTCTTGAAGCGAGCTTGTTTTTGTTTTTTTGCCGTCATCATTATTGACGCTTTTAATGTCGCGTCTATCCACACAAGGGTGGCGATTGTGGTGAAATTTATCGAAAATTAAATATGCAGACAATTACGTTGGTGCATATATTAAAACTGCAAATGACAGATGTTAGGTGCAGGTAAGAAGAGGTGTAGGTGTTGTCTGTTTTAAAGCATCTCCAAGAAATCGCGTCGTAGATATAACCAAGAAAGAACAATCCAGAAGAGTTGAGTGGATAGATGAATCAGTAACAGAGCTATACACATTTTTAGTAGCCCATGAAGATACTTGACGTTGTATGTCTATATAGATAGGATCCAAGCTAGAAACCATCTAGAACCATTACTAGTATTTGCATCTCTAAAAAACTCTTTCGTTTAGGGTGATGGAGGAGAATGGTCGGCAACGACCTTCCCGAAAACTTTGATGTCAAAAATTGACTTAGACGGGATGTCATGTGAGTTTTGTGCCTGTTTTTTTTTGGGCTGAGGGGTTTTTTTTCTGTCAAAACGAAGTCCAACTCGAGACAGTAATCGACAGAGGAACTATAAATCCATTGTGGAAACTGTCTAAGCTTATAGTGGATGTTGAAATTCAATTTATACGCGACAAGCATACAATGCTTATAGTACCGATCCCGGAGGACAAGGTTATAAGGTAGTTCAACGCAAGATGGGCGCACAATCAAAAGGACCAACCCTGAACTCGGACAAGGATTGGAAAATAAGAGAAAGTCCCACACTTTTTTAATAAAGTCGCCGCAAGCACCTAAGGAAAAATTTCCGTAGCCACTGTATCCCGCGAAGGCCCCCCCCCCCCCCCCCAAAAAACAAATTTACGCTACCACTGGATATTCCAACTTGGAACCATAATCAGCCCACTAAAACAACAATCACATCCGTGGTTATACTAAGCTGACAATAACAACGCAAGTGCACTTTTTTACTTCGTTGTTAAAAGTCACATTTGCTTATTGGTGAAACAAATACTAGTAGCCAGTTACAAGTGGCTAGTAGCCAGTTACAAGTGGCAGTCGGGGAGAATCTTTTCAGTAGAAAAGGTACCAAACCAATCACCTGTACAGGCGAAGACTCCGACTGCATTAAATTGCTTCTTATCAATTTCCAGTGAATTTTTAAAGGTGAACGCTCCACAGAGACGATAACCACGTCGCTCTGCTCCCTTGCCTGACCACAGCATCAACCAATGGTGGATGGTAACCTGCAGACTCTTACGAGAGTGCCGTAGCCCGCAGCCCTGTACCCGTACTCCGACGCTCACGCTTTGCCGTAGAGCTCGTTCTGCTAACCCGTACTCTGACGCTAACGCCTTGCCGTAGAGCTCGTTCCGCCCCTCTCTAGATTGTAGGTATCGCCTCATTGTTAAGGTAGTCTTAAGTATAGTAGGAAGAAAACGTTGAATACATTTGTTCCTCTTCTCCAAAGTTTGGGTTTCTTTGGAAAGACTCTAGATCCGATGAGTTCTACCACAGCCTTCGACAAAAAGCACATGCACAAGTCTTGAATTCAGATGGGTCGTTTTAAAAAAGAAACCTTTCAAAAAGCATAGTCGCAGTGGAAGTCCTTGGGTAAACATAAACAACGCCAAAAGATGTTGATGCCTTAGTTATTGTTGGTGTGGGAAAAATTATCAGAAGATACAGTATTCTTGTTAAATAGAGGCAGAGAAGGGTGAAAGATTTCGTAGAATCATTCCTCTGGTAGAGAGGTGTTGTCTTGAAGCGAGCTTGTTTTTGTTTTTTTGCCGTCATCATTGTTGTCGCTTTTAATGTCGCGTCTATCCACACAAGGGTGGCGATTGTGGTGAAATTTATCGAAAATTAAATATGCAGACAATTACGTTGGTGCATATATTAAAACTGCAAGTGACAGATGTTAGGTGCAGGTAAGAAGAGGTGTAGGTGTTGTCTGTTTTAAAGCATCTCCAAGAAATCGCGTCGTAGATATAACCAAGAAAGAACAATCTAGAAGAGTTGAGTGGATAGATGAATCAGTAACAGAGCTATACACATTTTTAGTAGCCCATGAAGATACTTGACTTTGTATGTCTATATAGATAGGATCCAAGCTAGAAACCATCTGGAACCATTACTAGTATTTCCATCTCTCAAAAACTCTTTCGTTTAGGGTGATGTAGGAGAATGGTCGGTAACGACCTTCCCGAAAACTTTAATATCAATTTCTAGTGAATTTTTGAAGATGAACGCTCCACAGAGTTAGTAGTCAAAAATAGCAGCTGTTACGATAACAACGTGCACGTCGCTCTGCCCCTTGCATCAAACCCTGGTGGACTGTCACTTGCTGACACTTACGAGAGTACCCGTACTCCGACGCTCACGCCTTGCGGTAGAGCTCGTTCTGCTAACCCGTACTCCGACGATCAAGCTTTCCCGTAGAGCTCGTTCTGCTTACCCGTACACCGATGCTCACGCCTTGCCGTAGAGCTCGTTCTGCTAACCCGTACTCCGACGCTCACGCTTTGCCGTAGAGCTCGTTCTGCTTACCCGTACTCAGATGCTCACGCTTTGCCGTAGAGCTCGTTCTGCTAACCCGCACTCCGACGATCAAGCTTTCCCGTAGAGCTCGTTCTGCTAACCCGTACTCCGACACTCAACCTTTGCCGCAGAGCTCGTTATGCTTACCCCTACTCCGACGCTAACGCCTTGCCGTTGAGCTCGTTCCGCCCCTCTCTAGATTGTAGGTATCGCCTCATTGTTAAGGTAGTCTTGAGTATAGTAGGAAGAAAACGTTGAATAATTTTGTACCTCTTCTCCAAAGTTTGGGTTTCTTTCGAAAAACTCTAGATCCGATGAGTTATACCTCAGCCTTCGACAAAAAGCACATGCACAAGTCTTGAATTCAGATGGGTCGTTTTAAAAAAGAAACCTTTCAAAAAGCATAGTCGCAGTGGAAGTCCTTGGGTAAACATAAACAACGCCAAAGATGTTGATGCCTTAGTAATTGTTGGTGTGGGAAAAAATTATCAGAAGATACAGTAAACAGAGGCAGAGAAGGGTGAAAGATTTCGTAGAATCATTCCTCTGGTAGAGAGGTGTTGTCTTGAAGCGAGCTTGTTTTTGTTTTTTTGCCGTCATCATTGTTGTCGCTTTTAATGTCGCATCTATCCACACAAGGGTGGCGATTGTGGTGAAATTTATCGAAAATTAAATATGCAGACAATTACGTTGGTGCATATATTAAAACTGCAAGTGACAGATGTTAGCTGCAGGTAAGAAGAGGTGTAGGTGTTGTCTGTTTTAAAGCATCTCCAAGAAATCGCGTCGTAGATATGACCAAGAAAGAACAATCTAGAAGAGTTGAGTGGATAGATGAATCAGTAACAGAGCTATACACATTTTTAGTAGCCCATGAAGATACTTGACTTTGTATGTCTATATAGATAGGATCCAAGCTAGAAACCATCTGGAACCATTACTAGTATTTCCATCTCTGAAAAACTCTTTCGTTTAGGGTGATGGAGGAGAATGGTCGGCAACGACCTTCCCGAAAACTTTGATATAAATTTCTAGTGAATTTTTGAAGATGAACGCTCCACAGAGTTAGTAGTCAAATAGCAGCAGTGACGATAACCACGTGCACGTCGCTCTGCCCCCTTGCATCAACCCCTGGTGGACTGTCACTTGCTGACTCTTACGAGAGTACCCGTACTCCGACGCTCACGCCTTACCGTAGAGCTCGTTCTGCTTACCCGTACACCGACGCTCACGCTTTGCCGTAGAGCTCGTTCCGCCCCTCTCTAGATTGTAAGGTATCGCCTCATTGTTAAGGTAGTCTTGAGTATAGTAGGAAGAAAACGTTGAATAATTTTGTACCTCTTCTCCAAAGTTTGGGTTTCTTTCGAAAAACTCTAGATCCGATGAGTTATACCTCAGCCTTCGACAAAAAGCACATGCACAAGTCTTGAATTCAGATGGGTCGTTTTAAAAAAGAAACCTTTCAAAAAGCATAGTCGCAGTGGAAGTCCTTGGGTAAACATAAACAACGCCAAAGATGTTGATGCCTTAGTAATTGTTGGTGTGGGAAAAAATTATCAGAAGATACAGTAAACAGAGGCAGAGAAGGGTGAAAGATTTCGTAGAATCATTCCTCTGGTAGAGAGGTGTTGTCTTGAAGCGAGCTTGTTTTTGTTTTTTTGCCGTCATCATTGTTGTCGCTTTTAATGTCGCATCTATCCACACAAGGGTGGCGATTGTGGTGAAATTTATCGAAAATTAAATATGCAGACAATTACGTTGGTGCATATATTAAAACTGCAAGTGACAGATGTTAGCTGCAGGTAAGAAGAGGTGTAGGTGTTGTCTGTTTTAAAGCATCTCCAAGAAATCGCGTCGTAGATATGACCAAGAAAGAACAATCTAGAAGAGTTGAGTGGATAGATGAATCAGTAACAGAGCTATACACATTTTTAGTAGCCCATGAAGATACTTGACTTTGTATGTCTATATAGATAGGATCCAAGCTAGAAACCATCTGGAACCATTACTAGTATTTCCATCTCTGAAAAACTCTTTCGTTTAGGGTGATGGAGGAGAATGGTCGGCAACGACCTTCCCGAAAACTTTGATATAAATTTCTAGTGAATTTTTGAAGATGAACGCTCCACAGAGTTAGTAGTCAAATAGCAGCAGTGACGATAACCACGTGCACGTCGCTCTGCCCCCTTGCATCAACCCCTGGTGGACTGTCACTTGCTGACTCTTACGAGAGTACCCGTACTCCGACGCTCACGCCTTACCGTAGAGCTCGTTCTGCTTACCCGTACACCGACGCTCACGCTTTGCCGTAGAGCTCGTTCCGCCCCTCTCTAGATTGTAAGGTATCGCCTCATTGTTAAGGTAGTCTTGAGTATAGTAGGAAGAAAACGTTGAATAATTTTGTACCTCTTCTCCAAAGTTTGGGTTTCTTTCGAAAAACTCTAGATCCGATGAGTTATACCTCAGCCTTCGACAAAAAGCACATGCACAAGTCTTGAATTCAGATGGGTCGTTTTAAAAAAGAAACCTTTCAAAAAGCATAGTCGCAGTGGAAGTCCTTGGGTAAACATAAACAACGCCAAAGATGTTGATGCCTTAGTAATTGTTGGTGTGGGAAAAAATTATCAGAAGATACAGTATTCTTGTTAAATAGAGGCAGAGAAGGGTGAAAGATTTCGTAGAATCATTCCTCTGGTAGAGAGGTGTTGTCTTGAAGCGAGCTTGTTTTTGTTTTTTTGCCGTCATCATTGTTGTCGCTTTTAATGTCGCGTCTATCCTGACAAGGGTGGCGATTGTGGTGAAATTTATCGAAAATTAAATATGCAGACAATTACGTTGGTGCATATATTAAAACTGCAAGTGACAGATGTTAGGTGCAGGTAAGAAGAGGTGTAGGTGTTGTCTGTTTTAAAGCATGTCCAAGAAATCGCGTCGTAGATATAACCAAGAAAGAACAATCTAGAAGAGTTGAGTGGATAGATGAATCAGTAACAGAGCTATACACATTTTTAGTAGCCCATGAAGATACTTGACTTTTTATGTCTATATAGATAGGATCCAAGCTAGAAACCATCTGGAACCATTACTAGTATTTGCATCTCTGAAAAACTCTTTCGTTTAAAAGTCACACTTGCTTATTGGTGAAACAAATACTAGTAGCCAGGTATAAGTGGCAGTCGGGAAGAGTCTTTTCGGTAGAAAAGGTACCAAAATAATCACCTGTACAGGCGAGGACTCCGACTGCATTAAATTGATTCTCATGAATTTCCAGTGAATTTTTGAAGGTGAAAGCTCCACAGAGACGATAACCACGTCGCTCTGCTCCCTTACCCTGACCACAGCATCAACACCTGGTGGATGGTCACCTGCAGACTCTACGAGAGTGCCGTAGCCCGCAGCCCTGTACCCGTACTCCGACGCCCACGCTTTGCGGTAGAGCTCGTTCTGCTAACCCGTACTCCGACGATCAAGCTTTCCCGTAGAGCTCGTTCTGCTTACCCGTACACCGATGCTCACGCCTTGCCGTAGAGCTCGTTCTGCTAACCCGTACTCCGACGCTCACGCTTTGCCGTAGAGCTCGTTCTGCTTACCCGTACTCAGATGCTCACGCTTTGCCGTAGAGCTCGTTCTGCTAACCCGTACTCTGACGCTAACGCCTTGCCGTAGAGCTCGTTCCGCCCCTCTCTAGATTGTAGGTATCGCCTCATTGTTAAGGTAGTCTTAAGTATAGTAGGAAGAAAACGAATACATTTGTTCCTCTTCTCCAAAGTTTGGCTTTCTTTGGAAAGACTCTAGATCCGATGATTACACATGCACAAGTCTTGAATTCAAGTGGGTCATTTTAAAAAAGAAACCTTTCAAAAAGCATGCGTCGGTAAACTAGCATAAACATGGTTATTTTTTTTTAACTGGTTAAAAGTTCCCATCTTTACTTTGAATTTACCTCTAAAACTACCCAAAGTTTTTTTTCTTGCCGGTAGTTCTACCCTGAGTTGTCGACTTGAAGTTATATATTTTCAGCGAAAGAGTGTAGTCAAAGGGAAAAGTATCATTATGTAGGTAGTAACGTGTTAAAGCACTTTATGTTGCTAGGTTATGTTGGAAAAGGGAGGTAGTTGACTGGTAAGCTACCACAACACAGTATTATTTAAAAATCCATTTCATGCTTTCATTTGGAGTTAAGTTTGTGTGTTTGGATTGGCAGACGCAGCCACATAAAAATGAAATGAAATTAATTTCCAATGAAATTGGAATTTTATTGTGCGAAATGAATTACTCAAAATAGAGGGAGTTGTAGTGCAGAGAGATACCTTTTATATGGAACGCAAATTTGAAGCGGGAGTGATTATAATATGCAAAGCGGGTTCTTTGCAAGATAACGAGGGCAAGCTCGCAGTATAGAATCACAGTCGGTGCTGAGAATGTGGAGGAGTTATTTTTGCGGACCAGAAATTATCTGTCAGGATCAAAATAGACAAAACTTTCGTCCACCTGATCAAAACAAAGTAAGGATAGCCAATTTCCTGGGCCTGACGGTTCACCTGCAGAGTTTCCTAAAGAGGTGATTAAATAGAGAGCTTGGACCACAAAAAATTCAACTCCTTCCCCCTCTCCTTAACAAGAGGAAACTCGTTCGAACTCTTGCCAAGCGCTGTTTTTTTTTTTAGCTAAAAAGGCAATTGAGTAGTACAGATCTACTGCGATTATCACAGTCCTGCTTCATGATACTGACTGATTTCGACTCTTGCAAAGATTCTTCACAAGATATTCAGTGCCAGTCCCATTTCATTTAAAGGTCTTTGAAGCTGGCGATTGAACAGCGAACTCTACGAGCTGTACAGTGTGCAAAGACGATGGCCTGGTTAAAAAAAATTGCGCATCAGTCGTCTAAGATGGTTAGGAAATGTAGAGCGGATGAACATAAATAAAACCTCGCCTTAAGTCGTATGCAGTAGTAGTGGGAGATCTTAACCGGCGTGCCACGCCCCTTTGTCCGATTATGTTCAAACTTCAGGGGAACACTGTCGGACTATTGAAGAAGATTTCCTAAAAATGAAAGCTCAATCGGTTGGGTGGTTTATATACTCGTACAGAAACTAAAATCGCAGTGATAGAGAAAGTTTTGAGCGACCCAGTCGTGCACGTTATTTGCTTTGTCGTTGATTTATCTTTTTTTTCATAATTGAAGACTGAAACTTGGGGTATTAATGTACACCGGACGAGCTTTCGAGCACATCAATAGACAAGATAATGAACTTTGTTTCAGTGAACAGTTTCTGGAACTTGGGAAATCTCTCACACAAATCTGCATATTTAACACCGCACGCGATCTCTTGAAAATCCGTTCATCATGTGTTGAAAATCTACACAGTATCACCAGGGGATAAACATTGACTTAAGTATGGCTGGAGGAAGACTCTCCGTTTATTTAACCCAAGGACAATAAAAACACATGGGAATTATGTCCACCAGTTGTCCTGCATTGGCCAGTATCACTATTAATTCCATAATACACACCAACACATACAACCCCATTCGCCCACTAGTCAGTTGTCACCACTTCGTACGGTTTCCTCATCGATTCAGGAACGTCAATCGAATCGTGTCTACCAAGAAGCGAATAATTCAGTTTTTTTTTACAGATCGATATATTCTGAACTACACATGGTAGTTTGGAAAAAAAAACACACACACACTGCAAGACTTTAAGAAATCCTCAAATGATTGAGAGAAAGTTATCATCAATAAGCGACGGCATCAGCATCGCAGGACCAGCCAGTGACTCAAGGTTCTCCGTGCCGAATGTCGTCGCAAAGGGATTACTCACACGTTCGGTAACAGGTTCCTATGCGATTCGAAAAACAAATTCAGGAATGCATAATAGTTTAAGCAAAATGTTTCGATACATCATAAGGCACCATATTGAATCGACCTTAACCCCATATGGGTAAAGTGTTAGCTAACTACTGCCAGTGGCGTGGCTTGAGAAATGTTCAAATGGGAAGCAGTCTAAAACTAGCCATATAAATGTTGGTCTTCCGCAAGGTTTTGTTTTGTCTCCGGCTCTCTTTCGGTGCTGTGGCGCATTGTGACTTGTCACCTGATTACTAAAAATGATAATCAGTACAGCGCTCTAGAACCCTCACCAATAATCACTTTCAAACTTTATCTAAAATTGTTCGTGGGTCACAATAGTTACTTTTGTATGGAAAATTTTTCCATTGTGACTTGTCATCTGGTTACTAAAAATGATACTTAGTACAGCGATCTTCAAGCCTCACCAATAATCACTTCCAAAGTACATCAAATATTTTATGGGTCACAATACAAACTTTTGTATGGAAAATGTCGCCATTGTGACCTGTCACTTGGTCACTAAAAGTAATTTTTAATACAGCGATCTATAACGCTCATTAATAATCACTTTCAAAGTTTACATACAAAATAACCTTCATCAATAATACTCACTTTCAAAGAGTACATAAAATATTTTTTAGGTCACAATAGATACTTTTTGAAAACTCGAGATTGTGAGTGCGTAAAAATAAACCTAGTGACTGAAAATAATGACAATATTTGGTTTCCATGTGCATTTCGTATACAGTTGTGTTTGGAGGTGAACATTTTAAACACCACGCCACTGCCATGGGCAAACTCTTCAAATTTGAATAGAAGGTCTTCTACTCTGCTTGTCTATTATATCAAGTTCAGATTTTCACAAACACTGATTCAGCACGGACCACTTTCTTGGAAATACGATTTTTTTCCCCTGACGGGCGGTCGCCCCGCGAATTTCCTATCTTTCCAGGCAGCGACGTACACTGGTTGCAGTTTGATTTTTTTTCTCTATGCACTACATTCACTCAACTAAATTCATAAACAAATAAAGCAATATTCCATGGAAGACCGATTGCGTCCCCTGTTGGGGCTAAGTTATAGATAAACACACGCAATCAGCCACCTGCATAGGAGCCCCTTTCAATAGTATACTCATATTTATATGTATAGTAGGTAATTGAATTTCACTTCAATTTAAATGCGTAAAATGGGTTTTTAGTAAACAAAAATAGGAAAGTATAGTTTTAACAAAATATTTCACCATTGTTTGGACGGAAACCCCGATTGCTTCACTCACTGGTAAACGAACTATGTACTAGGCTCGTAGAGAAAAAAATTTTTTTTTTGCAAATCAAGGAAGCCACTACTCACTGCAAATGAATACGACGTCTGATGATGCCTCAGCAGTGTGCTAAGCTTTCTGGTTCGTTCCATTGATGACATCTTATACTGGCATCCAAGATGTGGTATCGTCGTTGTCATCGTCATCGTTGGCGCCACCAAAGGCTGCGGTCGCGATACCTCTTGCTCTTCATTGTACGTGACACTATGCATAATTGTTTCGATCTTATTCGTTTTGTCCACCAAACCAAATTTATAAAATAAAGTTATTATTTTTTAAATAAACAGAAAAAACACTTGCACGAACGCACTGCACTGTGGCCTGTGTCAGGGAGTTCGAAATTCCCGCTTGGTGATACCTCTCTAGAGAGCTCTAATGGAAATCACTTTGGGTTAGGGTTAGACGGTTAACTGTACGTACCGCACAGCAGGTATAAAAAGGAAAACTCAATTTATCTTTGGCAAATTGTTTGAATATAACCAGCGAAATCGTATATGCGGAATTTAAGGGATATACTAAGCGTATCCTTTTGTAATTCAATTTTCGTGTCTCTCTGTGTATTTGTGTGTATTTTCTTGTTTTGAAGCAACTAGTTAACAAAATGACAGTGAGTGTTAGAAGCGCGCCAACATTCTGAAGTCTCAATGAAATGCTGAAGTCTCAGCAGCAACACCCTCCACCCAGCCAAATTGCACACAATGGAAGAACAAAAATAAAACACGCTATTGACCTAGCGTGATATACAGATACATAAATTTGCATTCATAAAAAAAAAACACACGATTGTCTGGATTTGAATTACTCACCTGTTAATAAAACACCTTGACAGTTCGAGGGTGGCACGATAACTCTCTAACCCGGTGGTGACTCCCCTACTACTGGCATTATACGCGCAACGCAAATTAGTGGGTAGATTCGTCAGCGCTATAGTGTTATACTGTTTTTGATAACGACACCACTTGTGGGTATAGTCGTTTATAAATCTATTTTTATTAAGACTGGTGGCGATTTCCAAAAGTCAGTATAAACTCGCTCGTATTCTGTTGGGTTCAAGGAAGTGTACGGTGCTTTAGAAGGACGCCGAAATTTTGCATAAATTCATTTCGAATCTATTTTATTATCTGTTAGAAAGTTAGCCACTGTAATCCTTTGACTGTCATGTTAGTTAGTTTGGCCAAAGATTATTCTCAAACTTTTTTTTTGAATAATAACCTACAACAACTAAAAATGAACCTCTCAGGGCAACCTTGAGGTGAGGTGAAAGCCGCAAGGTAGGCGAGTTTAAAACGACAATAAATTCGAAAGTCATGGTTACTGAAAACAGCCTCGATATGGCTGAGGGTGAGGGCGTTAAACTCGCAATTTGCTGAGTTAAATGGCAACTTGTCGGAAGCAAACCCCCTTCATAAACACAGAGAGCGATTTTATTTTCCGGTTCGATTTTATTTGATCAGCCATTTCGGTTTGGATCACACTTATCGCAGCCTGACATTTGACAGTCGTAGAGGGTGGTAGATAACAGCTATTTATTATGGAACAGCGAATGTAAAAAAAAAAATAATATATTTATTGACGAACTTATGTTAAAGGTTAACAAATATTTTCGTAAGCTATAGAACGTTGTTTCCAAAAATACCTACCGCTGTCGCATGTGAAGTCTTCTGTGTTACTGTTTCAAGGTTCAACGTAGGTAAAGTATTTCTCGTCGTGCAAGACAGAGGAAGCTGTAAAATACCAGCAGTCGGAGAAATTAGAGGCAGGTTTAGGTGCCGTGACATAAGGCCATGTGACATATAAGGTCATATTTCAAAATTGGCCTTATGTCCTTATGGTTGGCTTTGTATGAATAGAGCTGGGCACTGATCGGCATCAACCTGGCGATGCCCAGTTTTCATAACTGTCTCATACACATCAATTGTGCTTATTTTACAATCCCCGTGGTAATCACCGGGAACTGGTTTCCCCCTTGACTTGCTAAACTTATAAGCGCGAGTGTTGAACACGAAGCAAATAGCAACACTATAATGCTTTGTCAGAATTGACTGTCTGCTCGAGTCTAAGAAGTCTTACATTGGCACCTCAGAATGAGGACGTACGGCGGATGAATTTAAAGGATTAAATCAACGGTAGCGTCAACAGTCAACTTGACAGATACCTTGCATGAGCTACTCTGACATATTTGGAACAAAGGTCTGTAAGTACCTTCCAGCATTAGTCAGGCTGCTGAAATAGAGATGGTGGCGGATGAGCCCTTTACGGGTTACTATAACTCCGGGAAATCCGAATCAAAGGACCTGGCCCTCCAGGTTGGACGTTGTGCGTCGGGGTAACTTCTCTATCACGGAAAAAGCAGGCAGTGAAACAACTACAAGCCTCGGATATGGATGATCCAAATGTTGACGACCATATCAAACGAAATAAGGACAACGAACTTCGGATCTGCACGTGGAATGTCCGGACCTTAAACAGACCACGTGCCGCCGAAGAACTTGTAGATACCCTGGATAGGTACGAAGCCGACATTACGGACATCCAGGAAGTGCGATGGGATGGAGAAGGCACAAGAAGGATGAAAAACTGTGACATCTACTACGGCGAGTGCCGCAGAGAGCAGAGTCAGCGGTTATTTGGATGTGGATTTGTGATTAGAGGAAGACTTAGGCAAAAAGTCTTAGTTAAAATCCGCATCAGGGCCAAATTTAAAAATATCACGCTGATCTGTGCTCACGCCCAGATAGAGGAGAAAGACGACACAGCTTAAGAAGCATTCTACGATCTTCTAGAGAAAACGTCCGATAAGCGCCCGAATTACGACGTCAAGATAGTTCTTGGCGACTTTAACGCAAAAATCGGAAAGGAGGGCATCTTTGGCTCTACAGTCGGAAAGTACAGACTCAGGCTGATTGTCATCTTTGCCAGCATACGATTCCCACACCTCAACATACACAAGGGGACTTGGCGGTCTCCAGATCAACAAACCGTCAATCAAATTGATCATGTTGCGATCGACGCAAGACAAATCTTGGATGTCCGAACTTTCCGAACGGCCAACATAGACTCGAACCATTACTTGGTAGTAGATGCAGCTATCCAATAATCCACCGAGAGGATACTGTTAGAAGATTTGATGTTGCCAGGCTACAATCGCAAGAGAGCGCCAAAACCTTTGCCGACAAAACTAAGTATATGCTGTCAACCAGAAACATCGACGACACGGACCAAACGTCACGATGGACGATCGACGTAGTTTAAGACTTTGTCTATCTGGGCTCCACTATCATCACTTCGCAAAATGACAACGGCGGAGAGATCAAGCGAAGAATCACTCTTGTCAAACGCTGTTTCTTCGGGCTATTAAGGCATCTAAGAAATAAAGCCCGCTCTCATAGAACCCTAGGAGATATTATATACGCCCTTAATCATCCCGGTCCTGCTGTATGCAGTAGAAGCATGGACCCTGTCAAAGGCTGATGAAAACCTCCTCGGATGCTTTGAGAGAAAGATTCTTCTACTAATATTCGCATTAGTTTGTTACGATGGAGTGTTGAGAATCAATGACGAAAAGCTAAAAATACAACGGCTGAGATGGCTGGGATACGTGGAGCGTATGGACAACAACGCACCAGCCTGACGAGTCTTCGAATCCACCCCTGAGGGATAGCGCAGCAGAGGAAGACTCCACCTTAGGTGGCGCGCACAATTGGAGAACGAGCTTAACCAACTTGGTGTGCGTAACTGGGCTTGTTGGTTAAGGCCGTGGTCCACATCGGACTGTAAGCGCCACACAAATTAAAAAAAGTAAGACCTCTGAAGGCATGGTGCCTTATCTTCTGTGATGAACTCACACCCTTTTCAACCTAACCTAAAACCTCAGTTGTTATAACCGCCTCTCCGCACCTTAAACCTCTTCATTTTCCGACCGCTCTTTTCACAAAACCAACAACTTTTCAAACCTCTTATCCTAAAATTCAGTAAACCAATTAAAATAAAATCCACAAGTAGGTAACTCGCATCTCCACAACACAATTCCCACCAAATGCCACACAAGTCTGCTGTCAAGACATCTTTAAAAGCACTGCCCTATCACAATCGATAAACTTGACTTTTGACCCAGTTAAGGCCGCAAGACACCAATACAAAATTTCAAGTTCAGACGCCAATCGATACTTCCTAAATTCATCTAATTCTCTGGTCGTATGCCGAATGTCAACCAACCCTCGAATTGTTGACCGACTAACAAGACCAACGACAAATTGAACCCAAGGTGACTTTTGACAAAGTCGTCGAAAAATTTCCAAAATAACATGAAAATTTGGCAGGAATACTATTTAGATCTTATTTTATCGAAACATAAAACTTAGTGTCTTCAGTTCTCACCCCACTTTTAACCCTTTGTATTAATATTCTCCTCCACCATAAAGCCCCTCACCGAGAGAATCACGATATTTCATAAATCACGATTGCATAAATTTTTCTCTTCGTACCCCTTAACGCACACAAGGTAAATGCAAAAACAACAAAAAAATGAATGCATTCAAGTAGAGACTAGACACATCATTAACACAGACAGGACAGACAGAGCAGGCAAAACCGCCGCAGAGAAATTACAACATTGCTCTTCCGCACCAGCTCAACTCTTACGAAAATCTGGACTCTGAAGTAGTGCTAGTGCTACTGCAGTGTTCTTGTGTTATTGCTTTTGCAGCTACATTAATTGATACAAATACTCTGCCAAACCTCCTGTATCCTGTGCACTTTATTAACGTGTGTGTTACCTATCGAAGAGCAAACAGAATCCTTTGAATATCGAAAGTTGATGTTATTTTCCTGTGCGAACACCAAAATTAGTATTTAAAAGCAATCATCGGCTCGGTGTTTCAACAGATGAATTTCAACCGTCGCGCTGAAAGTATCTTATCCTAAAGTAAACGGTCTCAAACTTGCATTTATATAAAATAAAATTTATTTTGTGTCATAATAAAATTATTAAAAATATTTTAAAGTGTTAAAAAATACATAATATAAAATTATTTAAAAATAAAGTTTTTCCATCACCATCCAACGTGTTAAAGGACATCAACTTTAAATTCGTTTTGCATTTACTTTTAATACAATTTTATTCAAACAATTCAGTCATGAATTTAAAAAGAATTGTAAAAAAAATTGTTACAATCGTTGTGGCGTTAATTAAAGCACGCTCAAAACCAAAAGTACCGCACAGTTATGTTTAGAGTGCAACACGTCGTTTTTCCTTTCCCTTTAGACTGGCACACAAATTAAAGTTAAAGCCAATTTTCGGCTTTATGTTATAAACATTTTTATAAATCGCTTTCGATTGATAAATATAAAATTAAAAACAAAAAAATGTCTGGCTAGATTTTTTAGATGGCATTCGACATGCAAGATACACAATTTAAAAGTTATCACAAAAACAATAGCATTGTCGTATGCACCTGTACAAGTGTCTTGGCTTTATTCGCGTGCGCTATTTTTGGAAGTATTTATTATTTTTTCGACACAATTCGACGATATTTTTAAATTAAATAATAAATATAAATACAAAACAATACAAAAAGGACATAAATCGCGAAGCGTCGACCAATAGATATACTACTTGACTAATTGACTAATTTCGGTTGTGTGTGATTCAATAAAAAATAAAATAATTTCATATAGTTTGGTGAATAAATTTTTCTATTATGGCTAAAAAGGTGACATTTTATATTCCAAATACGGATACTGATTCGGATAAGTATAATAAAAATAAGGATAATAAAAAAAATTCCGAAATCAGTAGAATCGTCATATGCACCCGTACTTGTCTGCTTGCATTTTTCGCTTCCACAGTTATTGGAAGTATTTATTATTTCTTTGATATTATTCGACGCTATTTCTAAAGCATACAATTTTGTGAATTAAAAGTAAAAATAATTTTAAAAAATCCCTCAAAGACATTATAAAATCATTCAAAATGGATCTACCTAGACTTATAGCAATCGGAACTTATGTTTTTATTAATTATTCATTTTTATTATATTTCACTGAACAGTTGATAAAAGTAATAAAATATCTGTACGATATTGAATAAATACAGAAGTTAATTGAATATTTATAAAATAAAGTGTTTTTTTTTTTTATAATATTTGCTTGAATTATTAACAACAACAAAAAGAATGGATAGAAATGTACAGAAAAGAAAGGTACAAACTGATTATGTATTTTTGGCACTGGTGTGGGCATTGCTGCTCTGTGCAGTTGCAGTGCCATTAGTAATGCTTTACCCCATTCTAAGTAATTCTGAGGGGTCTTCCAATTCGTCCAAATCGTTTTCGAAGGAAGCCCTCAAATTGTGTCCATAAAACAAAGCCTTAACTGTAGAAATTAAATAAATATGCAGCACCAACAGTTCAAAAAAAAAATAAATAAATAAATAAACCCAAGCAGGGTGCTTAATAAAGCCACCCACCCTCTATGTCGTTGCACCACACTGCAACTATAAAATTTAATTTTTCAATGTAGAGATTCGAATTATTTGAAATGCCAAATCGATTTGATTTGCTTAAACGTTCTCATCAATAATATTTTGTATAAAAAGTCATGTTGCATGGAGGAAGCACTTATGAAAGGCAAATATATCCTATTTCAATATTCTCCAACGCATTTGGGGCCAAAGTAATTATACCTACAATAGTTTGCCGACACAATCGTTGTTATTTTTTTGGCAAAACACCAAACACTATTTAACCTTTTTGAGGGAGGGAATTATACCAACAAGGAGATACTCAACAGGTTTTCCTTCTTATTTCTTTGTTTTTTTTTTATTGCGAGATACGATGAAAGTGAAGGTGAATAAGCATCATTGGAATGTGTACGGTGTATCACGTGGGCGACACTTTGCACACTGATTTGATTGTTGGGGGTTCTGAACGTTTTGAGATTATTTTTATTTAAATTGTAGTTACCGGTGAAATTTGCTGAATTTTGTGCGAGTTTTGAATTTGCTGAATAAATTCAGATACATTTTAGAATTCTGATTCTGTTTTGAAAAATTCGGAAGCAATATTCTACTAGGGATGAGGCCACTCATCCTCATCTCTACTCAAAATTCAATCAGTTTTTTTTTCCCTATGCAGCATTCAATCAAATTTTTTAGATTGGTGAATAAATTCTGATACATTTTAGAATTCTGATTCTGTTTTGAAAAATTCGGAAGCAATATTCTACTAGAGATGAGGATAAGTGGATATACAAAATTCTGCGCTAACCAGTTTTTGGGACCAAATATTGTTTGACAAAATGATGGTAGAATGATTCTCAAGGATTTGCAGCAAATCATTTAATTTTCTCAATTTAACTTTGGGTTCAGCTTTTAGTACAAAAGTAAATTCTTCAAATATAGCACCAATTCATTTTTGGATTTGGGAAATATTATGATTTTTAATTTTATTATTTAGATACATCAACATGTCTGTATTTTGTTCATTTTTATTGTTTATGAGAAATTAAATTTATGCGGAAAATCATCCACGGGAATTCACATTTCATTTGGTAAAAATTTTATAGAATTCGGTTTTGAAATAACGCTGTAATCGGTAATACTACATATTTCTTTTTATAAGCAACGCGTTAACAGTCTTTCCTTTAGGCAAACGACTTTATAGTTAAAAATGTTTCTAGAAATTTTAGATTTTGTCTATCTAACCCTGACATTTTTTCGGGACCGTATTAGTAGAAACCTTTAACAAAACTTCGCGGTCAACTATTGATGCTTATTTCTTATCCATACATTTTTTTATATTTTTTTGGTTAAAAAAAATAGTGTTTGTGTTTTATTAATTATTAATTTTTTCTTTCATGTAACTTACAACAAACAAATTTAAATAACAATTTTAAATCACTTTTGTCTCTCAATCTCAATCTCAATCTGGCTGTAAAATTTCAAAATAAAGTTAGATGATAAGTATTCGCATACTTTTCTTCCCTCTTAAGATTCCAGAAGCGTTCCTCCGAATTCAAACTTCGAGACTTGCAGAACACATCACATTGGGTTGAAGAAATAAATTTGAAATTTACTCATTTAAACCAGTTGAAAAAAAAATCTATAACAAACTTCTTGTTATAGCGTTTTTATTATTACATATTTATTTTTATATTTTTGTTGGACAATTTTTTAAATTATTTATTAAATTAGTACGACAGTTCTACGTGGAAATCGCATTCCTGAAAATTAAATTTTTCATTTAAAAAAATTCAAAAAGTGATTCGATTAATATGCTTCATTAATAAATTTTTATGGAGAGCTTAGAATTTAATTTTTAATGAAAAATTCTAATTAGAATTCTAATGAATTCTGCTAAAATATATTTCCACATTGTATACGGCTCGCTTTGACTTCCCCATGAATAATAAGAATGTTTCTTCCCTGTCAACTTTTTTCCCAATGAATGCAGACATTTTTATGTTTGTAAATTATTGAAACACAGAATTTCAGCTGAATGTCAGAACTGCAAGTAATTAAATTCGTAGCAAAAATACCACACAAAACTGATGAAAGGAAAGATTACCCCGAAAACGTCAACAACTGCGCAGGCAAAAAAAAAAGTTTTTCAATGGTTAACCGATGATATGATCATGTGTTCAAAGTCATCATAAAAATAATAGCATTCAAAGGAATTTTGTGTTTCAAAAATAGGACTTCTTCATAATCAATTTAAAAATGAAACAATAAGTTGGTCCATATATTAAAATTGAAAAGATTTCATTCGGTTTTATGCGTAAGGTCCCTCAAAATTGCCTGCCGGTCGACTGTTTGCCCAGCCCTGAATCTCTCTACCTCATACCATTTTTAAAAGACATCTTTGCTCGTAAGAGGATTAAACATGCTCTCAATTAAATTTGCACAACTTATAGCGGATGAATGATTTTGGAAATCTTCCGATTCAAAAATAAGTCCTAAACAATTGACAGATAATTAAAATTTCAAAGAGTCACTTGTAGTTTTTGAAACATATTAGTTGATCGAAGAATTTCAATAGAATTTTAAATACCCAGGGGCTCTCAAGCTCTCAAACTTTATTCCATGGCAAACGAAATTAAGGGCTCTCCATGTTTAGTTTTATGACAAAATTGCTCCTCAGAACATTAATTCAACATTAAAAATCGATTAGAGTCAACTGCATGAATATCCAAAGACCTCCAAACTGTGATCCATGAGAAATCATACCAAGAGATTGTTCAGAATTTTTAATAAAAATTTATTCCAAAATATAACTTTAAAGAGTCACTACATCGAGTTTCCTCCATATGCTAAATGTCTTGGCCGTATGGGTTTATTTTAGGGAACGTTTAAGTTGAAAAAATTGACATTATTGCTGAAACTTAAATATAAATTCCATTAAATATTTATAATTTTTTTTTAATTTATAATGTGTCTATAAAGATATAGAGGGGTGGCGTGAGAAAATGAACAAATCTAAATTATTATTTTTAGTTCAATAGTTTCATTCGAATATTGGTTCGTCGCGTGCAAATAATCGCTGACATTTTAGAGGTTAATTATCCAGAGGCCTCCAAACTGTTATATATTATTGACCAGATAAAGAATCAGATATTTATTCTAAATTCAACATAAGTTGACAGATGAAAGTCAACTGAATTTACACAGAGGCCATCAAACTTTTTGTCATGACAATAAAAATCAAGATATTCTAAATGAATGATTTCTCACAAGAGATTTATTCTGAAATAGAACTTCTACTGAAAGCCATCGTACAGTTGCTCCTCAAAACATTAAGTGGGCAATAAAAATCGAAAGCAAATGAAATAATTTTGAATAACCAGAGCCCTCCAAACTGTGGTGATCAGTAAATAAGATAGAAACTATTTGCGCTAGGCAATTATTCAAAAGATCAACTTTGTAAACGTAAAACTGTTTCTCAAAGCCTCAATTGGGAAGCTGTTTTTTTCCGATTGCGTAATATCCAGGGGCCTCCAAACTGTATTTAATGAACAACTAGATTAAGAGAATTTCCAACTTCTGCGCTTGGGTCCTACAAATGCCCCTCAAATGGCTATGATGCGTTATGAATTCAGAAGGGATTTTAAAAATATCTCGCTTTATTCAGAATTTTATAAATAAAACTAAGCAGGTTAGTTATCAAGTTGTTGGAAAAAATTAAATCAGAAAATCACTTTAAAATGTCGTGTTAACAATATTTCAGACACGAAACGATTATTTGTCTACTACGAACCAATGAATAACTCCTCAATAATTTGTTCATTTTAAGCTAAAGCATCCTGTGCTAAAAAATACAAGCTCTATGTAACCTAAAATACTTAAATAATCTATAATGTATGTTGTTAATAATGTACCTACATGCTTATATTAAAAGCATTTATTGTATTAATAGTTAAATAAAATATAATATTATATGAAAAATATATAAATATAGCTAAATATTATCCTACAAAAATATATGTTCTATAGTAAAATATAAAAATCACAATATATAAATGTAACTTAAGGTGTGATTTATTTTTTTAAAATAATATTTCTTTTATTATGATTGTTAGACAAATTTTATTGACTTGATTTATTTATTGCCTTTGGGATGTAATTTTTATGTGTATTCAATTTGGCAAGAGGTTGCATTTAAAAATTGTGCCCAAAGAGCTTTTTTTTAATAACAAATATATTATATCTAATGCAATCTTATTTGATAGTAATTTATTCCGAATTTTTAGTTGTTTACTTGAAATCAAAGAGACGTCGAAAAGAAATTCATGACTAACTATATCGAAAGACGAAAATAGACCATGGGTATCTATACCTATATAGACAGCTTATTTAGCTGTTCAATGGTTAGCGTACTGGACAGCTAAACGGGGGTGTGATCAAACACACCAATTTTTCAAACCAATCACAATGCATTTCCATAATTCACAGAATAGCCTATGCCTCAACCGTCCTTTGATGCAGCCTATTTTTAGGCGTAAATTTCAACAACACAGTAGCCAGACCCTTAACCCTATACAGCTACACTAATTTGAAGTCCAGGAGCCAGATCACGTAAAATGAAAACAATCGAACGACATCGTGTTGACAATAGCAGTCTCTGTTTATTGTCACAGATATGATATAGACATCATGCGTGAAAACGATATCGTTCAATCGTTTTATTTTACGTGATCTGACCACAGAACTAAAATCTGTCTTCGGGTATCTTCAGTTGCTGTTGAAATCCTACAGTACAGCTAGGCATTTCTCTAAAGATGTACAGTGAACGTCAAAAATATACACTCAGTCAGGGTTAAAATAAAGTGTGTACGAATGTTCATAACATCAATGGCGCTCGCATTGTCACTGTTTCTGACATCTTAATATTCCCATTGTCTTACTGAACCTTCTTCTAAGCTCGGACGACATGAAAGTGTAAAACGCACGCTGTGTGATACCACACATAGACTAGACAGAGACGCCCGTTTAAATATTTCATGGGCTATCTACGTCTTTAATTTCGGACAAAAAAAAAGGTCTTTAGGGTCTAATCTTTCGGTCTTGGCATCTCGGTTGAGATTTCTGCACAAACTTCAAAATTTTATGTTAAGGCAGATTTTAATCGTAAACAACTTTAGCATTACATTTTTTGAAAATTTAATAATTTTTAATTTTCATATATATAATAAAATTAAATAAGAAATAAATGTTAGTAAAATAAGTAAAGTGACTAATGTCAGTTATGTAAAATAAATCAATGCTGTAAAACAGTAAATATTTTTATTAGTTAGTTTGTAAGTTTATATATGGATGCAAAATTTATAAACCAAAGCAAATGTCAATAATGACGAGCTTTTTTTAACATAAATACTAATTATTTACAGTGTAATGTGTTTAACTAGATTTTACCTCAGTAGTTTTTGAAAGTTACAATTCTTAGTAGAAAAATTTATTAGCATATCCTTAAAATGCATGTTGTTAGCTTAAAAGTGTTTTTCTTTAGTAAATTTTAATATAAATTAGTATAGGTCTTCATAGATATATTGAAGACAGCTTTCATCATAATTTAATTCAACTAACAAAACACAATCAAGTCAACAAAACATCCGATTTTCGGTAAGTGATTTATTTTTCTTGCCCATTTAAATTTTCGAACATTATTTTATATATTAACACTTTGGAGATGATTATTTTGCATTTAATATTTTTCACATAGTTTTTAGTAACACTAAAAATAATTAGGAGTCAATTAGTTACTTGGCCTTTTTCAATCACAAAAAAAACTTTCTTTATACCTAACTTAGTGCATGAAATAAGACAAAGTAAGCTCTGTTACCTTATAATCGAATGCGGATATTTTTGGTTTGTGTAAATAGGTTTCGTACGGGATAAGTAACTTTAAAGCAGAAAGAAAATTATTTCGAGTACGTTCACAGACCCATCTCAATCACAGTCATACAACTCATCCACAAGACAACTGAACTGTAAGGACGACTCATCCATCGATGTCTGAGATCCAACCTGATGTCTGATAGATGAGTTGTATGGATATTAGATGGCTATGGATGAGTTGTACCCTAACCCAGGGGTTTCCTAAGTGTGCGTCGCGACGCTCTAGGACGTCGTGGCGCTATCCTAAGGAGGTCTCAAGTTTTATTTTTTCACTAATGTAAGACCCCCAACCCCATTTCAAGTCAGCCTTGCTTCATGGCTGGTACTCATATATTTGCCTGGCACTCAAAATATATTCGGGAGGACATTGGAACCCAGACTTGGGCCAAGGAGCTCAACGTTAATGACCATAGCCGTTTTTTCGCTGACATGGCTTCGGAGAGTTTAGAAGAGAACCTCAATTTTGACCGAAAAATCATCTTTAGCGACGAGGCGCATTGTTAGATGAATGCGGGTATGTTAACTCAAAAAATTGCCATAAATATGCGACGACGATATTTCAACGTCGTTGATCCGTCTTTACTGAAAAACCCTTTAGCGTATCTTTAGTTAGTTGCGCTCCTATTCAAATATCTGTGCTTTGAAAAGGTCTTTGCGGTATGAAAAAGATTGGGAACCCATGCCCTAACCATAATATCTCAATGACTGCCAGGTAGGTCTGCGAATGTACAATACTCAAACCTCACTAAGGAAGTCTTAAAGCAAACTAAGCCCTTCCGAATCGCAGTCAGCTCTTCTGCCTCTGTTTTTGTGTGCTCGTCGGTCACGCAACGAGTTGTACTGCTGGTATTTCCAATGCGATCTCTACGAGCCACATTAGCATTACAACGGAGAAATCTCATTTCGGCAGCTTGTATCCGCGATCTTATCCTAGCCAAACATCATGGTCATGACCATAGGTAAGAATTGAATCCTATGGTCAATCCGATCAGGACATTCCCAATCGAGGGACACTATTTTCGAAGTGGAACGCCCTCAAAAAAAAACTTAAGACAGATTTAAACTTCCGACTTTCAAAATTGAGTAGCCTTCTAAATGGTTAGAAGGAAGTCAGTAAGCCATCAATCATTTTCGTAATTTTAAGTCAATTCCAGAATCTTCATTTAAGCTCGAAGAGGGATTCTTCTAAAATTGTTAGCGTGACGCAATATGTAAGAATGTAGCACTCTCCTACCAGCCAGAAGTATTTAAGGCATTATTTGAAGATGATTTTCTGGCTCAAATTGGAATTGGTTAACAATTGCAACACATCGAATAGTTTCAATTTGAATAATTTTGTTTGGGACAATTCTTTTCGAGGCGTACAAATGGTACAAGGTCTTGATCGTTACGTTGATATACTGATGGGATTGCCCGATCCGCACCTGAACCACTTTACTTGAATTTCTCCATTATTCGTCGAATGGTGAGCTCGGAACATTCGCAACATCTTAAAAATATACCAAGCAAAATGCGAGCAGAATGATAGAAAAATATTTTTAAATATGGCCGCAGTCCTCTGTCAAACTTCGATCATAGCTATTGATTGTCATTTCATTATTTTGGAATTTTAATCCGTATAATCTAGCTTTAACTCTTCTGTTGTGAATGTGCGGCCAATTGTTTTAAGGTGTTAAAGGATTTAACGCCTTTTCGCATTCGGCCTTTTACTTTCTATAATTCGCTCATTTCTTCAACAAATTAATTGCTCCCATATCCCTTATTTCACCCACACTTAAGCACCTCCGAAAAAGCTTTCAGGACAGTGGAGGAAAAAAATGTAAACCCTAGTATGGACTCCTCGCAAGCTTTTATCTCAAAAGCTTTCACCTTTATCTTGTCCCCGAACCCATTGAACAACTATATTTGAACGAAACTTCGAAAAGTTTCCATAATCCATAGTCCGAATTATGGAAACTTTTTGAATTCTGTTATATTTCACAACTTTCATTATGCGGTCTGGCAAAGGGGCTTTTTGGTCGTGAAGGGTTATATCCAGGGGCGTAGCGAGGGTTCAAGCTGTCGCGTGGGGGGGGGAGGTGACTTTCATCAAAATAAAACAGGGTGTCCTTTTTAAAATCGAATCAAAACTCGCTACATTTGAAGGTATTCACTCGGCAAATTCACCGATGCCGACCGCCATTTTTAAAATCGAAACTCGTAGAAGGTACCTATATAAAAATAAACACATATAAATTGACGTTTCTGAAAGCTGGAAGCTTTGAATATGAAAACCTGATACCTAATATCTTTTAACATTTTGTTCCTAGTTAATTTTTGAAAATTGCTCGTTTTTGTAGATTTTTTTAAGTTGCTTAAGTTAATAAATATAGCTTCCTTGATTTGCCAACTCTTGAAAACCACGCACCAACCCACAACCCCGTTTCGCTACGCCCCTGGTTATTTCAAGTATGTTTACAATACGTAGCTTTTCGGAATACTGTTTCAATACTACGAGTAATGATGATTCTAATTCAATAATTATTCAACAGAACGCGCTGCTATAAACTGATGCTAAAGCTGCTTACTTTTGAATGTGTCACAATTCGGAACGGATTTAAACCCTTTCGACGTTAAAAACTTAAACTTCTACTGTTTTTCTAAGTGGGGAAGCGAGGAGTAACAACGATTCTCGCTAGTTGCTTTTCATTTTAAAAGCATTTTTAGACACCCTCCTAAGGCGGCTCTCAAATTGAGGCAACAGGCAGTAAGCAACTATAGTCGCTATAGCAACTGCCAAAAAGCAATTCGTAACATTTTTCGTTCGAGCGATATTTAGTTGCTTTGATGTGAGAGTGAGACCTCTAATTTAATTCAAAGTAAAATAATTGTGAGCGATAATATTGCTTTTCATATACGAGAGTCAGGGTTACCACCCTCATAGTGAAAAAAATTGGAAAATTGTTGGCTTATTTTATGACGGGATTGATGTACGATTTATTGAGAGAAAGTAAACCTCTCGTCTTCTTAAATTTATTTTTGGTAAAGGATTTGTTTGGAGATACACTTAAACCGAAGCAACTCTTCTATTTTCTTATAAACCATAGGTTAGACCAGGTGTCGACTATTGCCCTTGTGAACAGAGTTCTACCCAAAATTCTTCACTTATGTAATCTATCCTAAACTAACATCAAATCTATAAACAGCTGGCCATCGTATGACTAGTTCCATTGGTAGATTGCTTGGACATCCAGTTCAATGTGCTGTCCACAAAAGGACCGAGATATTCAATCTATGGAAAGCAAAAGCCACTGCGCTGCGCCACCTCTCTGAGACCACATATAACTCTCCTGAAAAAGCTTCTCAATTCAGCCGGTATAAAATTGTATGTAGCTACGCTTCGATTCCCACCAAAAGGAAACCTTACCCAAAATAAAATATTCTAAAAACCTGAGCTTAGGGTCACCACAGATGAATTTTTTTCTGTTTTTAATGAAGAAGTACTATTCTCTCGAGTGAAATCAATGCAAAAATTTAGAAAGAAGTTTAATTTTTTTAACGCAATACCCCTCAAAACATAAATTGTTTAGTTGCCAACACTCAACTGGAACTAAAATTAAAATGAAGACCTTCGTTTGCCAAGTTATTTATGGTCACAGTGTTTTATAACAGATACAAAAAAAAACTATTTAAGCACATTTAAGTAAAAGTGGCAACTTTGATTTTCTTTACTAGAAAAGCTCTAAATGTAGCTGGCTTTAAAGCTTTTAAGTATTTAAACATTGCACAGCAAAGCTCCGAAACTCCGAAAAGCTTCCAGGGCTACCATTTTGCGACTAATGTCGCCATTTATCTTTCAGTTGTCAATTGGCTATTGAGTCGCTTAATCTATTACTTATTTTTTTAAAAAATAAACCAACGCCATCTGTTTGAAGAAAAATTTGCACTAAAACTGAAAAGTAAAAAAACCGTCCTTTAATTTTGTCGATATTGGATTCAAACAAGTGGATTAATTTAGAAAATTATTTTCAACCAAAGGATTAGATCCTTTGAGCTCAAAAAAATTGTCAAAAAAATTAATGTAATGGAGAATTTTTCAAAGACTGTTATTCATGCTACGAGTATGCGACATACATATAATACAAGCGACACTGACATCGTATGAAACTATCACATATTTGTCGCATGTTCGATATATGCGACAATGGTGGCAATTCTGTCCCAAAAGTCCCAAGTTTGCATGAGGCAATAGTAGATCGGTGATTGTTCTGTTTGCGCTTTTGCATGCGAGTTAAAAACGTGTCGAGTAAACGACATGCACATGTGATATGTGGAAAAAAAGTGAAGTGCATTCCAAATTACCAAATAGAACGTCTACGGAGTTCATTGACGTACATTTTCGGCCTCCAAAAATAAAATTTGTGTAAGATGGCGTCATATCACAACTACGAATTGGTAGCCTCTTTTATTGCAGTCTACTTGGACTATGGAATACGCTGAGAGACGCTCAGTTTGCTTTTTGCTTTCTCCACGTCGTCGATGCCTTTTATGACACATCACTAAAGTCCTACTATCGGGATAATTTCTAACATGGCCGAGCCTACAGTTACAGTGACAACCGACAGTTGTTTTTCAAAATTTTTCGCGAACGATAAAACTCGGCAATAATCATCAACATGTTTTCATGCGGCATGTCACATGCAATCCACATGCTCACTACACGCGGCAGTCATACCGATGTGATATCTGGCATTTTTGACTTTAAACATAGTTCCGCGATAGGAATAATGCACTTTTTTGCCAATAGATGGCACTTGCCGCTTATGAACTCCTCTTTAAACCTTTTATAGATGGATGTGACTAAATTTATTGAAGAGAAATTTCATTTTACAGAGGGTTTCAATCTGAAGTTTTATTGTAGGAGACAACTTAATCATTGACAAATATATGTACATGGACTGCTAGTAGCCAATTTTTCGCTGAAGCAAACATAAGCACTAGGTCTTTTGGTTCACGGCGGAGAGAAACTATAACACTCAAATGTCATCGAGCAATGCGTGCGATTTTGTTTGAGTGCTGAGTGTGTCATCTGTTATAGAAGTTCGAAATATTGAATATTTGAATAAGTCGTTATTTTGCACAGTTACAATGTTTCTACAACGGATGGCGCTGTGTTCTATGTATAGCAATGGCGCGCAGAGGTTTCATACTTTCGCCGCACTGAACCAAAAGTGCTAGTGCACTGTTTGTGCATGTTTGCTTCATTTTTGTATGAAACTTACATTTCACTAGCAGTTCATGTATAGTATGTCAATGTACGACAAAACTGGTCGAAATAATTTTTTTTGCGCTTTGAACTAAAATACCCTGTGTTGTGGGTATTGTATGTGACTTAGTTAATGCTTGGCTGAAAATTCTGTGTTTAATATCAAAAAGAATGTACAAAAGAGTTGTGCATATCGGCTAGTGTTTGTCCAAGAAATTTTAGTGTGACCATTCTTCACAAAATTTATATTTAATATATTTTACATATAATACCATTTATATAAAAATTAAATTTTAAAAACAAAATAAATTTTTAAAATATAGGTACCTACCTGTTTTCGTTCTGTAAAGATATTTTTTTTTTGAAACACAACAAACAAAATATTTTTTTATAGACATTCCCCAAAAAAAAAATAAAAGTTTTTAACTCATCATAAGAAACAACTGAAATGTGATAATTTTACAATAAGCCGTTGATCAGTTCTAAATTAAAGCATAAAGTCACAATTTTGCTGCATACATGGCAGATGTATGGAAGAGGTGAAGACTCATAGAGATTTGAGCAACAAATCGTGGAACGCGGGACATGAATCTATATTTTTATTAAAGCTAAAAAGCTTCGATCGTTTTGAAAACAAATTGCAACTGAAAATAGAGAGTTTGCAAGTTTCAAAGAAGGTTCGGTCAGAGTTATAATTTTGGATGTTGCTATTCGCACGTTGTTCGGGACACGAATACGTAACGAAATGTCAAAGTTTATATTGCGTCAAGTTGGGGTATGTGGCTCGCTACGCTCGCGGAAAGGACTCTAAACTCCAGTATAATCATTTTCGGACATTATGCCGTACGTTTAGGATCAAACTTTTATATTTATAAAGAGTTTTTAATGAAAATAGGATTACGTTACGTTGATTACGTAGTCGTGTCCCGAAAATCGGTAAACGTCAGTTCAGTACAAAATCTGTCAAAATTAACGTGCGAATAGCCACTTCGTATAAATTTCAAAATTCCGATGTTACATGTTACATGGTTTCGTTACATGTTACTTGAGTTAAAAAATCAGAGGAAAAGGTTTTGTTGTTTTTTTTACATAACCGTATGTAAAAAATTCTTAGAACGCGGTCTTAATTTGAAGATGGTATGAGGACTGTCATACAACCCAGGTACATGGGGCCATCTCGTTCCATTAGAGGGGTCACAATGAGAACAAAAGTTGCATAACAAGACCAAATAACATTTGATATGGTCAGACTCTCCCACTGTTACTCGCAAACGTTACAAGAATGTAACATGTAACAATTTAAATTTGAAACTTTTTCAGTCACCTTTTTAAAAACGAACACTTCCAACCAGCTCTGACATGCTTTAAAGTTCGTAAAGACAAAAAAAGGACCAAAACTAGGGGACATCCGAGACTGAGTTTTTGTCGGATTTCAACTCAAAAAATGCTTAAATATGCAGTTACCCAACCCCTACTATAGGGCAGTGGCTTAGACAGGCTATGTATTTTGTTATATAAAAAAAATCTCCATCTATATAATATCCACTGAACAGGATTCAGTAAAAAAAAAAAAAAAAACAACAAATCGTTGTAAAATTTTTCGATTGCTATTCAAGAAGAAAAAAAAAAATTTTTAAGTCTATGGTTGTACTCACGTTGAGCTGCATTATGATTTTGTTGTAGGCCCAGTTCCATCTTTGTCTGGCTGTGATCTCTGGCTTACGCATTAGTTGGCCACTAGTCACTTCTTCGGTTTCACCTCGAGTTAGGGTCTTCTTTTTGGCGATTTGTGGTGATTCTTCATGGAACTGCTGTTGTTGTTGTTGCTGTTGTTTTTGCTGATCGTCGTGCTGTAGACTATCATCGGGCGTGAGAAGCGCCTCATCTTCGTCCTCTTCGATGATGCTGTCTTGCTTTTTGATTTGATGATGAATTAGTCCGCCACTCGTTGGCGTTGTTGCCGATGTGTTTGCTGCCGATGTTGTTGTTACCACTGGGACCTGTAGAGGATGATCTTTGATGTCATCCATCAGATAGTTGGCACTGTCCTCACTCGGATAGTTGTCATCGATGTAGTCATCATGACTTTCCTCGATATACTCGAGTGGTGGTTGCTTTTGATGTTTCATCAGTTGCTGGTGCTTGCGCAGCTCTTTCAGTTGTTGCTCCTTTTCGAGATATTTATACTCGTCCTCCTCGTTAAAGTAATCCTCACGATAATCATAGCCACCATCCGGTGGGGTATAGTAACCGTTCACTGCCATCATTGATGCTGTTGTCGACGGTGCCGTCTGATCCATGTAGTAATCATCCTGCTCACTATCCATCCGATAATTCGGATCCAACTCATCGATATACTCTTCTTCGTCCTCGTCATAGATTTCAGTTGGTTGCTGTTTCATCAGCAAACCCGATTTACCATTGATGGCGGGCAGCTTTTTGCCGCTGGACAGTGGCACCGTCGGCAGCATTTTTGGCGCCAAATTTGTTGTATTGGCGTTCGTTGCCGTATTTGTGGTCGTGGTGCTTGTGGTGTAGTAGTCATCTTCATATAAATTACTATTCTCGTAATCGTCCATTGATGATGTTGTTGTGGCGGCGGTAACAACTGCTGCACCACCCGCCCCACTACTCACGGCATTGCTCATCTCGGTGTCGTGCCTGTTCTGGGCTGAATTCTTTTGCTGATCGCCGCCGCCGGCAAATGGGGTGCCGGGCACCACTTTGACCGCTGCTGTTGTCATCGCTGTGGCCGTCGATACTACTTGCGAGGCCGATTGCACTGCAGCCGCAGCTTTCCCCAGGAACGAACCAAACAACCCGCCTCCACCGCTGCTGGTTGTCTTCGAAGCGGGCTGTTGTTGTTGTCCTTGCGGTTGCTGTCCACCCGTTGCTACAGATGTCAACGATGACAACAGTGATGTTGGACCCAATTTTGGTTGTGCTGTAGCGGCTGTTGTTACTATTGCTGCCGTCGTTTGCTGCTGTTGTTGTTGTTGTTGTTGTTGCTGGTGCTGCTGAGCGGTTGTCATAGCTGCTGTCACTTGGATTGTTTGCTGCTGCATGGCCGCCGCCGCATCCATCATATCCATTCCGCTTGTGGCATCAAAGCTAATGCTTAGTGTTGCTGCTGCTTGACTTATTTGTGGCACTGTCGTCACTGTAACTGATTCGGCGGCTATTTTTGCCGCTGCATTATCCAATAGCTGTGACACTATTGTCGCATCGTCGTCCATGTAGTCGTAGTTGTTGTTGTAGTTTTGATTATCGGTTATGTCACCGGTTGCGATGTAGTCGTTCTCACTGTAACTGTACTCATCGTAACCGTACTTATAGTCATCGCTATAATCGACTATTTTGCCTCCACCTCCATTCATGGTAGCCGCTGTTGTGACAGCTGGTTGCGTTCCATCTAATGATGATTGATGTGTCAAAACTGAATCGTAACCATCGTCCAACATCATGCCACCACCATTGGTAGTTGTGGCAGTCTCGTACATTCCCTGATTGAAATCGCCGTCATACATCAGCGAATCGGTTGTGTAGATCGACTGACTGTGTCGGACTGCGCCATTCCAATCGCCACATGTTGACACATCACTGCTAGTTGTCAGTATGTGCTCCATGTCACTGTAGTCGTAGTCATTCGTGGTGGTATAAGGCTGCTGATTGTCATTCATGTATGTCGTTTGGTTGGTGTTGTATGACATATCGTAACTAGTTGTCATGGGTGCTGTTGTTGTTGTTGTCATTGTAGGCTTCTGAGCGGCCATTGCCGTTGTCGTTGGCTTTGTTTGAGCGGTAGGCTTCGCCTGTTCTGAAGATCCGGTTAGATTTGGAATAAGTTTCGATGCAAATCCAAAACCAAAACTTTTGGCCGATGACTTGATCCCCGATGTAGCCGATTGCTGCTTCGTTTGTTGTTGTTGTTGTTTGGTTGTATCAGCGACAGCTGCTACCCCACTCAACACCCCGTCGAGACCTCCCTTAAGGCCCTGTGACAGGCTTCCGAACATACTGCTTGCCTTGTTGGCAGCAGCCGACGCCGCTTTTTGTGGTGTCGAAGTCGTATTCAAGGATGGTGCCGATTTGCTGGATGCCGGTTGATAGTAGCCGCCACTGATTTGTGCTTGCTGCGTTGGCACAACTGTCGAACCACTCGACGGTGTTCCTGATGACGATGTCGTCAGATCGTGCTTACCGAGAAGAGGGTCACTACCGGCATTACTGCTACTGCCACTACCACTACCACTACCGCTGCCACTGTTGCTGTTCGTCTCGTACAGATATGCCTTGAAGTTCGTGTTCACCTCGCTGACAGGTGTTGCCGTCGAGCTTCGGTAATCGTCGTAAAAATCATTGCTGGGTGTTTCCAATCGAGTTTGGGAAATTGTCGTCGAGTAATTCGGTTCCGTGTACGTGTCGGCCATATACGACTCTGTACTGCTGCCGAAGTCAGTCGAATACACCGGCAAGTCAACTTTGTACGCATCCAGATAGGAGTACGGATCATCATTGCTGGCAATAGTCGTCACTGTTGGTGTCGGTGAGTAGTTGCTCGTATCATCGTAGTTTGTTGTCAAGCTCTTGCTATCCGCGAGTGTCGTTGGCTCTGTCAATGCGCCCGAATTGGAAATGTCAAAGTCTAAATAGTTGTAGCATGAGTAGTCGTCGCCATTCGCCACCATAGCGGTGTTGACCACAGTTGACTTGGCCGGCGATAAATACTCTGAGTAGTCGGTTGTTGTTGCTGCCAAACTGAAGTAGTCAATAGTGTCATAGGTTTTGCTGCTGTAATCCTCGCAGCCATTGTGGTCGCATGTTGGCGTTGAGGTCTTTATCAGATCGTCTGACTTGGCTGAGTAATCACCGCTGAGATAGGTTGTCAGATAGCTGGCTGTGGTTGTGGTCGAGCTTGTTGTTGTCACCACAGCACTTATTGATGATTTTCGACTGACATTTGTATCGACAAGTGTCGCACCGCCTTCATAGTTGAAATCACTCGACGAATAGATCTTCAAGTAGTCTGAGATGTACGCCGAGTAGTTGGTTGTTGTCGCCACTACCGCTGTTGTTGTGGTCGGTGTTGTCGTTATTGATGTTGCCTCTGTTAGGAGACCATTTGGCATTAGCGATGGCGCATACGTTAATGGGCCATTTGACAACTTTGACAACGGACCATTGGGCAATGACGATGTGATGGTTCTCGTGGTCGCCACACTTGTTGGAAAACAACTGCAGTCAGTGCTGTCGCTGCATGTGACACAGAGTTTGCTACTTGTGACGGCCGCTGCTGACGATTTTGTAGTTGACACCGACGAACTTGTTAGCGCCGATTTGATGTCGAACTTTTTCAAATAATCTGTTACGGAGAACGACGATGACTTGTTGGTGGTTGTGGTGGTGGCACTAACGGCTGCTGTGACGGTTGCTGTCGAGGTGGTTGTGATTTCGGGAGGATAACTTTTTAATGAGTGGTATTCATTATTCAAATAGGAGTTCGCCAATGATGTGTTGCCATCATCGTCATAGAAGTTTGTCACAGCCGTGGAATATGTTGCCGATGATTTCGACGATGCTAATGGTGATTTTGATGTCTGAAGATATGAACTATGATAGCCACTGGAGTTCAAGGATGTAGTTGATGATACTGAATCTGATTTTGACGGTGGATACAAATTACTACTATGATAACCGCTATCGGGGTCATGATTACTATTACTGGTTGCACTACTGCTGCTGGTTGAGGTGGAGGTCATTGAGGGTGACGTTGATGTGCATGAATAGGGTGAATACGATTTATTGTAGGTCGACGATGCATGTGTGACATTGTCCGTCGTCGCAGCAATTATTGGTGACGCTGTGGAAAGAGGTTTATTTCGTATCGGTGGCAACTTTGGTAATTGCTTACCACCGCTGCCATTGTTCTGTTTGACATTGGGCGTTGGCAAGCGTTTTGGCAACTTGCGACCAGAACCGACATTGCAACCATTACCACTGGACGAGCAGGATGCTGTTGTGACTACCGACGACGATGACAATTCCGATGTACCAGTGCGCGTGTCATAAAAATTATCATTCGTCGTGTTGTTCATCGTTGGCGAATCGAACAGGTCCCTAGTGGCAACTGGAGTACTACCATCCAACGATGACGACAAATCCGCATTTCCAATTTTTGGCGGTCGCTTTTGGTGCAATGGCGTTGGACTGCTGCTATAGCCATAATTGTTGTAATCATCATTATAGCTAGCCGGGGGTATTGAACTATGCGGACGAACATTGTTGTATGAGTTGTTTATTGTCGTATTGTCGTACGAGCTCGTTGACATAGTGTCATAATGATGATCGCTCGCCTGTTGATGTTTTGGCGTTGGCAGCAGTTTGCGGCCCGTTCCGCTTCTTGCCGAAGGTGACTGTTTATTGTTGCTGTTCACCTGCGGCAGGGCGCGAGGTGTCGCTGGAAGACATTTGCCAGTGCTACCGCCAATACCACCATTTGCCGTCGGCTGTGGCAGCATACGGCTCTTTTTATGTGCTACGGGTGGTGTTGTCGGTAAACTGGCGCCACGTGCATACGAAATGCCATCCACCATGCTGCTGCTATGCTTCATCGGTATCTGTGGCAGTTGCTTAGCTGTTGTTGACATTGAGCTGTGTCTGCCACTCATCCGATTGTCGCCATAGTCGGACATATTATCACAGCTTTCGTCGTAGTATCCACCCCGGCCATAGCTGCTGTCCGTGTTGTAGGCCTGCTGCTGTTGCTGCTGATGGTAAATATCATTATCATTGTTCACCGGATTCGGGTAATAGTGACTGCCGCCACGCAATCCACCGCCATACACACCGCCGCCGCCACTATTGGCGCTAGCAACAACGCTCCCATAATTGTCGTACATACTATTGTTTACTGTTTCCGAGTTATTCTGGTGACCGCCGCCCCGCTTGAGTGACATGGGGTCCGTGCTGTGTCCATAACTGCTATTATTTTTGATATAGTTAGTGCTACTAATTGGTCGGCTGTTGTATGATAAGGCATCGTTTTCATTATTATAGTAGTAATCATTTTGTGAGTAGGACTGGAAGAAAGTAAAAAAACAGAAAAATTAGTAAACGACTTGAGTGAAGCTGTATTGTGTGGTATACTCTGTACAGAAATGGAAGGCAATCAAAAGTTAACCACAAATCTTTACAAAGTTTTACCCCTTCGCGTAGGTACTAAACAAAATTTGTAAGTTCCTACTTAATGTCCGCTCTTTTGTAAAATTTAATCGCAGGTATACTGAACTTTTTATGAACTAAAGCAAAATTTACATTTAAACCGCTGTCCTATTTGCATGTCACGTGTCATGCAGTTGACACAAAATTGTACTCATCAGTTCGTAATAATGAAGTGTCATTTTTAGTATGTCAACGACGTTTGTCACCCGATCAATAGTGGAACAGATGAACTAAAGCGAAATTTACATTTAAACCGCTGTCCTATTTGAATGTCACGAGTCATAATATTGACACAAAATTTTACTCATCAGTTCGTCATTTATCGAAGTGTTATTCGTTAGAGTGTCAATAACGTTTGTCACCCGATCAATAGTGGAACAGATGGACTAAAGCCAAATTTACATTCAAACTGCTGTCCTAACGGCATGTCATGAAAAGTGTCAATTATTGACGTCATAAGAATTTACTCTGGAGGACGTCATGTATCAACGTTTCATTCAAGAGCGATCTTTCGCACAAGCAAGAACAACATTGAAGAAAAATCGTGTCAATCGCCACGCGCATAACACAGCAAGAAATCCTGTCACGCGTGGGACATTGTCAATCTGTGACATGTTGTCAAAGAAAATCTGTTACTCAGTATCAATAGAATCTACAAGGCAATCAGAAAATAATTAAAATCAACCATTTCGTCGTCACATTCAAGTCGTGTCAAACTTGTCACGGAATGACACAATTCGTACCATGTGTAACCGTACCGTAGCTTAGGTACTTTTCCACCGCAATGCACTCACAAATTATTTCTCTCAATGAAGGACTGGACAAAAACTTGCTTCCACTGTAGCATGCACCTTATTAGAGTCACTGTCAATTCGGGAACAACATGGCAGGACCACTTATCCAAGTTAGGTTACCTCTTTAGAGCAAAGTGCCAAGCTTACAGACTACAATATTTCTGCCCGAATCAGCTTTAACCGACCTCGAATATTGCTCGGCTAAAAAACATTCACTTAACCCAGTTGACAGTATACAGAGACGAGCAGTAACATCCCACGGTCCTATTTTATAAGTCCAGAGAAACATGACGAAATTATTCCGCGACATATCAGTGCTATACAAGACAGACAAACAAATGCACATCACCTATCAGTTCACTCAACAAACGCGAAGAAAACACTTTCCGAAAATGGCAGGACAAGTAATCTTTGGGACTTACCTCCTGGGGACATATTTCCCGAACAATCTACAACAATTTAAGTGCAAAACTAAACACTAAATAAAACCTAAAAATGCCAATCTACGAGCTGTCAAAAAAATGCTCTCAATTAACTCAAATCTTAGAGTGGAGACAATCGATTTAGTTGATTCTTTCCTTTCAAAATATATGTACATTGAAAGAGGTTCGCTGTCAAAGTTCGCTCTGCTGACAGTTTGGATTTTCCCGCCATAGAGGACTTTTGCTCAACGCTTTTCTCATTCTCTTTTCGGTTGGGGGGGGGGGGGGGGGCGGTATTTTTATTTCCCTCGGTGAGAGTACATTATTCCCCCTTATACAGACAAGGCAAAGTTTAGCCCTAGAGTTCTCCTTTTTAAAGTATGAAAAGCTAAAAACGCACAAAGGTACATAGGCACATGTGCATGAGTCCTTCTTTTACCCTATTTTGCAGGTACGCTCACACATACACATATGATGACTTTCTATCAACCCCAAATGTTTGGGTATAAGCCACCAGCTGGTACAATTTGAGTTTCTTAATTTTGTGCTGAACACTGACACTAGAGGTAAGCACATGTATTTTAGATTTGGGCCAATCTTTAACATGTGGGCGAGCGCATAAGGGAGGAAATGTTCTCGAATTTTTACGCTTCATTCATGGGAAATGTTGGTTTTTTTTTCAGCAGAAATTTACGGTTCTGTTAGCTACTTTGTATTTGCAGGTTTAAATGATGTCCTTATGTCAAGACCATTCCCTTTTGTAAGATTTTATCTCAATTTAAGTTGAATTCGAGGAGCATTCTCAGGACAGATTGTCAGACGTTTGCGGAATATTCAAACATTGAGGTTGGAACAAAAAGCTTTGCAAATTTTGGGCACGATTGGAAAAAGGACGTTCGTCGTACATACAAGAGAGGGCAAAAATATCCTGAAGTGACCAGCGTTACCCACTAGGGGAATATTCGCATCACTTAGAGTCACACTTGGATTGGCGGAAAATGGAAGACCGAAGCCGAAAATGCACTTCAGCGATGAGCTGAGGAGCTTACAGTATCAGCACTCCCACATCAGCGACAAAAATCTGCCACCTGATCCGAGCAAAGGCAGGACAATAACAAAGAAAATTATCCTAAGTATCGTCGCCCTCTCCACAAGCGTCACTGACTGTGGTATCACTTAAGCCGAGCACACTAAGATGCTTAGCAAAAGCGAAGTGTCCCGTAAGAACGCAAATCAGTTTTCTACTGACAGACGGCAGAAATGCCACAGACCTCTTAAGGTGCCTGTCCATTTGAGAGTAAAAATGATGCGAGCAGCTCTCAAGCAGCTCTCGAGAGCAAACTCGCAAGTGGACATAGTCTTGAGAGTAGTTCGCGGAGAGTTAACTTTTTACTTTCGAGATTCGAGCCTTTTGAAAGTCACTCGCAAGTCGACACATTTTCTGGTCACTATCGGAGATTAGCTCGCAAAATTCCAACATGGTTCGTATTTTCGGAGCAGCTGTCGAGAGTTGACATGGCAAAACAATGGGTATCGGAGAATATAAATCAACTCATAGTATTACCAGTACACACTCACAAGCAATACCAGGGCTTCCCTTAATTTGGTATCCTCTTTAAAAATATTTTGCCTAACAGATTGAAATAATATGAAATATTATTACTTGTTAAAATCCCTGAACTCCTGATAAGCATCTTCAATTTAAAGCTCTCCTGCAAGAGCAGACCCTTCACCGAGTTGCCGAAGACGATCTACCCATGGTTTAATCCAGCATTTCTTTTTTGCTTAATTCTTTTCGTTAAGAACAGTCCTAATAATTATTAACGCAACGGCAACCTTTTGCTTGTAAGAATACATTTTAACTGGTGGTAACTAGTAGACGAAATATATCAAGTGGACACGGTTATGAGAGTACTCTCAGGGAATCTACTCTCAAAATGTTATCGCAGAACTCGCGAGATTAAAATCTCGAAATTATTACTCTCAAATGGACAGCCACCCGAGAGTAACTCTCGAGAGTTTACTAGCGAAAGTACTCTCAAATGGACAGGCACCTTAACTCACTTTCGGGAGCATGCGTTTAGTCTGCCCACATCCTGCCATAAACAATTTCGTTCGTATGAGATCCAAGATCCCAGTCCAGGTTCTGGTCCCGAGAAATTATCCTCTGAGTCCTGCTTAGCAATCCCATCGGATATCTCATTTCCAGCAATCCCAGTGTGACCTGGAACCCAGACAAGAGTCCAAGAGTTCAGCCTTGCAACCGAGTTAAACATGTTTTTGTATTCCCGAACTATTTTGGAACGGGTAACAGGGTTGAGCAATGCCTTAAGCGAAGCTTGACTGTCGCTACAGACGCGGATACTAAGACCCCGCCACCTTGGAAAACCGCTTGAAAAACAGAGGCATGCTTGCCTAACGAGTAGTGAAGTCTAATGTTGTCGATTTCCACGAGACAGCAGCCCCGGACCCTTGACTAGTTTTGGAGCCATCCGTGAAAATACGACTACGTTCGGCGTACTCGGGAAAGCACCCGTGCAGCCAAGACAAACCGTTCTTTGGAGTTTTGTGCAGTAGGCAGTAACATATTTTCGCGAAAGCAATCTCCTCCAAACAACCGAATGACACATAGTCTAGAAAAGGCCTTATCATAGCCGTATAGATCCAAAGAACATTTCTGGGAGATAAGCCTCACGTCTTACCGAAAGCACCCTTACACTGCCAGAAAACTGAGAGCGCCTTGGTTGTCTTCGACTTGACACACTTTGCCCAAAAGAAGTTTCTTATCCAGGATCACTCCCAAATATTTCACTTAATCGGAGATCTGGATAGTGACGCCTTTTAGCTTTGGCTGAGTCAGACCGGTTAAAATCCTCCGTCTCCTGAGGAGAACCCGAAAGCCCATTCCTCATGCACCAGTCCGACAGAAAGTATGGCAACATCATCCGCGTATGCCTGAGCGTAGAAGTTTGAACCGTTTAGGGTGTGCAACAGATAGTGAATTATATACCATGAATCATAACAGGAGAGTCAGAACATCACCTTGTAGGGCGCCTTTGTTTACCCCTGTGCTAACCATAGCGTCCACAGTCCGCATCTACCACCAACTTTCTATTCATTAGCATTGCCCTGATCCACAATATCAATGTCTCATCTACCCCGTGTTGCCTAACAGAGTATCTAGGTATCATGCAGAAGCTTTAAATGATTAAAAAGTTGCCCCGTTAAAAAAAGAAACTCTTACCTGATGCTAAAATTCAGAACAAATCTGAGAAATGACATGTTAAGTTAGCAGGTATCTACTCGAACCTTGTTGCACGGTATTCGTAAGAATCAGACTCAAATTGTGTCCGTTAACACCCAAATTTTGGTGGCTAACACAAGAACAGCATATTTGAGGAACCTTGTAACTCTTTTTTGTCTGTAATTGTAAATTGTCGATTTGCGCGAGATACTCCAGATATGGGTAAGCTTGCTTTGGGTTTGAAAGCCTATCCTCGAAAAGAAAAGATTTGTTGGTAGACAATGAAAAAGATCCGACAATTTCATGAAACAGTATGCCAAACAACCGGAAGGGTTGAAGTGCACCTTACATTAAAATCATAAATTGCAAAACTGTTATACGAACGAAACCCTTCGAAAGCGCTTCATGTGCAAAGAGTCCAATGCAAGGCGACAGCTTTTTTATTCATTCAAACTCAAACGCATACACACATGCGATAGCATGGCATAGAACCTAAAACAGGACCGACAAAAGTCCAACCAGGTATATGCATCCACATCGCATCTTTGGCTATACGTGTGTGCATTTGTTTTATTCAAATCTGAATGGTACTGAAATTATTTTTGTTTGTATTGGGTTAACTATTCGTATATATGTACCCACACTTCCCATTCGTAGGAAATACAAGTTCTAGTAAGACACAATCTCGCAAGGAGCGCATTTTAAATGAATTCCTTCTCACAATACGCTCAACAACGCCAATGCGAGTAATCTTAAATCCTTGATCATTTAAGTAGATTTAAATTGATATTCAAAATTAAATTATTGATTTAAAAATTTCATAATAATTGGCGGACACAAAATGTGTTTTGTTGATTCACAGGAACCGACTTTTATCCTTTTCATCCGTGAAATTCAATTCAAATTGAATGTATGAATTGGAAATGAATTAATGTACCTATAGGTATTAAGCAGTGTTGCTAGGTCGTTGGGAAATTCTGCCTTTTCTTGGGTAAAAAAAAACTTAAAATATTCCTCCAGTGCAATTCGGCGGGAAATTTTATCAAAATAAAGAAATCTATACGAATATTTGCATAAATTTTAAGCTCAGGTATTCATGTACGATTTTGACGAAGTTCCCATCATTACGAAGGTATGCAGCTCACCCCAGCGGTCGTATAATAAATCATTGGTCAATTTTTCTAAAAAAAATTAAAACTTTGCCGTGACAAACTATTTAAACAGATTTATTCCTTATTTCATATTATGGGAATTTTAACAACATGCCGAGGGAAAAACCACCCAATTGGCATATCAACACTGGTAATAAGCAATAAGTGCTCGATGTGCTGCGTTGCAATGGGTTGGTTGATTGACGGTGATAGATACAAATTATCCATGCAAGTAATGTTCTTTTGTTTATTCATCCTTTCTGCGTAGAGCATCGCATATAGCAAAAACAGCAGCAGCAGTACATAATCAGTCTAAAAGTTCACGTGAATTGCTGCCAGCCTATCGTGTAGAGTGGTGATGGAAGTTTCGTAAAATTTTGTGCTCGAATGAAGTTCTGGTTAGCAGCTATATGTGAGAATGTTTACATGAAAGGAGGCAGGAAACCGTCCCAACATCCCACCCACAATACGCACAAAATTGGCCCCGACTTTTGAACAAGGCCAATTTGTACGAACGAAAACCGAACCCAAATCCGATTGTAATTGTCACGTATTACTGAACATAATTAATCTGCACAAACATTCAACAAGTGAATGGATAAGCGTATAAGGACTTGTGTGGACATTGTTTTTTTTTTATATATATATGAGGTCGGTTGTGTTGCATGAGGGTGGTGACTGGAGAGGGTTGTTCGGTGGTATCAGGAAATTGTTTTGCCAAAATCTGTGTTCGTTTTGTGTGTTAAGCATCCGATCAGGCATACGCGGATGATTTTGGCATACTTTCTGTCGGATCATGCATTAGGAATGGGTCTGACTGAGCCAATGGTAAAAGGCGTCAATATCCAGATCTCCGATGAAGCGAAATATTAGGGAGTTATCCTGGATAAGAAACTTCTTTTGGGCAAAGTATGTCAAGTTGAAGGCAACCAAGGCGCTCTCAGTTTTCTGGCAGTGTAAGGGTGCTTTCGGCTTATCCCCCAGAAATGTTCTTTGGATCTATACGGCTATGATAAGGCCTTTTCTAGACTATGCGTCGGTCGGTTGTTTGGAGGAGATTGCTTTAGCGAAAATATGTGACTACCTAATACAAAAACTCCAAAGAACGGTTTGTCTTGGCTGCACGGGTGCTTTCCCGAGTACGCCGGGCTCTGCTCTAGATGACTGTTACTATATCTACCGTCTTAGGCGGGGTGGTTTTTGGTATAATCCACACTGGAGTTTCGATGACCTTGCACGACTTGCTACGATCCTAGTTCCATGCGCATATGCCGTGTCTGATGCAATGACACCGGAACTTTGGCTGTTGTGGAAATCCAGAGCCGATTTTCCTTGCGCTCAGGACTGACTTCAGCCAGAGTCTGAGCCTGATGGTATTTTCACTGATGGCTCCAAAAGTAGTCAAGGGTCCGGGGCTGGGTGTCTTCGTGGAAATTGACAACATAAGACTTCGCTACTCGTTAGGCAAGCATGCCTCTGTTTTTCAAGCGGTTTTTCAAGGTGGCGGGGTCTGAGTATCTGCATCTGTAGCGACAGTCAAGCTTCGTTTAAGGCCTTGCTCAACCCTGTTACCCGTTCCAAGATAGTATGGGAATTCAAGAACTTTTTTAACACGGTAGCAAGGCTGAACTCTTTAATTCTTGTCTGGGTCCCAGGTCGCACTCGGATTGCTGGAAATGAGATATCCGATGAGATTGCTAAGCAAAGCTCAGAGGATAATTTCTCGGGACCAGAACATGTCTGGGTCTTGGATCTTGGATCTCAAACGAACACAATTGTGTATGGCAAAGCTCTACAGGCAGCGGGAAGACTAAACGCATGCTCTCGAAAGTCAGTAAGAAGTCTGGAGCATTCCTGCTGTCTTTCAGTGGAAATTGTGTGCAGAAAACTTATTGGTGTTCTTACGGGGCACTTTGCTTTTGCTAAGCATTGCTAGGCTTAAGTGATACCACAGTCAGCGATGCTTGTGGAGAGGGCGACAATACTTCGGATCATTTCCTTTGTTATAGTCCCGCCTTTGCTCGGATCAGGTGGCAGATTTTTGGCGCTGATGTGGTGAGTGCTGATACTCCAATAAAGTGGGTAATATTTGATTTGCTTCCGAGAAGCAGTCAATTCCTCGCCGTGCACATGGCGAATTTTGCATCGGGACTTGGGCTTACGCCCGAACAAGGTCCAACTAAACTAATCTAGGAGCTTAAGATTAATGACCATAAACAAACGCAGTTTGTTCGCTTACCTGGCTTCGGAGTGTTTGGAAGAGGACCGCAATTTTGGCCGAAAAATCATCTTTACCGACGAGGCGCATTGTTAAATCAGAGATTACGTCCAATAAAGGATTTTAGGAAGGGGATTTTGGAAAAGAAGTTTTTGAAGATAAGATTTCATTACCATCCCAGACGGATATCGAGATCGTAATGAGGAGTATGTACAAGAAGGCTTGCTAGTCACCAATACAGAGAACATGGCGCAAAGAGCAGCTTCAACTCAAACTCGACCATCGAATCGATATAAAAAGCTCGGCCTTAATTCATTGCTTAAAGAAACCAGCAGCAAAGTGAATGGTATATCGAACTTTGAGTCTACAACTCCTAGCATACAGAAGACCTAATCTGTAGGTGTTTCAAAGAATTTGACAACATTATCTTTCAATATGCGAGACATAAACGCCTTAGAAGGTAGACATGTATTGGGTTTAGTCTAGCGTAGGTTTGTCCTTACAGACTTTAGAGTCAAAAGATGTGGGCGCACTTTTTCGGCAACACAACATCCAAGTAATTTTGTAATTAAAGGGAAAATTACGCGATAAATACCAATTAAGTCACTGCTACGTATACGGTATACCCCTGAAACTTTCGAGAAGTCTTATGCATCGCGTTGACAACAAGCCGACAACCGACAACCCCCACCATCGTTATAGGAGTTTGCAAAATCTCAGAAGCACCACTGCACACACGTTCCGATATATTTCAGTCCATCAAAGGATTTCCCAGAATTTTGTTACCAATTAGACGGTACGTCCGTCTCGTCGTCTATTGTTAATTAGAAGAATAGAAATGGAGACTCAATTATAATTCAAATGTAACGACGCACTACCTACTATGCGCTCGCACACACCCACTTAAGCTGTCGCTTCTGTTATATTATGCGACGTACAATAGAAATCGAATTGCATTCATTATTTTTCTGCAATAAGTAATGTCAAGCAAATCCCTTTGTCCAGCTACACTAACCTCCTACACCTACACCTATACCGGTCTGAAATAAATGCTCGAAAGGATAATGCTTATGGCACCTGTGGAATGACACTTGTGTTCTTTCCAGTAATTGATGCTTATGTGACTAATCCAATGGATTGCTTCACGTCAAAGATAATCAAGCAGCCAAAGAAAGCAGACGGTATTAATTCGTGGCTCCTGCTGAGAGCAGAAACCTGTCAAGTTGATAGTGTCAAAGTGAAAGCAGTGTAGTGTTACCATAGTGACGATGTAGAAAATATTCCCTTAATTCGAGAGTTAATACTACGAGATACTTGATTGTCCTATAGCATATCCTTGAATCGGGATTTTTAAGTGAATTTGTGTGTATCTACAAAAACTACAATTGAAGTGTTAACGGGGGTCCGGTACAACCTTGTGCGCGTTTGGACATCGGATTTTCACGCATTTTGGGTGCTTCCATTTGAATGCCATAGTGAAAACTCGACAATGTGTTTGTTAATAATGTCAATATCGATAGAGACCTTTGAAATACTTGTGATCCCCTATTGACTTATTATTTTCGTACAATCCTTTCAAGAGTATGATGTTAAAGAAGTCCTATGACAGCTCGTAGCTTTGTCGATATCTTTTGGTAGGTTGTTTGACGAATGAGTTTTGAAGCGATACCAAAACTAAATGAAAAGATGGTGAGTGTTGATTTGGACTTGTTTTTCCTGGATGTCCGAAACTATCGTGGGGCCAATACTTTCCATGATCCCTCCCTATCCATTTAATACCTTGTAAACGCTTTCAAAAACGAGCACCCTCTTTTTTAACACCATTTTGTGAAAAGAAAAAAATTGCTAATGAAAGAGCAATACAAAAAATTTGAAAACTCGCAGAATATTGTAAAGTTCCTTGATTTTATTATTCGAAAATGCTTTGCTTGCAATATACTTTGAGTAAGGTTTTTGGGGGTGGTTTTTGAAAGCATATATATGAAAGTTTTCTTCTTCCAAATGCCTTTCAAACACAAAAACTAAATAAAAATACCAACCTTCTGAGAACTGCGACAGCAATTTAATGTTTTTAAGATGTACTCCATCATGAATGATTTTCAAAACTATGCTCAGATGCTTAACTCCGAAAATTTATAAAATTCTCCTACAATTTCGACGCGATTAGCTACGAAAAGGGTTAACAAATTGTCAAAAATTACCACAGTAAATTGTCACTTTGCCGATTTTAAAACTACCTGTTAAAAAATTCAATTGCGCGGTATTTTGAAATCAAAGACCGGCTGATATTTCCTCTTTTTAAGAGTCGACTTATTTAAAATGGTTGTATTTAAAACACTAGATTTTATATTGATATACACTCAACACTGCACTGTTTTTTTTGTTTGTGATTTTTAAATTTGGAAACTCTCCAATTAAATGTAAATTTTAATTTTCAAAAACACTCAAAAACTGCAACTGTAGAAAAGAATTTTTTATTTTATTATTAAATACTATTTACTGCAACTCTGTTTGACTAAACTTGACCGTTTGAATAACTGTATTGCAATGAATCAAGAAGGACATCTATTACCTTTGTCGGGTGAAGCTCACTTGCAAATTGGATATATTACAGACAAAGTGCAAACGAAAGTATATCAGTACGAATTTCAATAGAAAAGTACGAAATGACGTGTTGCTATGTTGGTCGGAAGGAGCAAAAATAGTACGCACGTCCATTTGGGAATACATGATGGTTTGCAGGAAAGTGGAAAATAAATATGAACTCTTTGGAATTTCAATGGTTTCGTCAATTTTGTTAGGAAAATTCATTTGGTTTGACAAGACTGTCAAAGTTAATGACCTTCTGAAAATCCCATCCGGCCCGTCACACCTTGAAATATTTAAATTAAGTGACGGGTCGGATGGAATTTTCGGAAGTTGGGTCACAGACATTGACATTGACAGTCTTGTCAAACGATAGAAAATAGGTAGTCACTTCTTAAAAAAATCGTTCAATATTGTTCAAGGGACACGCGGAGTATTTTTGGGCAGTGAACGAATGTTGAAAAACGCGTAGCTTTCTATAACCCTTGCAGACACAATTCAATACACTTAATGAGTGTCAAAAAATGTTTGGTTTTTATTCGAAATCCAATCTTTCAAACACACACAAAATTCGGAAACTCATTATTTGAAAGTAAACAAATTTTAAAAATTGCTTAAAAATATTTCCAATCTTTTTATAATTCGAAATTCGTAAATTCTGGTCTTTGGGCATACACAAAGTTCCGAATGAAAGTCAGAAAATTGGAAGTTACCTTAAAAAATGTTGACAGTTTTATCATGTTTCGAAATATTGACTCAAAAAGAAGTTTGCTGATAAAATTCCTAAATTTCGCTAGTCAAAAAATTGGTAATTTGGTCAGACTTGCCATGATTTGGACTAACTGACTGAGTGTCTTAAAATAAGAAGTTTGAAAATTTTTTAGTTTGGATTTTGGACACATAAGATGCTTTTAATTTCTACCATTGGAATCAAACATATTTCGGACAATTCTCTAAGTGTCCAAAAATAAGAAGATTGTCCCTGAAATTCGTACAAATTTGACCTCTGAAAACAAAATTTGAGATAATTCTATAAACGTCTTAAAATGTCTGTACAAAGCCCAAATGTCCGAAAATAAATACTTTGCCCCTAAAATTTCTCCAATTTCGATATTTGGACAAATACGTTTCAGCACATTGACTGAATGTCCAAAAGTATTGCCCTTAAAATTCTTCCAAATTCGAGATTGTGACTTTTTTTAGAACATTTAGGTACTGAGTGTTCAAAGATAAGTGCATGCGTTGCTACAAAAATAAGAAGTTTGCTCGTAAGTTTCCTTCAATTTTGACCATTGGACTATTAAATATTTCAGAACATTAACTAGATGTCCAAAAATTATTAGTTTGTGCGTGAAAATGTTACAATTTTGTCCCCTGACCGTTTTGCCTGGCTGCTAATTAAAATTTTGACCTCTTCACTGAGTGTTCAAAAAATAAGTATTTTATTTCTGAAATTTTTCTGATTATGACCGATACATAGATTTCAGTTCAGTGCCCGAATGTCATTTGATTCTTAAAATTTGTATCTTTGTACACAATAAATTTCGGTCAGAAAATGTCGGAAAATTTTCTGAATATGCTCAATTTCTGAAATCTTTTCAATTCTGACCGATACTTAGATTTCAGATCACTACCCGAATGTCATATATGTTTCTTAAAATTGGATCTTTGTAAACAATAAATTTCGGTCAGAAAATGTCCGAAAATTACCTAAAAATTAAACATTACCTAAATGTCTCAATATTGTTGACATTTAGACTAATATGCTCCATAATATTGATTAGATATCCAATAGTTGGTAGCTTGCGTCTAAAATTATTACAATTTTGACTTCTGAACATTTATATTCATCAGTCCCTTGCCAATTTTGGTGTTTGGGCACAGACTCTATGTATGAAAATTACTACAACTTTTCCGATTTTATACAAGAGTAAAAAGGCAAAAATTAAAAAACACAATTAAAGTCAGAAATCCTGACCATAAAATAAAAAAAAATGCAAAATTTGTACCTACATATAAGCCGAAATTTCCTCAAAAGCATTAGGAAGTGATGACAAAAGAGAAATTTTGAGAATTTTGACAAAAATATTTCCGAAAAATGGTCAAAAATTTGACTCAAATCCTTTCGTTCCAAAAATAATAACTCCAACAAACGAGTGCAAATAGGACCTGTTGCGCCAACTATTTCTTTATACGAAATAATATTTGGATACATCCTTTTTAGACAACAAAAAAACAAAAACTAATCGACTACAACAAAGCCAGCTCATCTTATTTGGAAAGTGGTTCTTGGTAAAGTTTACCTACTTTATGAGCGTCAAAGTGTCAGTAGTAATCGTGTATTTTGGTTCAAGGTGTTGTCGGTGTATTTACTAGGAAAAACTAAAATTTTAATTGACATCACTATCTACTTGACAAATTCGTGTCAAAAATGTCTCCTAACTTGGAATGTGGTACTAAACAGTTGTGGGGAATACTTCAACTTTAACATGATTGTGTGCACTGTGCATACCATCCTGTCAAGGGTGATTTTCCTTTCAGATACACAGGTAATAATTAGGGGTAGCAAATCAACACAACGGCACTACTGACCAATGTCAAGTTCATAATGATAATCGCAAAGCTTTCGCGTGTGTGCTTTTGAATGACACTGTAAAGTTTTTTTTTGTTTATATTTTTTGCATTCCATTTCTGTATTGCGATTGTATACCACCTGAAATATTTTATAACACTTTGACTCACCGTCATATTTCGTCAGTTGCCAGTAGTTGTTGTTTTTCTGTTGCTGCTCTAAATCGACTTGTAGCTGCTGACTTGGTTTGCCCTTGTGTTGGTAGTATATTGCAATTTTGTCGTAGCCGTGGAGTATTTGGTTTGCTTGTAGCTGATGTTGTATCTGTTGATGTTTGTTAAAGTGTTTTAGTAGACCTTTTGTTTGTTGTTGGTAATGGCGACTGTTCTGCCATCTATACTGAAGAGGTTGATGTTTGGCCGACTGCCGCTGTTTCTGCTGCTGTTGCTGATGTCTCTTATGTTGTTTGTGGTGGTTTGTTGTCTGATGGTGTTGCTGTTGTTTTTGTTGTTGTATTCGAGTTAGACTCGCAATACATACATTTACGTTCGTTATCATGAGAACTTGCGTTGATTATCCTTGAGCATATTGAAAATAAATAACGGAATATTTCCCTCTTCTACCCTCTGGCTAGACGATTAAAGGCTACAACTCACTACTTAAAATATTGCTTTAGCAGCTTTTTTTGTATTGTTTCTGATAATGATGCTGATAATGTTGGTCGTGATATTGGTGGAGAGTTGATGATGCTGCTACTTTGGTTGTTGTTGAGTTTTCATCAAAAATAATAATATTGTTGTTTCTTCTTTTTTTTTATGTTTTATTTGTGAAGAAGAAGAGTTAAAGCACGATGGAGTTGTTCTTAATTAAATAGATTTTATTTTTTATTTTTTGTTTCTTATTGTTTTAAATATTGCAAGAGAAGCTTAACTGCTTGGAGTGTGGTATATATAATATAGGGTACCTGGTTGAGTTTGTTACGATTATTAAAACGAGATATTATAGTTATTCTTAAAGCTTTATATAATTTTGAATTATTTTCTGTTTTTCTTTTTTTTTTTAGATTAAAGCGAAAAGTTAATATTTTGATTATAGTGATTTGTATTTATTCTATTGCTATATTAATATTTTATGATTAATTTTTCCGGTGTACTTATTTTTACTGCGATCACTCAAGAAGTTAACCTGAAATTAGAGGGAAAAGAAAGTTGGTGTTAGTGTCATGTCCATATAATTGTGGATTCTTGTAGTTAGGTAAATAAATACAATTTTTCAGTCTACGGAATAATTGAACTAAGCTGATGTACAAATCATCTACGAAAATATTCAACCTGGACAATTATTTTGTCTTTCAAAAATTCACATCCTCATTGGAGGAGTTTTCTGCCCAAGGATGAAATTTAGTTTCCAGATAAAATGTACGGTCGCATCAAGTACAGTTGCTTCGTAGAGCTGAATGATTGTGAGGTGGAAATGGGGTGGTTTATGTTGTAGTTATTTAAATAAATAAATAAATAATAGGTGGCGCAACAGGCGGGTAGACACCCTAGGCATATCTTCTTGCAACCATTCGTTTGTGTGAGTTTCTATTTTTGGGACGAATGGAAGGGACCTACGATTTTATGCCGAGTCCGAACGGCTGAATTGAGAAGCTTTTTCAGGATAGTCATACTTTCGGATGTTTGTCAGACGTTCGCGAGACGTGGTGCAGTAGAAAAAACCTTAAAATGTAATTTGTGTTTTCCCTCGCACAGTAGTCATCTAGAAGAAAGCGTTTTTCCATTAATATCCTGCGCTCGCATCAAGTTGCTTGCTGTAGTTATTTTTATTTTGTTCAATTTTGATTTAATTAATGCAATGTGAGGGGTATTCTGAAAGAAACAAACCAAATTTTACTTTCACAGTGAGATTTGGATAATTTTTGTGTAATATTTCAAGGCTCTTCCTTCTTCAAGTAAACACAGAGGAAGCCCTATTGTGATGTTGCACATATTGAACAACTGCTCTTTGGTATTTATTTTGAATGACACACAACTCTTTGGAAGTAATAGTTTTTTTTCTTTTACCTAAGAAAAATAAATACAAATAAATAAATAAATCGATATTCTATAGTTAATTGTTAATGTTTCTCTATTTATTTTTCAGGAAGACAATGAAGTGTTTTTGTTTAACAATATAACAGTTGCAAGTGGGGGACCAACAAACAAAGTATCTAAGCACTCAGCTTTTTTAGATCCATTAATGGTACCATCACATCTGACAGCACACATCTAACAGCAACTGTTAATTGAAAAAGTAAGTACATTAATTTGAAAATATTTTTGTATTAATTTTTTGTGTAGTGTTCAAAATAAGTTATAAATTTCGAACTGCGCGAAGGTCCAAATTCTAAAATTTAAATGCACTCTAGCAATTGGATGCATTTCACTCCGCGCGCCGACCGACAGGCGTATATTAGCTTTAGGAAAAAAATATCCAGCTAAGACAACAAGAACGTGTGCTGGGTCTTTTTAAGAAGTTAACTTTTTATTCAGTTCAATTGATCACATTTCTAAAATAGCCTCAGGAGATTTGAAGTTTTTATCCATATTGCAGTTCCTTCAAAATAAAATCAACTCATTATTCAGTTCGGTTTTTTGCATTAGGAATGGGGATATAGCCAAATAAAATTGGCTCACAATTGATTCAGTTCTAGGCATTAGCAAAAGAAAGAAAAGGTTTAGGGTGCTCTGGACGTTTCTAGAAATTAAAAAAAATATATTATATTGAGATCGGCTGACGCCCGACTGTCAGTTTCACGTAAGCTGAATAAAAGTCAACAAAACGTCTCTAAGCATTCAAAAAATTTCATTCAGTCTGCTCTAGTTTTAAGCATAAAAAAAGTTCGGAAGACACCCTTGACGTCAAGCACTTGCTAAAATAATTTGATTGAAAAACACTGGACAATAGGAACATACATGGGTCTTAGAAAAAATCAACTCTTTATTCAGTTTGGTTGATCCCGTAGTCTGTAACTCAAAATATTAGCCCAAATGTGTCAAAATGTTTTATTTATTCGGCAAAATGTCAAATTTTGGAATGAAATCAAGTATTTTATTCATTTCGGTTGATCTCATAGACTGTAACTCAATCTATTAGCCCAAATGTGCCAAAATGTTTTATTTCGGCAAAATGTCAAATTTTGGAATGAAATCAAGTATTTATTCAGTGCGATTGATCCCGTAGACTGTAACTCAAGATATTAGCTCAAATTTGCCAAAATGTGCCAAAATGTTGTATTTATTCGGCAAAATGTTTAATTTTGGAATCAAATCAACTCTTTATTCAGTTCGGTTGATCCCATACGAATGTTGCAGACCAATTAATGATGAAATGAAGGACCTCTCCCAGCACGGAGTTCAAATTTTGCGTCATATTTCTGCAATGTGAATATAGAACTCATATGATATTTTTGTCAAATAAAGCGATTTTTTCGTCAAATGTTTGATACATTCACGTCTTCAAAATACAAGAGCTTTGTCTTGATATCTATTGGAAAATTAATCCGGATTTTCAGTTCTTTTTTTGTGGTTGTTTATTGGTCCATAATGAGGTAATTTATATGACCGCCCTTTGGAAACCTGAAGCTACCAATGAACTGAGGAAACGGTTTCACAATGCCGCCGGTATTTTGATCAATGGTATTCATGCCAAGAAACTGACTGTTGACATACTTTACAGGGTGTAACCCAGTTATTCCTGCATTTTCTTAACTTTCTAGTTAAGTTTTCAACCGATAACCACACGAACTTGCTAGGGTTATCAAAAGAAAACAACTATTTATTCAGTTCAGTTAATTCCATAGGCATTACTTTAAGTTTTTCTCCCAATTCAACAAGATACGGATGGAAGTCTTAACTTTGAAGTGTGGCCCTTTAGCCTTTGCTTTATCTTTTTTCCGCCGATTTTGCTAAGAACTTTTCCAAAAGCTGTATGAAGGGAAGAAGTGGAGGGAGCTGTTCCTCACATTCTCTGTTCCTGCCCAGCTCTCTCCCGTAGAAGGAAGCTTCACTTGGAAACATTTTATTGACTTAGGTAGGTAATCTCACAAAAACGTACAACAAAAGCTAATAATAGTTCAACGAGTTGGGCGATCTCACATGATCCATTTTCGTGGTATCTACCATGGACCTATGCTGGTCTAAGCACGTTGGCGTTTTTTAGCTGGCAGCCATTTTCAACTAAACCATGTCCCAATATTGTCAGCATTCGTGATACTGTCTTTCTAAATTTTATGGAACTTTCCATTAAAAAATACTATTCCGGGACGACATTTATTGCCACCAGCTTGCCTTGTTCACGATAAAAATAGCATATGAATTCAGACATGTGCTTCCATTGCTCTTTTAAATTAATACTATTTTAAATTTTTAATTTAAATATACTTGTTAAAAAATGTATATAAATACTTTTCAGGAAATTATAAGTTTATACCCACTGATTTCAAAAGGAATTTTATTAAATTCTCTTTCCCAAAAAAATCAATACAGAATTTTATTTCAATGTCAAGGTTTAATTCTGATTAAAACTCAAACACAAACAATCTGACCAGTCCTTCTTAGTAGTGGGTGACTTTTATTATGAAAATATAGTATTTGTAATACTGAGAGAGCAAGGTTAAAAATTATATTTGACCTTTAGTTTTGTGATAATGAATGAAAGAGAAAAAGATTTTAATTTTTTTTATTTTTAAACAGAATAATATCCTCCACAATTAGTCAGAATTTAACGCCCTTATCGACCGATTATAATGATGTGACTGTAACGTAGGAACCAACGGTTGAACGGTTCAACTCGGTTGAACCCCCAAAAAATGTTCAGCCGACCCGGTCGTTAGTAGTGAATAAATGTAAACGCACAAATACGGTGCAACTATTTGGGAAGTAGTGTCGGCTTTCTAAAAGGTGTCCCATTTAATAGTACAGTGATTCCAACGCAAAAAAAAGATAACAATGTGACAGCTGACAGCTGACCATTTGAAAAATGGAGCGCTATACGAAAGAACAACGCATTTTTGTTGTTGAACAATATTTTAAAAATAATGAAGGTTTGTCAGCTACAGTCCGCAATTTTTGAACACAATATGACCGTCATAGTGATTTGATTTAAAACCATCAACTGTGAAGAGAATAATTAAAAACATTCAGGGAAACTGAATCAATTAGTGACCTTAAAGACTTTGTGTATCATGTCACAAGTCGTTCAACAGAAAACATCAAAGCAGTTCGCGAGAGTATTCCTGAGAGTCCAGGAACATAAATTCGGCACCGTAGTCAAGAATTGAGAAGCTCTCTACAGCGAATTGTCAGAAAAGAATTGAAACCTCATGCTTACAAAGTTCAATTGACTTAAGAACTGAAGACTATCTACTGGCAGCGCGAAGAGACTTCGTTGAATGGATTTTTGGAACAACAAGTGGATGCTGATTTTTCGAACAAAATCCTCATCAGTGATGAAGCTCATTTTCATCTTGATGGCTTTGCTAATCGTCAAAATTGTCGGATTTGGGGTTGAGAAAATTGTCAAGAAACAAATTTATCCACAACGCGTCACTGTTTGGTGCGGATTTTGGGGTTGGAGGCATTGTCGAACCATTCTTCTTCGAAAATGCGGCTGGTGAGGCAGTAACAATTAATGGTGTTCGTTATCGTGACATGATAGCCCAGTTCTTAGTGCCTTAATTACAAGATATGAATGTAAACAACATGAAACGTTGTTCCCAGCCTCATTTTGAAAGAAAAATGGTCGAATGATGCCACCACTCCACAGTCCGCACCAAACAGTCACTCTCTAGTGTTGTCCACTAGCACCCTAGTCTCATGAACTTTTTGCACAAACTTGCGTACAGCAGACGCGGTGGGTATTTCATTTCGGAAAAAACTTCTTTTCAAAAAAACACACTGTTTTTGGCTACACAGCACTCACTTTAAAAATAATTTTTCAATATTTCCCAACATTGTTCAAGGGTAAAGCGACTCATTTCGTTTCGATGATACTGATTTCGAGCGGGAAACAGCTGTCAGTGTCAAAATAACCTGTGGTTTAAAAAGAAACCAATAGACGGCCAACCCTACTTTATTACTTTCTAGTTAAATTATTTGCACTCGTTACTTTGTCACTGATAATGACGCAGGATTTATTTACAAATTAGTATTTCAATGTTGACAAAAAAAAAAAACAACATCTACCGGCAACCGGCATGGAGTTGATGAATTCCCACAAACATCGAACCGCATTCGAATTGGTCAAGTCGCAGCTACCAATTAGCATAATGCACGGCGGGCGGAGTTCAAAGAAGCTCATTTGCATGCAACTAACATGTGGTTGATGAAACTTCAAAATTCATTAAGGTGCTAGTACACGATATGTAGCACGCCTCATATATATGTAGCACTGAAGTCATTTTGACGTCAGCGCATGGTCCCCATGCCGTGTACAAGCTCTCTTTGTGCACTCTCTGTTGACGTCAGAGCCACATATATATGTGACGTGCTACATACCGTGTACTAGCACCTTTACTCGTACAATCGCCGGCGATGTAACGTGGTTCAACTACATATACCCCTGCATCATCCCGATGAGGTATTTCGATTCGAAAATCAAAGTATGGCGTATCAAATTCGTTAACCCGAATATCGTTAACCACTAAAATAAATTTTATTATTTTTTTTGTAGAAACTTAATATTCCCTCTGGAAAGCTGACATGCAATTTGATGAATTAAAAGTTCGCAATATTCCTCGTTCCTATTTGTTTTCATAATGGTTTCGAATGAAAATGAAAATTCCCAGTAGCCAAATGAATACGTGACATCCAAGAGAGAATTGAATTTATTTATTGAGTTCCAGGAAAACCTTTATATTATGCGTATGATTAATATACGGACAATGGCAAGAGTGTTAAAAATATAATCGATGGCCAATTAAATTAAAAGAAACAGCTTGTTGTCGGTGCTCAAACTTTCGACAATGATTAATCAATTGAAAAGAAAATAAAAAAAAATCAAATACAGAGTATTATTGTCGTCAACTTTTGAAACGAACTGCAGGCAACACTGATAACTGTCTGGAAGAACTTTTTCCTGAATAATGGAACACAGTTATGTATGGATATGAGTGGCTGTCGGAGGCGACTTAATTATAGAGTAGCGCGGTACAGACTGCAGGCTAGCGTGCGGACTTGGTGCGGTACTAAATTTTATAGTTTGTACTTGAAAACTAATGGCTATAGACAACATCAATTATTGTCGCATGTCGTCGGTCATATGTCTAGTTACCATCAGCCGACTTTATAATGCGACCTTTAAATAAATACATAAACATTTATATATCGGCCATTAGGGCCTGTATACATTGCCTTAGGGATTGAAATGATAGGTTTTTGCACGAATTGAATACGTATTACCGAGACTGTATTGATAGTGGCCCTTTAATAACAGCTGTAAGTGTAACTACTCGTGAATATTCAAGCAAAGAAGCAATTACACTAAGGGACGATGAACATTTGGAGAGGCCAAACAACTATGTTGGTCATGCTATAGTTTGGTTCTTTACTCAAAATAGGTGACCACCTGTTTATGAAAATCGATTTGGCAGTATGAATTAAAAATAACAACGAAATGTCCTTTACGACATCAGATTGCTATAGGATTCTGAAGAACGCAATGGGGTCTTCGGGACCCCTACGTTATCCCCTTTAACAAAATCCCTTATTGGACATAATCTCTTATTGTTTTTCTTCTCTTTTTTCAAAATCTCCTATGCCAAAATATCCCCACAAGCAAAATAAACCTTGCTCAACCTTGCACCTACTCGAAATCCTACAGTGACACAAGCAGGGGGGTTGCCATTTTTAGGTGTCGCAGCGACAGAATTAATAACACCAAATCTAAAAATTAGGGATTTTCTTTTAGGTTTTTTTTTTGGAGTAGATAAGGGATTTCAGCACAGGCGATTTTGAAAAAGGAGATTTCATCACCAACCCGCGAATCTTCGACGATAACCTCAACCTCGGTCTGTCTTTAAGTCATAAGCACTGATATATCACAAACCATCGATCGCGTATCCCTCAATCTGTGAAGAAGCATGCTACCGCCATTGCGCCAACACAATTCTGTACGCAACAACAGCCTCCACGAAAACCTTGCTTTTTTGAAACGTGCCCACAAGCAAAATGACCTTTGATGTTAGAAAAGGATTTAGACAAGAAGATGCACTGTCGTATGAGTTACATATTTGAAAAAATGTTGCGAAACTCATAATCCAATACCAGGGGACAATATGTAAAAATACTATGTGTACTTGCATAAGCTGATGACAATGACAGAACTCCTCTGCGAGGTGTCGCTGCCGCGTTTGAAAAGATTCTGACCGAAGCGCAAAAATTGGTTTAATCGTCAACGAGGGTCAACCCCAAATATATGCTCTCAACAAGATGGTATACAAAACATCGACGAATCGGACGGAATGCTAGACAGGTATGTAGAGACTTTGTCTACCTAAGCTCAACTATAAACTCAGTAAATGACATAGCCTAAGTAATCAAAAAGAAGCGCTGTTTCTTTGGCCTAAGAATGACAAGAAACTTGTTAAGAAACACTAAGGACATCCAGTCCAGCTCTATGATGCGAAGTCATGAACGTTATCCAAGACGGATGAAGCTATCCCTGGTCATTTTAAACGCAAAATTCTAAGGGTCAACGAAGTGTTGGAAAACCTCACAATAGGAAGAGGGGCACAACTTTCCACTTCGTGCTGGAAAGCGCCACCGAAATAAGTAGGTACAAGCTAAACACTACGTCTAGGCAGATGTGGTGGTTCGTCTACGGATGAGCCCAGCCACCACATCTTAGATTAAAAAAAATATAGTAGGCAAACGAGCGACTTTCAATCGACACGTTTCTGCAGAGTTAATGCCATTTACAAAGCCGGAAATAAATTTGACAGCTGTAGGAAATTGACGATCAAAAATCGCAGTCGCATTTGGTTGGTATCACGAGAACTACATACAGTAGGGAAAGCAAATAGAAAAAGGGAGTAATTGAGGATAAAGGACTATGGAAAGATCTGATGGGGGGACTCGAATTTGTGCTTAAATTAAAAGGGAAGTAGTGACCGGAGGCAGAGATACTGTATATATGAGTGACACACTTTGATTTTCTTGCTAAACAAATGCATTTATATTTCTAATTGAAAGCTACACTCAATTCCCTCGCTCTGTTTTGAATTTTAATTTCAAAATTATCATCGTCGCGACGCTTATCCAATTATTTGGGATATGCGTTGACAAAATACCTTATACGCTGTTCATAACTTTTCAATGAAATCCTTTGAATTGAAGGCACAAAAACCTTACAATCCTAATTAAGTGCAACTTTTGCGGTCCTAACTGGAAGGATATAAATGGAAACTTGCAACTAATAAACAGACTTTCACCTGTTTTCACGTTTCTTTTTAATTTAAATGCGTGCAACTTCTACATAGTATGTTTATCCGTTATCACAGTCAAAGTGAGTTTTCCATTCAAAATGTTTTTTTATCTTTTGCATGTGCCACCCCTATTTTTTTAATAGGGAACGTACCTACCTACCCCGTGTAGGTAGGAATGTATATTTTTTTTACTCTTTTTTTGTTTCAGTTTCAGTTGTTTTTTTTTCGCATTATCTTTGGTTACTGGTTGCCTTTGTGTTGGTATTACATAGAATAAGGCCCCAAGGCTTTTATTTTTTTTGTCTGTTTCACATTTAATTAACATTCGGCTCTCCTATTTGAACTCAATCATGCTTTTGTCTGTATTCAATTAATCCTTTAAATTTGCGGGAGATTGTTTTTTGAATAACATTGTTCTGCGTTGTGTCCTTGAAAAAAAAAAGGCAAGACATACGGTTTATAACAAGTAGCGAAGTATTCTCAATAGAAGAAGTCTGAAATTGGACTGAACTGGAGTGGAACCCTATATAAATGATCTGAGCTCTAACTAGAGTTTCATCATCCAATTACGGTCAGATTAAATGAAAAGATAACTTTGGCGCCGAAAATTGATAAATGTTTTTTGTAAAAACAATCGCAACACTTACAAAAAGGCCTAAAGCATCTGTCTTGGATTCATAAGCACCCTGTATCGCCTAATTGTCGATTATCATACTTATATAAATATTGTTATACACATACTGTAGTTAACTTCTCTGTAATGTTAACGTTTAGTTCATGCTTTCAGTTACTCATTTTTTGTATATTCTTTACGGTATTTTCTGTAATGTACTCATGATAAGATAATATCTTTGCCTTTACATGCCTCTATGTTGCATTGCAGAGCAGTACGAGTTGAGCGATTATAGAGGCAACAGCCACAAGCTAACATCGAATGTTAAAATATATGTTTAAAACGTTGTTTGAAGAGCGCATGGTTTTTTTTTCTGTTAGTTTCCTACGTTGAACATTCATCGGTCAACTTCGTGTGGTTTAATATAAAACACCATCATTCAAAGCTAGGATTCTGTTTTAAATAGCCTATAATGCAAATCAGCAAAATTTTTTTTAGTTTTCAATTAAGAATTGATTTGGGCAGTTGATTAGGTTGTATAGGGCGTTACTTCATCACAGTGGACTAGGCTCCATATTAGTCCCACCGCCATCCCTGTGGAACCTTTACGGCCAAAACCGAAACCAATTCGCCCAAGCAATAAAACTCCCTACAAAATCTGAAAATTGTTTCAGTTTTGTTTGTGAGGTCAGGAAAGACCTCCCAGGCCAATGAATCTGTCCTCCTTTCTTTTCGAAACTCCCGAGAGGATCATCGACTCTCACATAAATGAAACTGTTATCAAGCTCCCAACATGCCTACCAATAAAAAAGGGGAAGTCTATGGTGAAAATACTCTTCATTCGATTGTTTGAATGATCGAGAGGCCTATTTCATTCAAGACTCGAATGACACTCTTTTTTTTTTACTGCCCTCATAAGACCCATAATTCTATATGTCATCGTTGTGTGGTGGCCGGCCTTGAACAAAAGTTCCAATTTAAAGGTCCTAGAGAAAATTGCGCTTGCTGTCATGGCTTGTGCATTACGGACGCACTGAGGACATTTCTCCAAACCCCTCTCTACAAAACATGCTTAACTAACTTTCACTAGTCCCTGGACCGCGTCAGTAAAGAATACGCCACAAACGTGGCAATCAGATTAAGGGAAGGGAAATACTGGAGAGGACAACCGTCTGGGCACGCCAGCATCATTCTACAGACGTTCCCCCCCCCCCCCCACTACTACTGACTATCTGCCTACGAAAATCAACTTCGAAAAAAGCTTCACCCATGAAATACAGGACAGGAGCTTACAAAATGTCCTACACGACAAATCACTGTTAATATTCACAGAGAGTTCCAAGAGACACTGAAGGGAGTTGGCGCCAGAACTGCAACTGGGCCTGCCCTTCTGTCTTCCGAAACACTTCAGTGTCGTCCAATTGCAAGCCGAATCTAAAGTCATTCGTCAGGCTACACCGTATCTTGTTAGTTGTTCGGGAGAAAGCCTTTCTACTCAGTCGCATTTTTAGCCCAAAGAAACAGCGATTGACAAGAGTTATTCTTCGTTTAATCTGAGCGCTGGTGTCATTGTCTGAGTTAATAGCGGAGCCTGATATAGATAGACAAAGTCCTTAACCGAGATGTCGGTGTTGGGTGTCCTTTCTGCTTATTATGTCGATGTCATCGGCGTAGGCGAGTAAATGGACGGTGTTTTGAAAGATAGTGCCTCTGGTGTTGGTGTTTGAGATTTCCACTCAAGAACGATGTTAAAGAAGTCACATGACAGCGAATCGCCTTGTCTAAATCCTTTTTTTTACATTGAAGGTCTCGGTGAGTTGTTTACCGACCTTGATGGAGCAGCCTGCATTCGCCATTGGCATCCTGCACAAACGGACGATTTTAGCAGGGATGCCAAAACTAGACATTGCTCTGTATAGCTCTTACAGGCGGCCTTAAAATCGATGAAAAGGTGGTGGGTATCAAATTGAACTTCCTGAGTTTTCTCCAAGTTCTGCCTCTGTGTGAATATTTGATCGATCGCGGACTTCCTGGCCTGAAGCCACACTATTAGGGACTAACAACCTGTGACGAAAGGCTTCAGGCGTTCACACAATACGGCAGATAAGATCTTGTGAGCATTGTTAGGAAGATTGATGTCTCTGTAGTTGGAGAAGTTTAGAGGGCTTCTTTTCTTGAGAATCGGACAAACAATGCTGAGGTTCCATTCATCGGGCATTATTTCCACCGACCATATTTTACAGATTATATTTCTAACCAACTCATCACCTGCCGCTTTGAATAGCTCGGCGATTAAACTATCCCATCTGCTTTAGCGGCTTTGTGTGACTTAAGCTTCGGTATGGCTTTCTTCACTTCGTCCATATCTGGTGGACGAAATTGTTGGTCTGACAGCGGGATTTAATTCGTCATTGCCGTTTAACATTCCGCAGAGGTAGTTCTTCCTTGAGGATAGGCGATTCCATTACGATGTTCCCTTGTTCATCCTTGCAGGCTTTGCTTCGGGATCTGTAGCCTTGGCAGGTTCTTTTTACCCTTCGGTAAGACTTCTTTACCTCAATTCTGCAATAACATCTCTCAATTCCCTCGATCGCGCGCTTCTCGTTTCTTTATTTCTCCTGAAAAGCCGGTGCTCGTCTCTTCTTTCTTGCGCGTAGAGCTCCCGAGCAAGTCTGGTCCGCCTTCTTTGCAGCGTCGCTTTGTATGCCTCATTTGCATTCTTTTTTTCACAAATCATCACTCGTCAATCATCATTCGTCAATCACTTCAATCATCTGCTTTGGCCTCCATTAATTCTTGGCCTTCAAATTCTACAAGCAAAAAACTGTATTAAAGCTTTTAAGCAACCAATTAAACGGCACAAAGCTTATTATGGCCACTGCGATGAAGCATTTTTTGACTGCAGTAAAATTAATAAATTTTTGTTTAAAAAATCTTTAAATCGCCCGCAGGCTTCTGACGGATTTACTGTTGTTTAATAACCTTCACCTTGACAGTTGACGGCTTTTGTAATTATTTCGTATATATATTCGTAGGAAACAGTGTTTTCCGAATTCTGAGAATTTACTTTATGAAAATCCGTGCTCGGTTCACAAGTTTTTCAGTTTTTTTTTTAATTAAGGTACAAAAAAACTCGATTTGCTGCAATTTCTAGGAAACGGAATATGCCCAGCATAGACGAAACTTCATCTTGTGAATGTATGCAACAGACGATTTTGACGATTGCAACAAAGTAACTGATGATTCTTATTCACGAGCAATATTAAGCTTTCCTTTAGGGTTAGCTAGGCGGGGTCAATTTTTAGACAGGTATTTCAATCTGCTCTTAGGTGGTGCTTGTTAAAACTTTTTTCTATCGCCGTGGGATTTGGCTATACCTACTGAGCTAACTCCTAGACATAATTGACACCTAGAATACCTCAGGTATACTCAATGTCGAGCAGCCAATTTCGAGAAGGAAGGGTTCCCTACTCCGGTGGGTATATATCAAGAGGTTGGTTTTTTTAAGGGTACATAACATTGAATTAAAATGAAAGGCCTACAAGTTATGGTAGTGACCATTGCTTTTAAGAAATCAGGGCCTAAAGCTGGATCAACACTTGGGACAAGCCAAGAATCTTCTACGGCAATATAACCGAAAAAAATTAAAAAACATCAGCAGGCGCAAACCTTCATATCCCAACGGGCTTCCTAATGGGCACTCGCAATGAGCAACTCAGCAAACTGGGTGTGGGTATATCGGAAGATGAGTCTCTACGGATTCTTCAATGAGTCGCGTAAATTCCCAGAACATGTCGCACAAAAGATTGAAATATTTGGGCAAGCAATGGAAAACACACGTCTATCTCAAATATTAATAATAATAGCTACCTCTTTATCAAAATCTAAATAAAAAAAATACATATTTAAGTGAATTTATTTGTTAATGAAAGTCGATCATTGACACGTATCTGACAAGATGTCCTCGCTTGAAGACATTTAATATCCTAAATCTGGCAACACAATATTTTACCCAAAAAAGTTATTAAAGAGCTCATAATTAAAGCAGCATAGTTAACCTACAACACATAATTACCCAACACAATTAACGCACGTAATTAGTTACAGTTTTCGAAACGTTAATTCTAACACACATTCTCAGCAAACAAAAAAATTACAGCAACCAGTTTCGAGGGTATCCATTTCAGAAATCATAATTCATCTGCTAAGTATTATATTCTACTAATTTGTGGCATTTATTTATAAATCCTCACGAGAGAAATGTTTACATAATATTTCATGTAAGGCTAAGTGAATGACAGTGATAGTGACAGTGACAGTGACAGCTTAAAGGCTTGACATTTATTACAACTTGCATTTAAGTTTCGAATTTGGCAAGAGAGTATTTTCTTAATTATATAAATAGACTTGGCACGATGAAACCAAAACCGCCACATGCGGTTGGGGTTATTTTGAAATAGTAACCGACGGAGATAGGTGTGACTGATAGCCTTTAAATAATAGAATGACGTCTATTTAATAGATTAGTTGAATGAAATTATTTTCAGTATCGATTTATCATAGAAAAGCACAAATTTATTATTTAAATCTATTCCATTTTCAAAAATTTCACAAATTGAATTTTAATAAACTCTTCGTTCCGAAAATATTGAGTTCGAGTTCGAATTTGAATTCGAATTTTGAAGAACAAGATTTTTGGTCATTAAAGAGTTCATTTCTTTAAACATGATTATGAAATAGTTGACATTTCAATAGAAGAATTGCCTGTGATTCGCCAAAACCCCCGCGGAAGAACAAAATGCGAACATCTTTCATCATTGTGGACCATTGATCGGGGTATATAAAGAGTGTTTCTTTCAGAGGTATACAACTTTGAAATGGAATAAAATAAAGATGATTTTTTAAATTGACATGAAATTTACTTTATTCTAAAGACAATCTTCTGGCATTATAATTTGAATATGATTTCTGGCATATGGCAGCCACGGCTAGCTCGGACGTAGTCTAATCTGGAGGTCCAATTTTCGATGACTTTTTCCAACATTTGTGGCTGTATATCGGCAATAACGCGGCGAATGTTGTCCTCCAAGTGGTCAATCGTTTCGGGCTTATCGGCGTAGACAAGCGACTTTACATATCCCCACATAAAATAGTCAAGCGGCGTTAAATCGCACAATCTTGGAGGCCAACGGGTCCGCAACGTGAAACTATATGCGGTTACCAAACGTTTCCTTCAATAAATCAATTGTGGCATGCTGCGCCATCTTGTTGAAACCACAGCTCCTGCACATCATCGTTCAATTGATGAACGAAAAAGTCAGTAATCATGGCTCTATAGCGGTCACCATTAACTGTAACGTTCTGGCCAGCAAGTACGGACCAATTATTCCACCATAAAGCACACCAAACAGTCAGTTTTTGTGGATGTAACGGTGTCTCAACATACACTTGAGGATTATCATCACTCCAAATATGGCAGTTTTGTTTATTGACGTATCCGTTCAACCAAAAGTGAGCTTCATCGCTAAACAAAATTCGCTTCTGAAATGAACGCAGTGCGCGATACCTATTTCGAATAGAACCATTCATTCATTCATTCATTTTTTCATTCATTCATTCATTTTCAATGGTCCGCTTGTCCATTAAGTGGGTCGCGGGTGTAGGTTGCTCAAGTGGACCCTCCATAGCTCTCGATCCTCCGCCATCGACTCTAAATCATCAAGGGCAATCCCCATACGGGTATAGGAGAGATTATGGACTTGATCTAACCATCTCATCCTTGGTCTACCTAGAGGACGCCTACCCGATGGTACGGATTCCATAGCACGTCGTGGAATCCTGGTCGGGGACATGCGTTTAACATGACCAAACCACCGAAGCATGGATCGCTCCGTCCGGAGAAGTAGCTGCTCGACATTGAGTTCGTCACGTATTCTGGTATTTCTGATGCGATCTCTACGGGTCACACCAGCAATACTACGGAGAAATCTCATTTCGGCAGCTTGTATCCGCGATCTTATTCTTTCGATCATTACCCAAACCTCATGACCATAGGTGAGAGTTGGAACAAACACCGAATTAAAGACTGACAACTTAGCTTTGACACCAAGTTCAGTCCTCCTAATAACAGAATGACCAAGCTGTCTCAAAATTGACCCAGTCTGACCAATCCTACAGGAAAACTCGGCATTGCTCCTTCCATCACTCGTGAATAAGACCCCGAGATACTTAAACTTCTCCACCTGTTTCAATGGGACTCCACTAACATGCAGAGTGCATTAAACAGTCGTTCTGGAGACGACCATCACTTCAGATTTGTTCACGTTTACCTTCATCTCAGCTTCAACACAAACGGCTACAAACCGATCGAGTGCGAGCTGAAGTTCAGTCTGAGAGGACCCAAGGATGACCAAGTCATCAGCGAAGAGCAAATGACTTATCCTCAGATCTCCCAATTCGAAACGTTCTTCGCCAAGACTGCGCTGTAACATCCAGTCCATATAAGTAATGAAAAGGAGAGGAGACAAGACGCACCCCTGGCGAAGTCCAACGCCCACGGTCAAAGGTATTGATTTAACTCCGTTTTCCCGAACACAGCTTTTACAGTTTGTGTAAAGAGATTGAATGTCTCTCAAGAGAGAACCATCAATTCCATACTCCTGTAATACACTCCAGAGTTTACCTCGAGGGACTCGGTCGTATGCTTTATCCAAATCTACGAAGCAAGCGTAAACAGGTGTAGCATACTCCCAAGCCTTCTCAAGTACCATTCTGAGAGTGAATAACTTGTCGGTTGTGCTTCTGCCGGGACGAAAGCCGCACTATTTTCCAGCACCTTGGCAAAGACTTTTCCGGGGAGACTTAAAAGTGATATACTCCTGTAATTGGAGCAATCCCTTTTATCCCCTTTCTTGAAAAGGGGCACAATCACCCCAATCTGCCATAAAAAGTTTCTAAAAGGGATGTTTCGGGAATCATAAAGAAAGTTCTATATGAGAGCTGCTTATTACCAAAGAGGTCACTGATTATGACAAGGCGCTAAATTTCGGTACAGATGGTCACTTCATGGTCATTTAATGGCCCATTATGTAAAATTTGATAAAACGTCAATATCAAATATGAGGAAAATGTCCATTACAACCCTACACAAGTTGGGCGGGAAGACTGTTCTCCAAATCGCACTATGTACACGTGTGCAATTTTGATGCGTGTATAGTCTGGCCCCATGCATGACATGAGTGTTGGGTAAATATTTGCCGGGTGCATCTGCATATCCACTCAATAGTGGATGGCAAATGGGTTAATGGTAAATCTCTTATCCAGGTGGCAGTGGAATATAAAAAAAAAAGTTTTAAACATTTTTCAATTCACACAGAGGACTGACGATACTCGTTGCGTGGGAGGTTTTTTTTCGCTCTACGAGTTTCGAGTAAAAGTTGTCAATCCATTTATTTATTTTTAGCTTACACTGATGGTTGTTTCATTGGATGGACTTTGGTGCCATTAGCCAAATAGGTATAGCCTTGGGCTATAGTATCCAAGGCTTAATTTTTCAATTGCCGCGTCTTGCCATTATAAAGGTCGAGGGTGTAGTAAAGGATGTCCAATAATTCACGGAACATTTGAATTTTGCGCCATTTAATAGTACAGTGATGCCAAAAAAGATAATAATGTGGCAGCTCTGACAGTTCGTGGTTAGTAAAAATGATACGAAAGAACAACTCGTTATCATTGTTTTCCCAGATTACAAAAAATAAATAAGTTGTGTTGCTGCAACAGGTCCATAGAGGGCTTTAGGACTAGTTTCGAATGCGTGAATTTTATGCCTAATCTGACTATTAAATAATTTTTTTTTAAATATTATTGACGTAACAGATCAGTATAGGGCACTAGGCCTATCCCCTTACACTTTCTGTAAATCCAAAAACGACGACAATCGTCCCTTTTACCAAACGAAGGAAACTAGATCTTCTCACTCGCTTATGTATGGCGTAACCATTGAATTTTTACGGAAAGCCAAATACCTGGGAATCATCCTTGACAGTAAACTATCATGGAATCCAAAAATAGAACGCATCGCAAACAGAGCCACCAGATCTCTTTGGATCTGCCGTCGAGTCTGCGGTAAATTGGGGTTTAAAACCATGGATGATATACTGGCTATATTCGCTTGTGGTTAGACCAGCGATTACCTACGCGGCCGTGCTCTGGTGGACAAAGACTAACGAAGTCACTTCCGTCAAAAAGCTAGAACGGGTCCAACGTATACCCGGAAATTGTATGATGGGCTGTCTACGCCCCACCCCAACCACAGCACTTAACGTCATCGTAGGCCTATTACCTATTCAGGTACACATTCAAATGGCAGCAAGGCAAAGTTTTCATCGTCTATTCCACTCGAAAAACATCGATCCCTTTTCCTACCATGGAGGTCACCTGTTCTTAATAGACGTTATGAAATCTGAAGGAGCATTCAGCATATTTTTAGACGACATGCTACCGAAATATGGCTTCCAGAAGAACTTCTCTATCATGGGAAAAATACATACCTAATCCATCGCTACTAGACGTAGTCTGGTATAAAGACGGTCCCAAGATGGATACAGCGACTGGATCTGGCATCTATGAAGAATCGCCTCAAGCGAACTTTTCAGTCAGCCCAGGCAAATACTCGTCCATATTCCAGGCTGAAGCCCTTGCCATTAATAATGACACGCCCTATTATTCAATTCCGCCCATATTGTGTGAAGTGTTTTGAATAAACAATATACATCAATGTTCCAAATTTTACAAATTTAGCTGTCATGAGTGAAAAATTGTCGAGAAATAGCATTTTTAATCATTTTTGTGAGGGCGGTGCCACGCCTCAGTGACCAATATCGCTTTTTTTTAAAAAAAATACTACAGCCATATAATATGCATTCATCTGGCAGGACAGTACCAAGATAAATAATTTTTATTTTTTTTTTTTGTACCAAGCGTCTTAAGTGCATTTGTCTTATAAGATGTAGCACGCCCCTTACCCAAAATCCTCCAAATACCTCCAAGAACACTCTCAGAAGACCCACAGATGTTTAACTGTCCATTGGTACCAGATTGGATAATGATTGTGGAAACGTATAAGAGACAAACAAATATTTGAGTTAAATTTCAACCATGCACGGAATTTCACTCAAAATATCTTGGCAATTTACGGGCGGGGTTTATTTTTTTTTATTTTTTATTTGTCTCCACCCAACTACGAATTTTGCAAAAAAAAAATGTAAAATGTTATACCCTTTTTGTGGTTACTATGCCAACATATGTATATGGCGATCCCTCCTGTGAATAGGCAACTTTCTTTTTCAAATCTACTGAAAGAAAAAAATGCGAAACCTCAATTAATTAAGCCAACGTACAAGCGATTTCCTTTGAAGCCTTAGATTTTGTTTATTTCCATTTTTAGAAAAGAGTTTTGATTTCGTAAGCTGATGTGAAATGGAATTCGGACAACCACTTTTCTGGAGGGGAAAAAATACCCTCAACTGACATTCAGAAGTTCTTCTCCGTGACGATGTGTACGAGTCTATTCGAATGGATGATCTGGTAGTAATCTCTTTCAATTGGCTCAAATTGCATTATTCGATGGTCAACTTGGGAAGTAAATTTTTGTTATATCTTTCTATTTTTTTATTGCATGCAATTGATAAACAATTTTATGAAACGAAGATTGCAATTTTCCAGCTATTGGTTTGATATTGCGTCAATAATTTTTTACTACTTTTCCTATACCATAAAAGTGCAAAAGAGCATTGAGCTAACAGGTACACCGTACACCATCGAGGAGTTATCAAGTCATCTTTACGAAAACAATCAACAGTCGAATCCTCTCCTAATGGAAAAAAAAAGTTGGGGGAAAATATTGATTTCTCTCAAAATGATGACTGAAACAGTCTATCCCAAGGATAATGTTGTCATTTTTGAGATACCTTGAAGGAGTCTTGATTACGTTTTTGAGTTTGCCCGATAGGCCGATGCAACGCGGGTCAAGAAACATTTTAAACTTCTAAAGCTGGAATGACAGAATGACGGATGTAAACTGTCGACGAGTAGCAATCCAACGCAACTTAAAAAGCTGGATTTGTATAAAAGGTTTACGGGACTCGACAGAATACCAGCCGTCGTAGTCAAAAACTGTACAGCAGAAGTTGAGCCTATATACTGCGTAAACTGCTCAAGGTGGTGTAGGTCTTGCCTTCTTGCTAGAAGACCACTTGCAAACAACGGATTGTCAAAAAATAGCTTTGCTCTCCATAAAGAAACGTTGAAATAATCAAATATCTAGATGGCTAGACAGGCAATATAGATTTCAAACCTTTCATTCTACTGGAGAACTGTTGAGCTTTGTAAAAAATGCAGGAATGCCGCAGGGTTCTATATCTTCCCCATCTCTTTTTCTGCTTAAATTTTAGCTTTGCCAATGATGCCACTCTTAAAACTCTACATCACCAACTATGTGCCACCATCTCGGGGCGCTGTTATAGGTTCGCCTTTCAAGAGAGAATAATAAAACCAAGCTTCGTTTGCTTCAAAATCTTTTGAAAAAAAAAAATGTCATTCACCGCGAGCTCATCTGTGAATCCGAGACAACATTATGTACTGCGAGAAACAGTTATTGTCGCTGACGATTCGCCAAAACCCTTGCGGAAGAATAAAATGCGATCATCTAGAGGCAATTTCTTTAAATTGTTACAGCTTTATAGACCCATCATGTGTCTCTCTGTCCGTTGAAAACAGGATAGCGTCCAAACGAATCGAATTAGGAGAATACATTTTTTTGAGAGGACTTCCTTTTACGGGTCAGGCTGGTATTGAAAATGGGCTAGATACTACCCCTTGGTGGTGTCGGGTCGGGAGCTTGAAAAGCTAAAGAAGGCTGTGAGGAAGGCCTTCAATCATGCCACGAGAAGGGGAGGTTGCGGTAGCAGCATTTTCACTCTTTAAAACCGCGGAGCCGGATGGTATATTTCCAGGTCTAAGGCAATAGGGAGTAGATGTAATTCCAAACACATAGAACTAGACCGCCAACTTGCGTGCACCTACCCGATTCTCTCCGGAATTAATTTCCCGATCTGTGAATATGTGTGAAATGTCAAAATTAATGGCGGCATTGATTATTTCATGATTTTTCAAGTATGCGTTCGTTAATGGCGCTTCTTTGATTTTGTACATCATCAATACATGAAAAATCGTGGGCCCGCAGGCAGCTTTTAGGCAAAATCCGTCATGTGGGATTAGTCGACGGTCTAGTTCTATGTGGTTTGTGATTCTGGCAATATAGAAAAAGACAGTCACTTTCCTCCGTCCGATATAACTATCTTTGTTGACAGTCAGGCAGCCCTAAAGTCAAAACTAAAATGCACCAGTCAGTGAAACTCTGACGGATTCCCAGATACAGCAATATACAAGCGTCGGCTTTGACAAGGGTGGGGTCGAAATTGAACACCTGCGAAACGAACACGTGAATACTACCACCGATTGCAAAAAGAGGACTGTGAAACCATCTGATACATTATGGCTAATATTTTGACAAAAAAGGCTCCGGAGATGAGGCGCAACTGAATTCAAAGCAACAACTGCTAGGATCTGCGTTCTCTGCAAGCACCACATTATCGATTTTAAAACATTTAATCTCCAGCACTTCATTACGAGCACCAATTTCAATTTCATTCCATCGTTTTCAGTCCACAATGGCACTTTTAGGCCACCGAGTGGACGAGATGAGTTGAGTTCTCTTCCGTTCACCTTCATAACCTAACCTAATCTAACTTAATAGGTACTCTGATGAAATACGATGATCTATGTTTGTCTTGTCATTGCCTCCCTTGTCAATATCGAATACAGAATTAGAGCGTCGCATTTTTACTGCTAGAAAAATTTTCTTTTTATTTCCTTCTGAATTATGTCTCTGCATTGGAAAATTGAAGAGTTGGTAATTTTTTTTTATTGTGTATGCATCTGTGCTTTGTCATTTTTGTGCAGCTGACAGTTTACGTCTTCAAGTCATGTCAGTCACTTCGTAGATGTCAACCTGTACGCATCACTCTCTCAGAGTTCGCTATTGTCATACCTACGGTTACATTAAACAAATTTATTTAAATGTAAGCTCGCGCGGGTTAATTGTCAACTAAAAACGGGTACGCGTTCAAAAACACAGAGGGCATGCCAACATCATACCTACGCCTTATACATGGGACCAGTTGTGTAAGGTCTAGAACTGAGAAAGACAAAAAAAGAAGAGGTACCTGAAAAGCTTCTAGTGACAGTTGTCACATTGGAAAGTATATAGCGGAGGCAAAGACAATGAGTGCTGGTTGGTAGTATAGAACCCTTCGACTTGGGTCACCGCCAAACAAGTGGACTTCGTATATTGTAGCGCTTCAAATCCTTTCTGCCAGCCAACGATGTCACAAAGGAAGAGCGTAAGGAAGAGGCTTTTTTCACGTTGTCTGGCGCTTTGCTTTTCAACCAATATCACAATCATATCAAACAGGTAAGTGATTTGAATTTTGGTGGCAAATTTGGATACTAACCGACCACGGCTCTAGGTGATTGTTGCTTTTTACCATTTCCACAAATGTAATCAACATGAGAACGAGTCTGTCAGCACCAAATCTGAGAACTTTGTGTCTGTAGATTTGGTGCAGCCGCTGGTCTGATTTGTGTGCGGCATGAGAGATGCAATCTGGAACGAACTGTTTTCTACCGGAGAGTGATGAAACCGGTGCCATGGCTCATGTCATGACAAATGTTCCACAAATCACACAGCGCAACTACCCACAACATCAGAGCGAGTGGTTACCGTTCACAATTAGAGTAACATCACCCATTTCTGCGGGTCGTATGCGGGAGTGCGGTCGTCAGCATTTTCAATAGCAGTGTCCACATCGCGAAACTGAGCATCAAAATTGCCAACATGTCTATTTTATATACGGAGCACCACAAGGCGGATCATCTCGTGGAGAGTCTACTGTCATTCAGATCTAACCATTGGTCAATCAAAAGATTATTCGAGTTTTGTGTCATCAAAAATGATGGCACATTCAACCATATCTCTGGAGGTGCCTATTGAGTGGATATAATTGGTACTATGGGCTAGGTCATGTCGTCAACAGTGGAATTAGCATGGAATCGATATTGGATAAACTTAAGCACTTATCTCCATTCGAAGTTGGTTGTTATAAGGGACTCAGAACTCAGGGAAGAACGTTTCGAATTGGAGGACTTAAGGATAAATCTATTGCTCATCAATTGCTGAAGCTGGGATGAAGGTATACGTGACAAATCGTTAGTGATAATAGGTCTTCAGAAACCTGTTCAATGAATGCGTAATATCATTGAAATGAGTGGAGAAATTTTGAGTACCTCGGTGTCGGACTCACGAGCGATGGAAGGAGCAATGCCGAGTTTTTCCGCAGGATTGCCCATTTTATTATCAAGAGGACCAAACTTCATACGTATGCTTTCTTTATTTGCAGCTTGTTGTACCTACGCTTGCTTGCAGCTTATTTGCAGATTGCATTTAAACAAACGAAGTTCTGTCTACGGAGCGGCAAGTCGCATTTGCGACTACGAAATGCTACATGAGCAGTAGGCCTTAGTTGGCCGCCCTTAATTCGGAGCTTGTGTGAACACTTTACCTATGGTCATGAGTTTTTGGTTCGCAGATAATATCGGCCGAAATGAGATTGCTGACGACTCCAAGACATCATATAATGCTCACCAGAATACATAAGGTACTCAATGTCGTGCTTCGGTAATTTTGTCACATCAAACGCAAACCCACCTCGAATTCCCAGACGAATTTACAGTGGAATTTCTGCTATTAATCAGACATAATTTGTGTAGGTCCAGGATCATATGATTTGGAACTTACATCCAGTCCAACGCGACGCTACCACCCCAGGGCTAAATTGTGCCCTCTGTGTGTACACATAGAAACCAATTGAGTGCAATTTTAAATCGACTTTGCGAACTTTGAACAACAAATTGACTCTCCGCCAGTTGCGCAAGAATTTCTTTGTGAACTTTTCCTAGAACCTGTAATCTCCGTTTCCATATTGTTAAAATTTCAGAACAAGAACTCTGAAAATTGAGATTCCATAAGTGTAGGTGGTATATTGTACTTCATACAGAAATTCATTCCAAGAACTTTTCAACAATCCGTTTCCGAGAACTTACATAAATCAATTACTATTAAATTATTCATACATGTAAAGGAGAGTACGTCAAACGAGTCCTTTGTCTTCACGTACGGCAATTTTATGGGTCACACAAAACAGACATACGAATGACCAATCTTTATGTTTGCAAACTACCTACCCGTCCCTTTGCAAAAGTCCTTGCCACAAGTACTCACTTGCAAGTGCACTTGCAACCTACATCCTCTTTGCAGGTTACAATAATATGCAATAATCTAATTAGAAGGAAAAAAAAACCAACAAAGGCCGCGATTACTTTCTTCCTGCCATCAATCCACCATTACCCACTGTCACTTGCATGCACTATTGGCACAAATAAATTGAGTGGCTTCTTGACGAAAGGACTCCATTCAACTGAATGTCATCGCTTTTCAATGAAATATGACGCGTTAAGGTGTCTTTAACCGGTACACAGTATCCGCATTGTAATTGCAAACGATTATGCAAATGACCACATCGAAATGGCCACACTCATTATTATTTATAAAATAATTTAGTCAGCGACTATTTTTATTCTCCGTCTGTCACCATGACGTTTATGACGTAGGTGCACTTTGTGTGCACCTGTATTGAGAATGCAACAACTTTCCTTGTTCAAAGTTAATTATATTTCAATTAAGCCCACCCACGTGTATACATGTCATTAGATTGGATCTCCGGGCTTAACCGAAAGAAGTGAACATAGATATAAGAATTTTTTTTTCTCTCTTGTCTGTTTTTCTTTTTTTTTTCATGGAATTTTCCGTCTTTGATCAGGATGTACCAAATGAGGGTGGTGGTAGGAGGAGTAACCTTGAAATTGAATTAGAGGTACTAACTAGATACACACACATCAACAGAGTTATCCTGTCGAATGTGTATTGTGCGTTCTATCTTTATATACCTAGAGGTTTGAAAAGGATGACAGAGTGTTCACTAAAACGGTATATGGTTTTGCCTGCCTCGAGGTAAGAATGTTTGTGTGTCCTTTGATGCATTCAAAGTGAAAATAGTTTGGGTTGATGATAAAACTTTTAACAAGGTTTTGTAGTTGTAGGTACGGGTAACTTGGAGCAACTTGGTTTAAAGAGTTTTTGTTTTTTAAAACTAGCTGTATCTTCACGGATTTTCTTATGACCACCTCTCTCTGTCAGGACAAGGCGTTTGGTTCAGAGGTTTAGTCGTGAAGCGGTGATAAACAGACAGAAAGACAGAGTTACATTCGCATTTTCGAAATTAATGATAAACCTTTCCCCACTCCCTTTCTTGGTAAATATTTAGTAAAAACTATTGGGTATGTCCTTCTTCAGGGCCTGGACTATCGCCTTGCTAAATTACATCGCGATTGATTGAGAGGTTTAGCCGTGAAGCGGTGACAAACACACAGACAGAGTTACTTTCGCATTTTTAATAATAATGATAAAAACCTTTCTCCACTCTTTTTCCAGCTTATAGTCTGACTTGAACGCCTGTTTAATGCACTCTGCATGTTAGTGGAGTTAGGGGGTCTTATGCACGAGTGATGAAGGGAGCAATGCTGAGTTTTCCTGTAGGATTGGTCAGGCTGGGATAAATTTTGAGACAGCTTTTAGCTTTTTCTTGCTATTAGGAGGACTGAACTTGGCGTCAAAGCTAAGTTGTCAGTCTTTAATTCGGTGTTTGTTCCAATTCTTACCGATGGTCATAAGGTAGGATAAGACCGCGAATACAAGGACAAGGTGCCAAAATGAGATTCCTCAGTTGTATTGCTAGTGTGACCCGTAGAGATCGCATTAGAAACACCAGAAGACATGAAGAACTCAAACTTCTCCGGACGGAGTGGTCCATGCATCGGTGGTTTGGTCATGTTAAACGGATGCCCCCAACCAGGATCCCACGACGCGACGTGCCATGGAATCCGTACCATCAGACAGGCGTCCTCTAGGTAGACCCAGGATGAGATAGTTAAACCAAGTTCATAATCTCTCCACTAACCACACAGTGATTGCCCTTGATGATTTAGAGACGATGACGGAGAATCGAGACCTATGGAGGGTCCACTTGAGCAACCTACATTCGCGACCCATTTAATGGATAAGCAAAAATGATTGAACAAATAAATAAATAGGTGGCGCGACAGACGGGTAGACACCCTAGGCCTAGCTTCTCGCAACCATTCGTTTTGTGTGAGTTTCTGTTTTATCCCGGGTTCGAACGAAGCTTTTTCAGGACAGTCATACTCTCCGATGTTTGTCAGAGACGTTCGCAAGAGGTGCCGTAGTGAAAAAATCTTCAAATGTAATTTGTGTTTTCCGGGGATCGAAATTGGGACCCTCGCTACTGCCGCCCACAAAAATTAATGAATGAATAGTCTGACTAAGACGAAGACCTCTGTTTGCAGTAGATTTTTCTACAAAACGTTCATCGGATTTAAGATTAAGTAAAGCATCTAGCTTCGCTGTGTGGCTGGTTTTTAATGACCCCATTAAATCTAAGTTAAGGGGCTTTGAACAGCCCTTGCTATACCAATCGAAGAAAAACCTACGCAATCTGGTGAATCGGAGAGCTAGCGACAAAAAAAAAACTTGGAAACTTTTCGGTACCTTTGGAGATCCTTAGATTGAAATATGGATCTAAGGTGGTTGGGAAAAATTCAAGCGGTCCAAAGAAGACGAAAACGAGACCTCAAGGCTCCGTAGACTTTTATCCTGAGCAATGTTTGTTTATATGCCAGCTGCAAGAAAGCGTATACATCAAGCTACAAATGACGAAAGCATTAGAGTAGCTTGAGGTCGTAATAAGTTTCACAGCGATCGACCGCCAAGATTCGCTAGGGATCGCAGTTAGTTCACTATTAGTAAGCAATTTTCAGAGGAATATTTTATGCCAGCTTCCAACCGGACTTACCAGTAGTATCTACGGCTAGAATACAGCCGATGAAGGTGCGAATCTGTCAGTCGCATAAATGGTTCGCACTCTGCCGCTTTCCCTATACATATCGACAGGGCAGAGACAGCGGCTTCTTTGTATGAAACTTTCTTCCTCATTTCCTCGAATACATGTAATTTCCTAGCAGTAGTTTTGTTCGTGGCAGCTAAATTCCGACCACTTGTGCTGGGACCCCTGAGGGGCTCAACATTTGTGTTAGCCGGCTTTTGGGCGCGGACAATGCTACTAGTAGGTGTTTTTTTTTTTTGTTTGTGTCAGAAAGTCGGGCAACCTCCTCTAGAACAACGCCTGTCGATCCGTTTGTCCGTTTCAGCAAAATTCTGTCCGACGGTGCAGAAAATTTTTGAAGTCATCCAGTCCAAGAAATTGGTCCTGCGCCTTCAGCTGATTGAGCATCTTTGTGCCGCACGAACGAAGCCTTCCTCCTTCTCCTATTCCTTTGGCTCTTGACTCGGAATCCCATGGGAGTGCGGCAGCTTTCGGTGCTCGTTCAGCAGATGCTTCCCCAATAAAACCATCAGCCGTAGCACCACGTCCCGACTATGTTGAGACGAGTCGGATAATGAAGTCTTTAGAAACGAGCACCTGTATCAACGCCTGAAGAGCCGCGTAGCTCGATTTTAGTATTTTGGGTGAGGCCTCCAGAATCCTTACCCCGACCGCAGTCGAAAAGATCACGAAAGGATTTTCACGTCCGTGAGAAGCACCTGGAGTTATACATATAATCAATAGATTCTTCGGACATATTTTTTTTGATGTGGATTTTAGTCGCCTCTTATACGACAGGCATACCTACCTCGGGTAGAATAGTTATGCGCCTTTAATAATATTGAAAACAATGCAAAATATATGATTAAGGAAATTAACTCAGTCACTCTCTTCCTTCCTGCCACAAAAGCCAACATCTCAGTGGGAAACACATGAATAGAACCGCACACCACATGACGAGTGACGAGCATGATGAGTGACGGACGACACACTCGTCATTGGCGAGCACAATAGCAGGATGCGCTCTTCCCGCATTGACTCAGGCGATCGATAAATCCCACAAGGTATGCATGGTTAACATATCCTTTTGTGCAAATCCAATTTACATTCGCACGGTAACATTATCCACTGGTTTGTTGTCGAATGCCCTCCCCCAGTTGTCCTAACCCTTTGCAATACAAACCCCTCGTATATATACCGCGTGTGTCCTTTTATCACAGATATCTTCCTGCTGTGTGGTGCGATGATGTCAAAACCTATAGTAACCGAACGTTTAAATTTAATTGGAGTAGGTTCCCGTTGCCATATGTGTGCGTATGACATGCCACAAACGATGCTGACAGATAAGTCACTGACCCATTAAAAGGATATCGAATTAACAAACCAAATAAAAGTGCAATCCTGCACTGAAGCTCCCCCCATTATTAAAATTAGACCGCAAATCAGTATATTAACAAAGCGAATCGTGTGCAGCGTATACCCCCACCAGGACGACCGCACAGCATCGCATTAATATTGATATTATCCTTCGGCTATGTTGTTTTTAATTTACACAGCTATAAATAACGAGTGGGCGTGATGTCTACCATTCAATGCAAAAATTACTAACCAAATTCAGATGAATAGCAATTATTCCATTTTATCCGCACATTATGACTCACACAATCCGCTTGAGAGTGCGGTGAGTGCGGAATAGGCTGTAGGACGATAAAAACAACAAAAAATAAACTGCACATCAGCTGCATCATCATGACGAATCAAGTCAAGTCAATTGTAATTGTAGTATACATGTATATAGGGTAGGGAAGGACCAAGATGAAATAGCATCCTTTTGGATGATTGCCAACGAAATCCTTTCGCGACAATTGGAAGAGAAAAAGTGCGTTTTTCATTTTGGGCCAACAAAACAAGTCCAAGGACAAAGGTCCTTTGCTTGAAATAGATTTCAGGAAAGTGAATCATTTCGAGTAGTAATCTGATTCAAGTGCTCTCAATCAATCGATATGGGGTGGCTAGCTAGGCCCATATGTCGGGGTCGGTCGCAGCCATTTCTATCTGGAGAGGTAAGTTCGGGGCGCTTCCTTAGGTTCGCCAGAAGATGATGCGATTATGGTTCTAAAAGAAACTATTATATCAGCGCCTTCAAAGGCCAGTAGTAGACAGACAGACAGCCCATGGGGGTAGTTTCGGCAAACTTGCCCAATTGTGCTGGATGACGATGGAGAATACTGGCGGCTTAATTAAGATCGGAAATAGATCTCACCCAGAGCTTTGATGTCAAAAAAGAATTTAGACAAGGTGATGCGCTGTCAAGTGACTTTTTCAACATCATTCTTGAGAAAATTGTGCGAAACTCTCAAGCCAACACCAGGGGCAACTGTGCAACTACTTGCATGCGCCGACGACATTGACATAATTGGCAGAATGCAGCGAGCTGTCACTGGTGCAAGTATCAGTACAGAGGCAGCAAAAATGGGCTTAGTGGTAAATGAGGGCAAAGCAAAATACATATCTATCAACAAGAAGGGACACACAACATCGACGAATCCGAGAGAACGTCACGCTAGACATCTTTAACTTTGAGGTAGTTCGGGACTTTACCTTGGCTCCGCCATTAACTCTGAAAATGACATCAAATCAGAAATCAAGCGAATAATTACACTGACAACAGGGCAACTGACTAGTAAGGCTTTGTCGAGAAACACCAAGGAGACTCTAAGACCCTCACTATCCCAGTCCTGCTTTATTGCGCAGAATCATGGACATTAACAAAGGCGGATGAAGATCTCCTTGGTCGCTTCGAACGCTAAATTCTTCGAGTGATTTTGCGGTCCCGTTAACAGCAAACTCTAAGAGCTGTACAGCGACATCGACCTGATGGCCAGAAAAGTACGTTTCAGTCGACTAAGAGGGCTAGGACATGTAGAGCGAATGGACACCAACGCTCCGGCCCGAAGAGTCTTTGATACCACCCCGGAGGGATAACACAGTAGATGAAGACCTCGCCTTAGGTGGCGTGCATAAGTGGAAGGCGACCTCAACTAACTTGGAGTGCGCAACTATAATGCGGTTAGCCAAAATTACTGCAAATGCCTTATTTAGTTTCCAAAGTTGTAAATTTCTTTTAAAAAAAATCCCACATATAGCTTTCTCAAAGGGTTCATGTAATGGCCTTTCCATTTCTTGGAAAATATAGCACTGTCATTTTGACAGTTGTTGTCAAGCTTGAATATCATCCAACTTGTGATCGATTCAGTTTGCTATTATTTGGACGTAGCTAGTAGCCACATTTCGCAGATACTGGTCATCAAAAATAATGACCAAACTTGACCATAAAGCCCGTCATTACATCATTAAATTTTCCAATAATAGAGAAATCTCAAAAAAAAAAAAAAAAATATCCAAAGCCCGTCATCTCCTCTCGACACAACTGCTTCACTTAATTGAATCGATTCAATTTCCCGGTCTGCATTAAATTCCTGTGGGCCCTCTCGAAATATTCATAACACGACAACTTCCTTCTGATATGGCTTTAATCAGCTGTCTGCAGTCGGTATAGTCTTGCCATTCCAATTTACAGTTCAACTCCCTTGACTGCGCCCTATATAGTATATATGCGTGTTTCAGGGAATCAGTTTTCTTCTGTATACCACAACTATAGTGTGCCTCATTGTCAAGGTCGTCAATCACTGAATGCATTTTCCGTGTAATGCGAATATTTTTGGTTGTACGAGCACTTTCGCGCAACTTCTACCCCCCGCACCCTCATCCACGTATACCCAGAGTTCTCCAAGCATTTCGTGTCTATTCACAGTTTCATTATATTCCATCACCTGGTTTTGCTCTCAAGGAATATATTTTTGGCCTGACACACAGTCACACACAGCCAACCATCAGCCACACACACAATCGTTGTAAAGTTTTTGGAACACTTTGGGGGACTGAGACTATTTTCGAGGGTTGTTTCTTAACCTACTTATTTTGAAATATCATTCTTTTCACGTTTGTTTTGCTGTGTGTATAGTGCGGCTCTGGTGCGCGATGCGCGGGAGGACAAGCTGTTTTGGGAATCTGGGTACAAAGTTGTAGACAAGTTTTGAATAAAGTTATGGGTGTCGTAACATCTTATATAGCACGCCTCGGATATAATTAATGATAACACGTTGACGTCTTTCGGCTATCGACTAAGATTGTTGTTAAAAATCCTTCTGAATCAGGCCAGTGATTCCCTTATTGGCGGAAGAAAAGGACGCTTTTGTGACGCCTACACCAGTACAATGGAGTTGAGGGAGATGATGACGGGTGGCAGGGGAAACTTAATCCCAAAGTATGTGGCCGATGATGACAAAGAAGCGTTCAGACATGTTATGGGTTAACATGGCTTCTGAGAACCTAATGACAATAAGGGAAGATTAGCTGCCTACAATGTCGGTCGACTTATTGTCAGTTAAGTTGGCATTGGCATAAGGAGCACAAAGCATGTCGTAAAGTCATAGTTCGGTTTCGACTGGCCGGCAATGGAGATTCAACGGAATTGATAGCCTTTAGACGATGCACGGTACCTTTTGTGCGTATACATATCCGATAAAGTAATGAAGTGTTATAATAGAAAATCGTGCCTACCTGTTTGGAAGTGGGAAGTTTAAACTGTGTCGCTGTTTTTGTCGCATGAGAGTTTTGTCGTTGGTAAGACTAAAAGTTTGGGGTGACAACATGTGTTTCTTATGTATCCTTGGTTCGTTTTCTGCTCCAAAATACCGGAGATAAAATCCCACCTCCACGAATCGGAAGTGTGAACTATATCACCAGTTTTTGTCGCATGAGAGTTTTGTATTTGGTAAGAATGAGAGATTGGCGTGATTTGATGGGACCTCGTTTCGCTTTCCTGCTCCCAAAATATGTACCAGACTGAAACTAAATCAAACCTATACGAATCGGAAGGGTACTCTGTGTCACCATTTCTGTCGCATGATAGTTTTGTCGCTGGTAAGAATCAGAGGCTGAGGCGATTTGATGGGTCCTCGTTTCGCTTTCCTACCCTCAAAATATGTAACTGAAATTAAATCCCACCTACAGGAATCGGAAGGCTACTCTGTGTCACAATTTTTGCCGCATGATAGTTTTGTCGATTATATGAAAGGTTGCAGTAACTAGAGGGGTTTACTTTTCTGTCATAAGATAAAATCCCACCTACTCGAATCGGAAAGTCACTTTGTGTCACAATTTTTGTCGCATGACAGTTTTTTCGCGGGTAAGACTGGTGCGCCCTGGATTGATTTACATATTTGTTTCGCATCCACTCAAGGGTTGTATGTGTAGGATGCTTAAGTGGATCTTTCATAACTCTTGACCTTCCGTCACCGGGTCTAAACCATCAAACCATCAAACCATCCCATATATACGGAAACTTTTCGAACCTGATATCTATAAAGACACATTTCGTTATGGCTTCGATTACATGGCACGTCTTGGTTGCAGATCCGAGCTAAAAATGCTTAAAGTCCGCCCTCGTAAATTTACTACCTGCAACTGGCAATATGTTGCTCTAAACTTGAGACAGTTCCTCTTAAGACATTGTGGTCCATACCTGGTCTTGCGTTTCACCGCTTTAAAAATATATGGAACATGCTAACCATGCCGGAACCGTGCCTTGAAGTAGACAATTTAAAGCTTGATTACCAAAATTTATTACTCACAATTCTTTAATGTAAGGCCCGGGCTTACCATGTCAAGGTAAAAGATTGTTAATAATTCAGAAGCAATCGGCGACAGTGAGTTTGTAGTTTCAGTGAAGAAAGCTTGCGATATGCACGATAGTCCCGGCAAGGCTGTAAACAGGCCGTGGTCTTGACAACGTTCACTTATACAATACTCGGCTTATGTGCATTTTATTTGGGCTCATTCATGTTCACGCTAAAAACGTAGACCAAAACAAGCTCAACTTGACTGAGAAGGTTACCGGTAATTCCCTGGTGTAGGGCCTATGGTAAGACTGGTCTCGGCATGACCAAAAACAAAGCCTAAAACCTGACTCGGGCACGTACCCTTATCCCCTTGAGTAGGGAGTATGGAAAAGCATGGTCTCATTTCACTCAGATACAAACCGGTTATCGAAGGAATAGAAAACACATGAGAACTTGGATAGCGGCTGGCATTTAAAAGTAGGCAGAACATCTTTGTTCGGTTTTTTAAAAGCTTTGTATATAAACGTTGACCAAAAACAAACGCGGCCTCACTGAGAAGGTGAGCGGTAGTTCCCATGCAAAAACTATGGAAAGGACTGCTCTAGATAGTGAGCAAAAATAAGCACACCCTAACAAACTAACTCAGACAGGGACCGGTAATTCTCCGGTATTATAAAAAAGACTTTTCTCGGTATGACAGTATAGAATAAAAAAGTTTTTAGGTGATGAAATCTCCTTTTCCAAAATTCCCTGTGCTGAAATTCCTTACTCCAAAACACCCTAAGGGAAACTATTCACGGTACAAAATCTCCCATTTTTAGATTTGGTTCTATGTATTAATTCTGTCGTCGCGACATCTAAAAATGGTGTTAAAAAGTGAGATACGTATGCGGGGCCCGCTGCCCCCTGTAACCCCCCTGCTTGTGGTCACTGTAGAATTTGGAGTAGGTGCAAGTTTGGGTATATGCAAAGTTTAGCTTGCTTGTGGGAGATTTTGGCATAGGAGATTTCTTCGCGGGAGATTTTGGAAAAAGAGAAGAAAAAAAGGGGATAACATAGGGATCCCAGGAACTACCTATGTCAAACTTGAATTAAACTTGAAGAACCACACATGAACATCTCAAGATGCAGAGAACGGTGCAGGGAAATATGTCCCCGGGATAAGTAAGTCCACTGAGCGACGGATTAAAATGTTGAACGTGTACTAAGTTCCCACAAGAAAGTGGACTTATGGCCCCGACCCATAGAATTCGTCGCATCCGTTGCGGCAACGTATTCAACTGACCAGGTTGATAGAATAAAAATTAGCTTAAACAGTAGCTTATGGAAGGTGACCCATAAATAGGTTTACTTTCTACTTTTCTGTCCGTCGCATCCGTTGACAGTTGGCACAGCGTGAGAGGAAGCACTTTCATTCAAATAATGCAATGCAAATATTGAGAAAAAGAGAGAATCTGTCGAATGCTGCAGAAAACAACGTATGCGATAGATTCTATGGGACTGTTCGTTCCGTCGAATATGTCAATCTGTCGACGCAACAGAAGCGACGAATTCTATGGGTCGGGGCCTTTAGTTCCCACCTTTCATGCGAACAAGTCCACTTCACGAAAGTGGTTGTATTTCCCACTTTGGCTCCCTCAGTGCGGACTCTCGGGGACTTTTTTTGCTACACCACAGAGAACAACGTTCCGGTCTTATTTTAGCACGTCCTAACCTAGAAACGTAGGTATTAAAAAATTGTCGAATTTACCTTATTTCCTTCTTCGAGAAGGATTTCCTCTTATTATTTTAATTTACATATTAAACCACTAGAGAAAGTAGGTGAACAGGAACACCTTACACCTTATTCCATGGTCATGACAGCATTTATGTGTAGGCGCCCCCCTCATCCCAAGATTTCGATTAATCTCACTCGATTGAACATTGGGAAAACACCGCCTACAAGAACTCCAAACACAAATTACCTACAATAACCCTTTGAAGGACTAAGCCACACAAGAGGCGAATAGAATTACCAAACTGTTAACAGGTGGTCACCGTTCGTCATAGTTCTTCAAGAGCTTTTCTTGCGAAAAAAAAACGTACTCACTATGGACCGCTTTCAAAGACACAGCTCGACCACCTGTTTGTTGACTAAGACAGTTGGAAAAATTAAAAAGTCTCACTGTCAAATTTGACATACAATTTTTTGGGGCAGAAGAGACATACTATCACCTCTCTGATACACACACACGCCTCATTCCGCTAGTAGTATCGATCTGTATGCGGAATTTTAGCTTCTTCTGAGGCGAACATTTTAATATCAACATTGACAAACTTTTCCAGATAACGCGTTCAGATTTACCTTCCTCGTACACTACCGAATAACACTCCTGTTTGTCCTTCTTCCTGGCGCTCTATTTTATGGAAACGCTTTCATTTCGTTTGTTGAATTATTGTCAATTTTACACCTTGAACTCGAAACAAAAAAAAAAAAGCACAGTCACAACATTGCCGTAAAAACTAATTCGATTTCACAGACCGATCCACGTTTAATTTTAATATAACGTTCTACACAAGAATTGACATCTTCCTGCAACATCCTTAATTGGAAATTCAATAGAACTCTAATCACTCACTTTGATTAAATAAACACACACGTCCTTGTGATAAGATTCGATATTCGTATACACTGTTTCACTTCTAGGATACTTTTTGTTGAATCCTTTTTAGTAGAAAAAAAATATAAATAAAAATTATTCACACCAAGGATAATTTGAAAACTTTTTTCTTTTTTTTTATTTCTTTATTTTTTTTCTGCGACAATTTACTAAAAAAAAAAATACTTCAAAAAACACCGATGCGACTATATATACCTTGGCAATGACACGACGGACGACGCGAATTTAAATCCCGAATAGTACTATCCAGTAGGACATACTCTTGAGTTTTGTTGAATAGCTACTGTTGACGGCAATAATATTAAAACAAGACGATTCCTTTTCGACAAAATGTTGTTGTTCATTATGTAGATGTACTCTCATTCATACGGTACTCTCGCGCGCGCACACACCCACACATAACCACACAAGCACTGACACACAAACCCTCACACATGCAGTAAAGTCAGTAGAACGCTTTAAAGCGCAATGTTAGTTAAATTGAGAAAGCCAAAAATACTCAAAACACACACACATAGATATAAGGCGATTATCATCGGTTTTGTCGATTCTTAAAGTTGTTGTCGTCTGTTATTGTTACAGTTTTGCATACGCATCTATTTTTAACGTACTGAGTATCCATTTTTGTAAAAGACAACAACTGTCAGTGTCAATCCACAGCCATGACAGCGACAGCACATCGACAACAACCACCACAACGTGTGGTTTGTCTCGTGAGAGAAGGACGCAGAGCGCAGCGCACATTGAATTGATGTAAAAATTAAGTCAAAAGCTTTAAGCAACGAGAATTGTGGAAATCGGGCTAGAGAAGACTTGGAGAGAACTCATTCTCCACAATACCTGAACCGGATACACGAACTCGTGGTTTTTTGGTGGACGGGGGGTATGGGGGTTGGAAGAAGCCTTTTGACAGTTCTGCTGAATGAATGAATAACTTTTTTACCGGGTTTTGTGTGTGTAATGTGGTCGTCTTTTGTTGTTTTTTTTTTGGTCTTGAAATGGGGGTAACGAGGGCTTGCTAAAATAGCATATTACCTAACCATATGATGAAATCAAAGAGAACCCCTTCCATAATGGGTTTTTTTTTTTAATCAGAAACAAGGCTGGAACAATGGAAATGCATAAATTTGTTAACTTTCCTTTGAAGGACTTTGCAAATAGACTTAAAGTGAGCAAATAAAATGTACACACAAATGAGAGATAGAGGGCAGCAAAGACGATTTTCTTAATAAATTCGAAATTCTGTTTAGGAAGGGGCAATGAATCCTTTGAACAATAGATGCTTTTGTTTGCTATAAACTGGTCCAGAGATTTTTTTCTTGCTATATGAACAAGCTTCTTGAATCAGTCGACAGTGTTATATTGCAAGTGACAGCGCGTGTGAAGGCCAAGGTCTTACTCGCAAATGGAATCTTCTTCTACAAGAAAGGGGTCTGTCATTTTAAGTATTTGCGAGATTTTCTTTTATGACACTTGAATGACAGGAACCGTTTGCATGGGAAAAATTTGTTGGTCGATTTCTTGAAAGCATGAGTGAGTTTGTAAAATCCATTCAATGATTTGGAATGTTATAGCCTTTTTTTCGAAATTCCTTGTTAAAAATGGATACTTGGAGGGGAGCGACACTTGGCAAGGCGACTCATGAGTATAGGGTGACCTGATCCACGCCCACCAAAAAGAGGACACTTTTAAAAATCTCGAATGAAAAATTTAAATATCGTGTTTATTTTCGAATACAGTTGTAAGATTCTGAGCAGGACTTACTTGCTTACTTACTTATCGGGTTCCCGTCCCCTGAAGGGTCTCTGCCTGAGACACTGCAGCCTTCCCATCCTCTACAATCCCGTGCACGCTGCTTCCAGTTGTCGAGACCAAGCGCTCTGGCATCCGCGATGGCTTGGTCTTTGAAACTGAGCAGGACATATTTCGAAAATTATATTTACAAAAAGAAAAAAATTGCTTTTACAATTTCAATTTTTCCGTTCTTTGGTCCATTGGCTCGTTATCAGAGAAAATATTCCCTGACACGTTTGCAGAAATTAAAAAAACATACTGTGCAATATAGGGAGGAGAAATGCCGTCATAAGGAGGCCTGTTTGCGTTGACCATCCCGTGTGTACGGCTTTATCCGCATACTTTCGGGGCATACGGACGAAAACACCTCCCAACCCTGTGGTTTCTGACACCCCCCCCCCCCCTGGGGCCGCTCTTCGCATTATTTCAAAGTGCCCGTAAGCATGCACCCTTTCGGTCTTACGTGCTTCCCGGTATTGTTCTTCTTCTCTTTTCTTTCTTCTGAGAATATCTTCCACAAACTGGCAAATTTTTCCCCAATTCAAGTCGCTCGTCAGTGTTTTTTGTCAACTATGTTTTCTGGATTGAAGGCACCAATGTTGCTTTCCAGGACTGTGCGTTGGGCTTCCCATCTTCTGCAAGCAAAAATGTGTGATGTGCGTCTTCTGTTGGAGAGTCGTCGTACTGGCAGGCTGGGCTATCGGTTTTGTAAATCTTATGGAGAAAGGGGTTGAAATTTCCGTGCGTTCGGTGAGGAACTGGGTGACGGAGTAGTTGACCGTGTTTCCGGTCGTTCCACTCAGCTACATTTCTTATCAGCTTCGCTGTCCACCTTCTTCTGTTTTCCGAGCTCCAGAGATCTTCCCACTTTCATATCGTTTGCTGCTCTGCTTGGTGGATTGCCGCTTCCAATCCAATTTCCGCCTTATTTTCGTGGACGAACTTCCTTTGTGCCGCTGCTAGAAGGTCGATGGGAGTCACTCCTGCGACTGCAAGGATGGCTGGTTCCGACACCATTCGGTAAGAGCTAGCCTCCCGCGTAGAGCTCCACGTCTTAGCACTGCCGCCATCTGCTTTCGGTCATTTTCTTGCGTCTGCCCAAATCTCACTTATACATATAGGCGAGTGGCATGCGTTTTCGACATTTGTAAGCTGCGCTTGTTTGGCGTTGGGCCACCTATGTTCGCCATTAATCTGCTGAGCGATGTTGTAACTCTAGAGGTCCTTTATCTGCTGCCAAAAAGTTAGTTTTGTGTCGAGCCTCAATTTCAGATACATCACTGCATCTTACTCTTAATGGCTTCAGAGGCAATTTGGAAGTCGATTTGCGTGGGGATTCTCTTTTTCGTCAGAAGGACTATCTCAGTTTTTTTCTGTTGCCAAACTAAGACCGTGTTTATTCATCCAAAAGGTTGTTCGTCGCATGACTTATGGTTCAACTTTCTTTCTTTCGAGACGTTTTCAGAGTCTTTTGCCGTTATCACTGCCGCGATGTCGTCTACGTCCTCAACAAGGAGTGCAATATATGAAAAGTTCACTGTGTATTGTAAATTGTAAAAATGGTCGGTTGTCCTTCTGCCGGGACGAAAACCGCACTGCTCATCGCCTAATCGAGACTCTACCATTTCCCCCAAAATTGTCTCTTCTCCCAGTTTGTGGAAGATAAACAGGTTGTGCTTCCGAAGCCACGCGTGTCGGTTGTGCCACGTCTTACTCCGCAATCCTCTGAGGCGTTGGTGCCTTTTCTATTGGGGACCTCTGTGCAAGGTCAGAAGAATCGATCAGATTTTATTAAGTCCACTTCCAATAGTAAAATGTGTCCAATGTTCACTGATTTCTTAGGGAATCGTCTTAAGCCAGAACCATACTTTTAGCGTGTGTTAAAATGGTGTTAGGCAGTAACGCCCAAGGAAATAGCGCTCGAATCGATTTGGAAATAACGCCCTAAAAAAAACCTCGTACAGTTTGTTGCTGCAAAATTTTTCGTAATTTTTGGTGTCATTTCCTTTCCAGGGTTTGTTTTTTTTGACAAGCAGTAAAGCCCAGAATAATAAGTGGGAATGCAAAAAGAGTGCAAAAAATATGAGCGCATGGTACCCCCCCCTTCAACCCCCCCCCCCTCTTGGGTTTTCTGTTGGATTTTGGAGTAGGTGGGAGTTTGTACTGCAAAAAAAACCTTTACTCCAAATCTTATAGTAACCCCAAGCAGGGGGGGGAGTTGCAGGGGGCAGCATGGCCCCCCATACGTATTTGACTGCAAATTATTTTTGAGCTTTATTTCCATCTTGTTGTTTATTTTTGGGCGCTATTTCCTTGGGCGTTATTGCCTATAACGCCTGTTAAAATGATTCCGTCCTTAATGAATATTTGGGAATTTTCCCACTGCAGCGGAATTCGAAATTTCCACTTAAAAGCATTGCATTCGAAATTCAATGATAAAGTTCTTAGCTCGAGAACTATTGATACTTGATAGTTGCGGCTTGTCCTTGTCAGTATAATACAGGACATTAGCTAATTCTCAGAATCACCATGCAGTCACAATTTGTTTTCCTGGAACTCCCCACCAATTAGATTGTACATTCGTCCTTTCTGTTGTTAATTAGAAGAATACAAAATGCCAAATCAATTGAAACCGATTATATTGCAAATGCCACGACGACGCACCCACGTTATCAGTGTATAACAAGGATAAGTTAACAAAAAAACAACTGGAGCTTGGATGACCTCTTTCGCTGTAACACTCCACCCCACAATGTAAGCTCCATCCCCCATCCAACTATTACGTCTACTCTCAGAGAGGGGATGTGTTGTATATACGTAACAGGACAAAGAATTTATTACAGTTGACCATATAGCTGTAGATATCTATAATGGAACTGATTCAGGCATACATAATGTGAGTGATATTCAAAGGATGCACTGCGATTGATAGGAAGTATATGTATCTATAGTAGGAGAATGCATATTGGCAGTAGGTTAAAGCCGGCCGGTATAGTGTTGCCGAACTAAAAATAGACCACGCACGAGTTTTTTTTTAGGTCAAAGCTTACTTTGCGTTTATAGTTACGACTGGCGACTGACGAATACAGGGATGAAAATGCAGCTTAATAGTTGCCAGGTAACACCATTGATGCACTTGAACTATACGAAAGTTTGCCGGCGTCAATAGCTATGATAAGGTTTTCCAGTTTCTCCAACCGCAATACAATAAAAACATAAAGGGCTTTTCGCCTCACCAGCCGAGTGCTCCGGGATGTGCGATCCCCATAAAGATGAAAGGTACTAATTCGATATTAACAAACAAGGCTGCGAACAGAGTTGTGTGAAAAATTGAATTAAGGAATTCGCTGGAAATTATATAGGGAAAATTATTTCGCTCTAAAGTTATGTTCACATTATACCCAGCTGGAGGAGATATTCCCTCGGGAGGAAAGTCTCCTTTTCGAAACGTTATTCGTGCAAGAGTAAACTTTATTTTTTATTTCTTTGGACTTGTACAAATATGAAAACAAAGACTAGAGTAGGTAGATACACACATCACGTTCGTTGAATCAGTTCCATAGTTTTGCTCTGGGAATGGGTATTGTATAAAAACATACATATGAACGTATCCGTCGGACAGGTACAAAAATTAAGTGGACGACTTTGCATTTCAGAGCTCCCTTAGGGCATGTAGCACGTTTCACGGAAAATGTTCAACTTTAATGGGGAAATGTTAGTTTAAAGGTCTACCGTAAACTAGGTAGGGAGGGGCGTTTTAAAAAAAATATATATAACAGTAGCTTCAAAGGACTTTCTCGTTTGTCCTTACCATAATAGGATTACATATGGGAGTAGGTACTCGTAATACAAATGACATTGAAATTGTGTGTCACGAGGATAATGGGATGAATACACGATTTCAGGAGTTGCACTCAATTTAAGTGAGTTTTCTAAAATGACGACAGAGATTGTGGCGACTTAATCCTATTGACCGTTGAGTCGTTGTTTTAGAAAATTTTAATCAAATTTTTAAGATCCGCAGAGTTCTTTTGTTTTTCTATTTTTTTAAGGGAAACTTAAGTATGAAAGAAAAAAGCGACAGTGATGGGGCAGTAAGTGCGTGGACAATGATTTGAGATCGTTCAGATTACTGTAGGAGGAGAAAGATTTAGCCAGATGGCACTACAGTAGATCTATCAATTTTGGCGGCAAAATATTCTAGGCTTCAATTTATCTGGGCAAAAGTATGGGACCAATGCTTGGTATCTGTGCCTCTAAGATTTTTGAAGGTCCGAAAACTTCTCTCCGTTCGCATTCTGATCGGGGTCTTAGTTCTTCGCAATTACGCTACCCTAAGTCGTGAGATCCACACCTACGTGAGCATTAACCTAACCCAACAGGATCCATTTTTGTGAATTTTTAGGCATGCATCAAATTCATCTAAGAATGCTGCGTACCTCGCCCCCAATTCGGTGCTCTAGAGCTAAAGTCTTCAAGCTGGACATAATCTCTCATTTTTTTTCTTCTCTTTTTTTGCAAAATATCCCGGGACGAAATCCCCTATGCCAAAATCTACAGTGACCCCAAGCAGGGGGATTGCATTCGTATCTCACTTTTCAACACTGTAGTGACCTATGCGCACTTTTTTACATTATCAAAACCATTTTTTTTAAATACAGAATTTTGATATACAGAATTTTGAAATACAGAGTTTTGTTCATACAGAATTTTGTTCATACAGAATTTTGAAATACAGTATTTTGAAATACAGTATTTTGAAAACAGAATTTTGACCATACAGTATTTCAACCCCAACCCGTATCTATCACATACGCACCACAAACCTCTTATATGTACGTAGACGTACATACAAATATACATAATTTAGTTTGTTTTATGCATATCCATTGCCTACGTCAAATTCAACTACTCCATACATGAGTATGTACGCACAATGTGCATTCTGAATGCCAGTCGTGCGAGTAATCATATTCTATTTTGGGAACGCACTATAAAACTACCCCTAAGCACAATCAATCTGCAATCGGGAAATCATTTTTTTCGCACTTGACCAAATAAGATCTATTTTCAATTTATTATATCTTACCCTCTGGATGAACCAGAAAATGAATTTTAGCTCAAAATACTCGGCGAAGTATTGGCTAACAAATAAAAGCATTTTTCGAAATGACATACGTAGATTTATGGCAAGTTGAGCGCAGTAAGGTCGAAATAGAAAAGTGGGGTGGAAACGTTTTTCAACCCTTATAAGACGAATTTTGAAAAACAATGAATGAGGCACGTAATAATTTTTACTTATCTATCATCATACAAACTTTCAAGTTCATACGGCTAACGGTTCCTGTGAACCCCCTAACTCCCAGCGACCCCTTTACTCCTCAACAAATCTCACCCACCCTACGGCCTAATTTGGCCACACATCTACAAATCAGAAAAAAAAATCATGAAAATCGGACGAATGGTTCTCGAGTTATGGAGGGACGAACAGACGGACGTTGCCTTTTATAAAGTAGTATGGATATGGATGTTGTTTAAATTAAACGAAATTCAAGAAAACACGAACGACGTGAGAGTCAGGTTAAGCAAGCACCATAATGGGTTTATCCCGATCCGGATCGGTTTGAAACTAAAAATTATCTACTTGAAATGTCTAGAAAATTCTGAGGAAACATGTTGCATTTGAAGGGATTTTAGTTAATCGCAAGACTGCTGTAAAGGAAAGCATGTACCTATTTAACGCATTCAGATTGCTCAGTTGTGGCATTAAATGTTACGTCAGGAGTTAAGAAAAAATGGAAGGGATGTAGTGACCTATACTTAGAACATGATCACACAAGTCAATTACGGGCCAAAGGGTAACATCTGTTGTCTCTCTATAAAAGAGCTTGATCCGCATTTTCGCGGTCAGTCGATTCGGAGATGTAGAGCGGAGCACATCTAGTTGCTGCCGACCACAGGTCTTAATCTGACAGCTGCCAGCTGCTTTGTGTTAATTTTTGTTTGCCATTTTACAATGCGTAGCCCGTAGACTTATGTTTGCCACATCAATTGAAAACAGTGAACCGCCTTTGGCTTGTCACAACAGTACCTACTCTTGTACGTGTGAACCCTACCAATCATCATCGATTGGCCTTTTACTTAGTTTTGTTTGTGCGGTTGTTGGGTAGTGAGATCCAGATGATGGCATGACCTTCACATCTCGCATGTGTGTTGTTTGTCATGCATATACCAGATACCTACCTAGTAATGAAAAGCAAACACACGCCATAAGATTAACATACCGCCCGAAATCATGTTCACAATCTCTGAATGTGTCTATCAAAAATATTGCTCCTGTCCCAAGGACTCATACGGAGACATGCGCCTGTCTGCTGCTGTCACCCCCAAAACTAATATTGGGGTAATATTGGTATCTGATTTTGCATCACCTGGTCCTAGGCTAAAAAGCTCAATGGCACGTATAATTAATAATTTCATTTCAATTGGATGTACAAGTACGACATGGGGTGCAAGTGCTTCCTGACGAGAATCGATTACCATAGACAAAAATTGGCAAGAATTTGGCATTCGCAATCGTCAGTTAGGGTGATTGATTGCTAATTGGCATAAAATTGGCTATGCCCAGCTATTGGTACCATACAGGTCAACTGTGGTTATTTGATATCCGCTTTGGTAGCCGCCGCAAGGTTTTGACATCTCAGCAAGCAGTCGAACTTAAAATTTAACTGAAGTACAATCTCCCTGACTAAAAGCGGATGGAAAACTCGCTATAAAGAACAGAGACAGCGCTTATTTGGATGTGAATTTATCAGTGGACTTGGGCAATATGTCTTCATTTGTGGACACATTATAGTAAACGTCTACTGACAATCCGCATCAAGGCGTAGTTTGGCAACATTAGCCTGATATCCGCTCACGCCCTTACAGGGGAAAAGATGATGAACGAAAGTGGGGTGTTAAATCTACGAGACAAATATGAGGGTCTAGTTTGTGTCGAAGGAATTTAGCGAAGTGGAACTAAGATCACTGAGACTAAATGATCAACTTGACTGCAGAAGTTGTTGGTTGAGCCCCAGGTCCGCACTGGACTTTTGCACCATCATATCATTGAAAGAAAAAGATCGTTTCTACATTGAAACAAGAAAACTCCTTCGTCATCTTGTTGCCGCTTCGTTAAAATTACAAAATGTTGACAAAAAATTCGCATTGAAACCGCCCACATGATTACAAATTCGTCGTCGTAAAGCCCTTACAAATAATCGTAGCTTTTGAGTCGAATGGAACCATATGCGGTTAAACTCCTTCGTGGTCTTGTGTCCACTTGTCAGAATTTCAATATTTATACCAAAAATTTGTCATTTTCGAACACGAAATACCCGAGAAATAAATTTCAAAAATAATTTGACCAAATGAATTGCGATCTTTGAAGTTGACACAATAAATTTTGGCCAAAAAAATGTAAATTATGGATAGTACACCTCTTACTTTAATTTTGGCATAAATCCACCAAGATTTTAAGACCAATTTATGGTACTAAAAGTCGCGAATCAAATTGGATCTTAATTTTCTACTTGTTTGACGTCTTTGAGCGTTCAAATTTGTTCGGAAATTTTTACCCAAGAAGTCGTTTTACTTGTATATTATTGCCAGCCCATAAATATCGATTTTAAACTAATGTAGACCATACGTGCCCAGCATGGACACAATGGACCCAACGGATCATGTTGGAAAGAATTTCAAAATTTTGACCTAAATTTCATGAGAAACAGAACTTCCAAATTTTGACCAAGAACTAGCAAGTAGCCTCCTTCTAGGTATCGATCTGAATTTCGAACTTATCTATCAAAATTGTAGAAATAAAGTATTGGACCATAAATTCCTACTTGGTTGACATCTTTGAGATGCCAAATTTATTTCTAAATCTAAATCAAATTTCGTAAAATTTGCAATACAGGTAGATTTTCCAAATTTTTTACAAAATTTGCAGACTTATTTCTGATGCAAATTGACAAAAAAGTTCAATTAAATTGAACTATTATATGCTAGCCATGTTGAGGCCATCGAAATAATTTCAAAGTATTTCTAAATTTTTACCAAATTTTCGACAATTATTCAAAATATTGATAACCTCCATTAGATAATTTTTAAGCATGTCGAACTTTTCAGTCTAATCGTTTCCTAAAAAACAAGATTCGTCCTTTAATATTTTTGAACTTGAAAATTTTGAATAAAATTTCAAAAAGTTCTAAAATCACGATTTCAAACATCAAGTTGTAATCAAATAACAAGTAATGACACCATTCGTAGGCCACCTTGAACTTCTTTGGCTGAAATATTTTTGACATGACGTGACAGCAATTTTGGTAGTTAGGAGTAACAACATTTATTCTTGTTTGTTTACAGTCACAATATCAGATTTAAATTACGTGCTACCCTAAACGCTGAATAGATAAGATATTAAAAAAAAAACAAAAACAAAGTTTGCACACATTTATTTAGTCCTGTGTTACCTTCTAATACAAATAACAAATTGACTTATCGGTCTTCTATGCCATTCTATTTACAGAACACAAATAAAAGGGTGGGCGGACAATCGAAATAGTACTTTCAAACGCATGCTACTTACGTACTCTTCATGGAGCTTTTACTATAAAAAAGGCATCGATATAAAAAAAAAAATAAATAAACCAACAAAAAGTTGCAATTCACATGTGGGCGTAGACCACATACTCGTACAAAGTTTTTTGTTAATCAATTGACGGGAATTATACGAGCAACTGCTATACATTCGAGAGAATACTTTAGCCTACTACCCTTTTCAAAATATTTTTTAAAGAAGATTTGAAATTGTTGGTGATTTTTAAAAGTGTGACAAAGGATAACCTCATAAGAAAGATGTCGTCGCGAGCGTGTCGGTGGTAGCATAACTTTGTCAGCGTTTTTAATAAAAAGCTGAAAAGAAATATTGACGGCCAACCCATGACCAAGTTCCTATTGGAAATCTTCTACTGGCCTCGAGAAAGGAAGACTTTCGTGTAGAAACTTCAAAAGTTTCGAATAAAAAACTCCACTGCCACAACTATCATTGATGTTGAAAAATAGAAAGACCCTCTTTTGATCTTACATACCAACAATCTTCACTTGATATTTTCATAACCTTATTGAATGGGCTTGGGGTTTTGCATAATCGGCTTTCGTTAGGCTTTCTATCCCTGGCGATGATACAGACATTGATCGCAGGGTTAAATTGTAATTGGGATTTCAGTTAGTTTGAAGCAAGGCAAGAGCGCTTTGAAAACCGCCAACCAAAACTTAAAGACCATAAAAAATAAATAATGATAAGATTTTAATTGTAACAGAAGGTAGGAGTATAGGTCTAAAACATGAGACCGTAGTCCGACTATCAAAATGACTGGCATGATTCGGTAGTCATGTCAACTACAGAGATTTTTATTCCTTCATCTTTAGCACAGTACTGAACATTTACTAAAAGCGGATCAGTTTGTTATTTTCTCAAATTCATTAGTTCACATTTCGACTATTCCATAGACCAAACCTCTTCTGAGAATATCTGAAAGTGTTGGGATGAAATTATTGAAATTGAATTTAGCCAGCTTGGGACAAACTCCGAATTTTACAGCCCGTGTCAAGCTCACTTGAGGAATCGGAAATAATGATACCTCTTAAAGTCTATTGATCGGTACACAGTACTGTCCGGCTATTAGATCATAATGCCTATTTAAAAGCAATGATTCTTCTTACTGCGCAGGGACTTAGAAAATGACATGCACTTGGGTCTGTTATTATTACCCCACGCATACCATGAGTTTTGGGCGTGGAAGAAGATTGACAAAAAGTTTTAGAAAGTTTAGGTTCGCGCCTATCCATACAATTTTAAATATTTTGATAAAATATATTTCCCAAAAGCAACGGGACCAATAAAGAACAATCATAGACGAGATGAATTGTATCTATGTAAATGTATGGATGAATTAATGAACAGATGAATTAAACTCTCGATTGGACAAATAAACGAATAAATATTACGGAGAAATAGAAGTAGGTTGGAGATGATGGGATGAATCCAATGAAATGATGAAGAAAGAATTTTTACTTTAAAAAAAAAACGAAATGTCACTTGGGCCTTAAGCCAAATCAAACATAAAAATCTAGTACAAAAATAAAATGTGTAAACCATTGCAAATCATTTTCCTAGCATGAC